>CM060948.1:207730934-207805934 GCA_030765055.1 Mantis religiosa
AGTTTTACTATAGGCTTACAGAAAATACATCATCTTATAAATTTCCAGGGCATGAAAACCAGAACAACTAGAATAGTAAATTAATTGAAAAACAAGGATAAGACAACAAAAGAAGGTGTCGTCACCACGAAGAACAAAGAAACACTCTAAAACCACAAAATTTACAGGTTTCTCCTCCAGTGGAATTTGACTTTTGGACCCAGTATGAATACCTGACATACCTGATTGACTCATAGCAACCAGATATAATATGTCTGCAAGAAACTAATTTTAAAAATGAATTTGTTTCAAATATTAAAGGATATTCTTCTCATCAGAATAGTCGTACCAACGCAAACATATCATGCCCGAAAAACATACTGATCAAAAAAAAGTACAGCTCGATACCCACCTTGAAGTCACTGCAATACAACTACTAAATCCTCAGTCAATATGTATTAGTAATATATACTTACCTAATAGTCAGCATATTTGTGTTTCTGGCTTACACGCACTCATAGATCAAATACTAAAGCCTTTTATTCTTGTAGGTGACTTTAATTCTCACAACGCAGCATGGGCAAGTACCTACATTAATCAAAGAGAGAAAATGGTGGAATCACTAATAAGCAAAACATACTTAGTAATATTAAAAAAATAAACCCACACACTACAGTATCAGACATAGTTATATAGATCTCTACCTTAGCACGGCAAATGCAGCACTATCACTCCAGCTATGATGAAGACTTCTTGAAACTTAGAAACTCCACTGATATAAACATAAGTGATTCCAAAACACAAAAATTGAGTGCTTCAGAGAAAAGTTAACTCTAGATGAATTTATCCTAGTAATAAGTGATAGTAGTACAAGCAGCCCTGTACCTGGCAACATTCTCTATGAGTTCTTAAAACAATTACCCACAGAAGGAAAGACTTAATCTCATATGGGAAAAAAATTATTTCCCAACTAATTGGGCAAAACCATTTTAATTCCAATTGCTAAACCAAACAATGATGACCGAATTCCAACAAACTAAAGACCAATTGCGCTCACTTTCACAATGTGCAAAGTGCTCGAAAAAATTATAAACAGACGATTAAGATGGTACATAGAAAAGACATCTTTCTTCACTCTAGAACAAAATTGTTTTCGAAAACACCATTCAACAAATGACAGCCTTGTTACTCTAAAAACTGAAATACAAGAAGCATTCCTAAATAGACAACATCTAATGGCAGTGAACCTTGATCTACATGAAGCATATGGCATGGTATGGCCCAGTCACGGTCTAAGAACTCTAGTTGAAAATAACATCAGAGGAAATATGATAGTATTCATTCAAAACTTCCTAAGAGATCGAATAATTGAAGTAAGAACAGCAAATGCCATATCGAAAGAAGTCTCCATGACAAATGGGGTCCCACAAGGATCAGTAATCAGCTTAACACTCTTCCTTAAAATTATAAATAGTATAACCTCCAAAATTAGACTTCGAGTGAAAGCATCTCGTTTCGCTGACGATCTCCTATTTTACTCTATAGGCAAAAACCCAAACACAACGAACAAAATGTTACAAGATGAAATTGATAAAACAGTGATCTGGTGACAACAAACTGGATTTCAACTTTCATCAACGAAATACAAATATATAATATTCGCAAGAAATAAAAGAACAAATAATTCCATCAGGCTCCTCATAGATTCAAGACATTATACCAAATGTAAACACGAATACATTTCTGGGAGTAATATTTGATCAAAAATTGACGTGGTTACCCCGTCTTAAGACTGAGAGATGACTGCTTACGTCGAAATAACATTCTTAAAATATTGTAAGGAAACAACTGGGGAGAAGATCAACATATGCTAATTTGCACTTATAAGTCAATCATAAGCACAAATTTGGATTACGGAGCTATTGTCTATAACTCAGCAAAGTCAACAGAACTTAGAATGCTAAACACAGTTCAAGATTCTGCTTTACTAATGATTTTGGGAGCATACAGAACTATCCGTACCACTAGCTTACAAATAGAGGCCAATGTACTCCCACTACAAATCCGAAGGAAACAACTAAGTATAACCTGTACTCTAAAGACAGCCGCAACTCCAAATTCAAGCACCAATACCTATGTATGTTTAAAATATCATCAGGAACAAAAGATATTTTCTTCAAGACACCCAATGCGCTTTTCCCTTAGGGTGAAAGAGTACCTCAACGAAAACAATATCTCCCTCAAGAAAATATCACCTAAAATAATACTAACCGATATACCACAATGGAAGATCAGAACCCCGCCAGTTAACAATGAATTAAGAAGGTATCCTAAAAGCTCAACACCCAGATCTGTGTATAAACAACACTTCAAAGAGATATGCGCCAAATATCTAGACTACACACATATTTACGGTGATGGTTCAAAAAATGAAATTGGATGTGCTTGTGCAGCAGTCTATCCCACACATACAATGCTATGTACCATACCTAAATGTTATATACAGTCTTCTCCTCTGTACTCCATGCTATCAAACGATTATTTGAAGATATTAAAAGTAATGAAAGTTATTCTCAGTATGTAATTCTCACTGACTCTCAATCTTCCATAATGGCCCTACAAAACCCAAAAGATAAAAGCCCAATAATACGAGAAATCCAAAATCTATACACACAAATTCTATCGGAATTAAAAAGTGTTACCTTAATCTGGAGGCATAGCATCAAGGCATTCCCCGAAGAGAACAAACTGATGCTGCAGCTAAAGAAGCAGCTCATCTACCAATACAAGCAAAATACACTAGTTCTCCATATACCGAAGTAATCTCATACCTCAAGAGACCAATATACCTCAACTGGCAATACACCTGGTTAGAGACTTCTACCAGCAAACTCCAAGAACTTACAGAGAACCACATCCAGGAACAAAGCTTAAACGCCAACAACAAATCCTCATAAATCGTCTTCGTATTGGACACACAAAACTCACTCATAGATACTTACTCAACAAAACCCTACCTCCTGTATGCAACACTTGTAACGTGATCATCACCGTCAAACACATCATAGAAGAATGCAAAAAATATCAACAGCAGCGAATAGAAGCCAATGTTCCCAGTAAAATCACACAAGCACTTTGAAACCATAAATATATCGTAAACCAATTTTGTACTGTTGTAACATTACGGAACTCTGTAAACACATCTGATATAAATGCTAATATAAAGTAACATCAATGTTAATCTGTCGCGATATAACATGTAAGTTAAAGGGACAGAAAATAAATAAAATAAAAAAAGGTTATCAGTCATTTTGACATTTGAAAGTTAAGCTAAACAGTTGACGATCTCGGAGATGTATAATCCTTTGAAAGTTGCGCTAAACAGTTGACGATCCGTGAGATGTATAATCCTTTGCCTGCTCGTAAATATACAGATTGCGTTATCGTGTCTAAGGGTGCTAATCCACCATTACAGAATTGTTAGACATGGACTGACCCACATGCTTTTTCATAAACTCACAAATTTCAACACAAAACTCAAAGCATTAACATGGCAACTGACCGCGATTTAACTACCTTACCACGGCGTAGTAAGTGAGGTCCACAAAGTGAGGCCCATGTTTTGTAGCAATGTTTTTTCCCGGCATTTCCGAGCAAACTACACCCACAAGACAGAAGCATTTTAGAGCGCTTCTTGTGTCGACCAAGAAGTTACTTACTTCATCTCCCCAGGAGTTTATCATTTTTCGCATCTATTAAATCAAATATATGTTCCCCAAATTTTGACACAATTTCAGTTGGACCGTTAAATAACAATTCCATTCCATTTTTTTCTTTTGATGCACTGGATAACTTACTGTCTTTTAAAAACACAGTATCGCCTATATTCGGTTCCCATTCTATTGATATTACTTCTATTTTCTGGTACTTAGTCTCGGTTATTTCCTACCCTGTGTTTACTTCTTTAGGTTCGTTCTGGATACTCAGGTTTACTCCTGCCATCTCTACTCCTATCTCCCTGACTTGTTGACCTAGTCCTGAAGTCATAACTATCTTCATTTCTCCAATATTACCAGAATGCCGTCTATATCCCATCCGTTCTCTCTTTCTGTTCCTGTCAAATCTGTCTGAATTCATGTATTTTATTTGTATATTTCTTCCTCGCCTGCCCCCATTGCGATTTCTATTGTTCCCGTCACGGTTATTTCCATCTGTTTTTCCATTGATGTAAAGTTGCCGAACAAGGGTTATTAATATCTCTACAAATTTGGAAGCAGGGTGGACTATTCTCAGGGTAGAGAAAAGAGTTCCGTCAAAGGGATTGTGTGGATACGTATGAGAGAAAGAATTGTTCTAATGACACTGCAATGTATGATTCAAACTGATTTAATGACTGCTTCTTTTTATCATCACATCAAAATCGAAGTTGCCGACCAAGGGTTACCAGTATATCACTGTTTAGAGTTACCGTATGTAGAATGCTTATTACTCGGTATCACTTAAATCGTTATTTACGTAGGAATCGACAGATATCTTTTCTGATCGCTTCTGGTCTGCCTTCGCCCAAGACAGAACCAGAGATGTTTCTTAATGGACCTCCAACCCAGCTCTGCTTTTCTCACTACAGCTGCGTGTGACTTTCACCTCTTGAAACCTCTTTATTCACACCAAAAACTCCTTTTGTGACTATTTTGTCCATTGTGATCATTAGTCTCGGTCATGCCATTATTAAGGGTCCGAACAATGCCTTTTCAAATGGAGTCAAGTGTCATGCACTTAGGATCCCTGCTAAGAAGCTTATTTCTCCAGTGTCTGTTGTTAAACGGCTCAGCCCATGTGTATCAACAAATACGCAATGTTCCTTTGAAATCCATTACGATTCTTTATTCATTGCATCCCTTAATTTCGGTATCAAATGCCCCCGTTATATTATTTTACTATGGCATAATAAAAGAATTTATACGTCTTGTCCGAATACAACGTAAAATATAAAACCATTTGGCAGCAACTTCCGATTGTTTTTTATATTTGCTTTCACAACACTAATTTTGGCATGATACATAGATAAATAATTCATAAAAATTATTTCCATGTTTACATACCAATAACTTATTTAGCATTTAGCAACACTCTGATCTGCAATGCTCAACTTTTCAATACCACTAAATGGAGAACACTTTAATCTACATCATCATCATCATCATCATCATCTCTCTCTCGGTCTGATCTACTTAAAATTCATAAATAGAACAATTAGAACAATTCATAAATGTATACACTTCTATTTTTAAACCATTGTACATTAATAATATTTTGAATACAACATTTCTCAATACTTCTTCCAGATTGTATATAAACTTTCCTTTCAAAAGTCTTTCAATATTCTGATTTTGATTTTGTTTGTATCAGTTTAACTTTCTTTTGTTCATACAACATTTCCGAATACTTCTCTAGGACTCTATATAAATATTCGTTTCAAAAGCTTTTCAGTGTTCTGATTTTCATTTAGTTTGTTTTCCCTTGTCTAGTTTTAAGTTTCACTGCACGTCCACTACACTGTTTATACTTAACCTATACATTTTACACGACACTGTTAATACTTAACCTATATATTTTACAAGTTTGTGTTTCTTTTAATTTTACAATTTGTGACGGTAATTTCAGATACTTTAGCCTAAGTTCCCACCATTTACAAAGAAAGTCATCATCCCACAACGTACTTAGAAAATACAAAGGAATTTGGCGGACTTTTCCATGTGCAAAGGAGTTAATTATTATACATACCTATGATTTTTGCATATCTGGTTTTGGTTTTGGAGTTCGATATCTCTTCCTCTCTTTCTTATCCATATGCTGATGGAACTGTGCCCTTTGCCCGAAATAACTGAATATTTATCTTTCGTTTCCCCTCAATTTTGAATGTTTCTCAATGTTTCCTTTGTCACCATGATCTGTATTGCTACCTCATTCATTTATTTTGTGGTTTCCTCCAAATTCCTCGTCTGTCTTCTTTTTTCCCATTCTGATGGCTCTAAACTACTCCTAGTTTCTTCTAACCCTTTTCCAACCATTTCTCTTTCTTTGTCTGATTTATGTGCTGTTTCTTCCTCAGTTTTCTGTTTTAATTATCTGACCTTTCATTAACCAGATTTAAAACTTCATTTGCAGCATTCTGTGTCTCCTCACTAATATCTACATTGTATTTTACCTGTACAGCTTCCTCTCTTACATTCTCTATTTCCTAACTAACTTTCCTGACATTCTCTAACGCTTGTTCATTATCTGACTTCTTTCCTAGTTCTACTTCTTCTACCTCAAACTTTTCAATACTATCATCGATCCTTTCTCCGAACTGTTGCAACGTTTGCTGGCTACTGTTCATTTTCATACTTAACCTTTGAAAATTACTATCCGTCACTTTACTTAAACTTCGAAAGTTGCTGTCTATCTCTTTACTTAAACTTTTAAAATGATTATCCATCTCTTTACTTAAGCTTTTAATATTATTATTATTCATCTTTACCTTTGAACATTCATTATTAGCCATCTTTTCACTTAAACTTCCGATCAGTTTTCTGAGTTACCTTAACATATTTCCTTCCATTTGCACATTATCTGGAACAGTTACACTAGACTCTGCTACTTTCTGCCTACTGTTATTACTATAAACCTCCTTAGCTTCCATGTTTTCTACAGATTCTTACTTAAAATTTTGTTTTTCACTCTTCAAATACATTCACAATGGTCTAGTAGAGAATATAACACTCCGTACCTTTAAGTTGATGATGTCGCTGATGATGCCGGCCTCCATTCTTCTTTCCAGTCGAACTGTTGTAGACCCGTTGTTGGGTCGAACCACCTTCTCGTGTTGAGCCTCCTTCTCGGGATGAACCTCCTTCTCGGGTTGAACCTCCTTCTCGTGAGGAACCTCCTTCTCCCGTAAAACCTTAGAACCTCCTCCTCGTGTCAAACCTCCTACTCGTATCGAGCCCAACGTTGCGCGCCAGTTTGGTGCAGAGTTGCCGACCAAGGTTTATCAATATCTCACTAAATTTGGAAGCAGTCTGGACTATTCACAGGGTATAGAAAGGGTGCGCGTAGATATGTATGGGAGTAAGGATGGATCTAATGAAACTGGAATGTAAGTTTCAAACTCGTTTAATGACTGCTTTTTTTTTATCATCACATCAAACTCGAAGTTGCCGACCAAGGGTTACCAGTATATCACTGTTTAGAGTTACGGTATGTAGAATGCTTATTACTCGATAACACCTAATTCGTTATTTACTTAGGAACAGACAGATATCTTTTCTGATCGCTTCTGGCCTGCCTTCGCCCAAGACAGAACCAGAGATGTTTCTTTATGGACCTCCAAAACAGTTCTGCCCTTCTCACTTCAGCTGCGTGTGCCTTTCACCTCTCGAAGACTCTTTAATAAAACCAAAGGCTCCTTTTATGACTATTTTTCCATTGTGATCATGAGTCTCGGTCATGCCATTATTAAGGGTCCGAACAATGCCTTTTCAAACGGAGTCAAGTGTTATGCACTTAGGACCACTGCTAAGAAGCTTATTTCTCCAGTGTCTTTTGTTAAACGATTCAACCCAATGCAGCTGCAGGTGTTTTAACAAATACAAAATGTTCCTTTGAAATCCGTTACGATTCTGGTATCATCAGATAAAGCTCCATTTGTATGTGAGTCTATGAGGAGCATAAAAGAAACAAAAAGATCGGTCAAGTACTGTAGGCTAATTTCCCTGATTTTGTCCTAGATAAAAAATGTAAAAAAAAAAACTAAACTAATGTGGTAGTCAAATGTTTCTAAAGACTTCCAGTAGCTATTTCCCATTAAATTTCCCAACCCTTGCATGAACAGAGAAACGAAAGAAACACATTCCTACACGGTATATTCACAGGACATTCTCTATATTAGTTGATACACACACACAGCTCATTTAGGGGCTGTATTCCTAAGAAAGTTTAGTTTTTTATCCACATAAAGGAGACGCAATGTATAGTCAGATGCTTAAATATGATTTACTATGTATAAGGGGTTCACACTTTATACCTTTTCACCTAGCGGGTAGCACTTAACTAACAGCTCCTTAAAACATTCAAAAACGTTTTAAAAGATTCAAGTCAATAATATTGCACATTTCAGAAGTGGTAATTGCCGCGAAATATTCTTTTAAATAAATTGCCGAAATTAAAGGACCAAACATTTTGTGTATTGCGTTTTGTCTATGCCTTAACGTCTTAACGGTCTCAAAATAATACATCATTGTTTTGGACTAATGAACTCTACTCAGACTATTCCAAAAAAAATGGAACATAACTTGTAAATATGTAAATTTCAATTGGCCATTTTTTTAAAAAATAATATATGTTTTAGATTAATACATTAAAGCTATAGCGTATATCTTTCAGTTCCTATAAGTAGCTTCTGACGTCTTGTTGATTCTGGATGAGTTTACATAGCAGATAAACAGTATAAAATTGTGAAAATGTTAGCGCAGAACTAACGGTATGAACCGTTTATGATATACTAGTTATTTTTATTCGAATTTTGCAGTACATAACGGTGTTTCCACTCTTTTTTTCCTGTTCATGCAAAGAGAACGGGATATTGAATCCATTGCGTCACTTAAATCTACGCATCCTCTTCCCGCACTGTATTTACATAGAATATGTAGTAAAATCATTTTAAATATGTTCATCGCGATTAACACGAAGTTTATTAAATAATGAGCAGCTGAAAGAGTAGTTTATACAAGATAGAGTAAAGTGTGAGGGTGAGTGTGAATGAAATGCATAAGCCTTTTAGAAAAATGCGCGTGTTTTAGTGTATGCCTGTATGCTAAACGTCAAATATAAGCAAATGCAACTTCTTCTCAGCACAAAGAACTGAATCGGAAGTGTCAATAGTAAAATATATAAAAAAGACGACGATTACTAATGATCTGAAAAGAAAACACTTTTTGAATGGACAGAAATATTTCTGGGTTGGCTAAACGGATGTAAAAATCTGGACCCCAATTATAACACTTGGGATACTCAACAGGATGACATTATCGAACCCTATTTGAATTGGATCGTAATGTGTCTGTTACAGAACGAAAATGGAATAAAAAAGCACCCCGAAAGCATCACTTGGTTCTACCGAAACCACCCTAGAGAGGTTTCTTATTAAATACGTGGGTTACTAATGCGATAAATATAAAATTCAAAATTGGGATGTGCTACATGCACATATTTTTGTCTGACTGCCGTCCCCCTCTCCCCTCCCCGATACTCTGTGGGTTGGGCAGAGGTTGAATTCAAAACGAAAATTCCGTATCATGATTTAACTCTAGACACACGTTTTGCGGTACTCTGAATTAGATATAGATTTTCAGACAACAATGTGTGTGCGTGATACCTGTGTGTATAAGTGTGAATCCTTTTGTCTGTGAACGGCACAAGTCAAGAAAGAAAATTCACTTAGGTGGCAACCAAACTCATATATTGCCGGTAAACCACTAAGGGCTCTCGTATCCGAGCATATATGAGTCAAGTGGAGAATTTAATGTCAGGACCACACGTTGGCCGTGGTAGCTCAATGGGTTAGAGCGACTGGACGGAAAGGAGATCCGTGTTTCATATCCCGGCCATGGCGTTGAATTTTTTATGTTGCCCTCCACACAAAACCTTAGCCTATATGTGGCTAGTGTGAAGAAATGATTAATTTCCCCAATTATCTCAATTTAGTTTTCACAGCATTTCTTATTCATTCATATCCTGATGAGGAGAGCGATGTGTGTTCCCGAAACGTCGATTTCTAATCGTCTTTCCACCTGGCTTTTTTCCCGAGAATATCTTGAATGTATTAATAAGATAAGAATTATACATTAGACTTCATAGAGCTTAACCATATAGTGTATACTGAATAACAATATTGAAAAAATTATAATTAATTAGGAATTTAAAATTAATTGGAAATAATAAACAAAACTATCGACATTTCTGCTTGTTAGTTATGCTATCTGCATAGAGGAAAGGAGATTTAGGGTGCGCAAGGTAATCAGATCACGTGTTAGTGGCGTGATCTTGGCATTCAATAACTTTATGTGTTTTGGAATAACATTAAACATTCACATCATTTAATCCGAGGTCATATGTATTTGTAGTATTGTAAGCTCAAAATTTAAAACTACAAAATCAACACATTTGTTAGAAAGCCAGTACTAGGCACAACAGTATAAAATGTTCTAGAAATCAGCTGTGAAACAACAATAGTATAATTTAGGTAAGAATATTTCAAATCCCCAAAGAAATACCTAAGAAAGCTTAGAAGAAAATAAAGCTTTAGATATATGCTGGGATTAAAATCTTGAATAAAATTTGAATAGTGCAGCTTACGACAAAACTAATTACAGCCAAATTGTAACAAAATGATAAAGAAAAGTAAATAAATATATGTGTCCGTCTACGGCTCCACATACTCATTTGCTGTGATCCATTCTAAACGCGTTCGATATCCGGGAGAAGTCACCAAACTAAACACAGATCTCCAGAAAAACAACAACTAAATCTTAAAAAGACACTTCAGAATTGATAAGAAGTTACAACGTAATCTGCGGGCACTATTCGATGTCATTTAAACTCAATTCTTCCTTGTTGTTGAAAACTGAGACAAGACAAGCAGATGAAGCTGAAGCAGTGTTCAGGACAAAATGAAACACATTGGTATATGCAAGCCTCTAACAAATATATTCCAAATCATGAGTCCAATTTTGAGAAAATGTATAGCGTTCTTGTGTTCTTACGCTTTACCACATATGCAAAGGTCTTGTGAATGAAAAACAGGCCTTTCATAGAAAACTCAAGTTGTGCTATACTAATAAATATCCTGAACGTATAGTACTCTAAATAAAACAATTACATCCTCTTTTGGGACATTCTAAATTTTCGAAAATGTTCAATCAAAGGGGTAATACGGGCAGAGGAGAAACTCTTGAATATCTTCTTATTGCATCCTTGAAAGATTGAGAGCACAGATACCAAACAAGTTTAGTATTTAAACAAATTCTCATTTTAGGTTATGCTGATCGAAGACACAAACACAAAAACATATTCTAAAACATGTTTCTATGGATCCAGGGAGTCTCAAAATATGTGTTTTCTCTAAGATATCCTGGATCTTCTTGAGGAAGAACAGAAAAGTGCTGTATACAATCTTTGGGAGTAAAGGCAACTTGTGTATTCCATTTGAAAATGAGATGTTGAGATTTCACTTGAAATATAAACTGTATGGCTCCCTGAAACCTTCCCCAGAGGACAGAGGCATAACATAAATGCTAAGTACCGAACGTTGAATTAACCCTCCAAAGATGCTTGAAGATTTTTTTAAGAAATTTCGTCTACTACAAGTTATTATTCACATCGAGAATGTTAGCTGTGTTTTATTTTCACACAACCTGCCTTGATATTTTTATAAAATATCGTAGATTCAAAATTTTCAGGTGGTAAAAGAAATATATAGCTTTAGCTTTGATGCAAGCTCTTTTCACACCGATTGTCTATACACTGGAAATGCTTGCTGCACGCATTCGTCGCTAGTTTGATGCAGCTTATTGTTACGTTGTAAGTTTTGAAGCAGTGTGGCCTATCTTCAGGGTAGAGCAAAGAGTTCCGTCAAATGGTATGCGTGGATATGTGTGGGAGTAAGGATGGTTCTAATGACACTGTAATGCATATTTCAGCCTGGTTTAATGACTGCTTCTTTTTTTCATAACACCAATCGCGAAGTTGCTGACCAACGGGTACCAATATATCAGTGTTCGGAGTTACCGAATGTAAAATGCATATTACGCGATAACACTTAATTTGTTATTTACATAGGAACCGACAGATATTTGTTCTCGTCGGTTGTGTTCTGCCTTTACCGAAGACCCAACCAGTTGTCTTTCTTAATGAACCGCAAGCACGGTTGTGTCGTACTCACTGCAGCTGCGTGACTTTCACCTCCCGAAGCCTGTCTTTACTCAGACCAAACTACCTTTTGTGACTATTTTGTCCACTGTGATTACTAGTCTCGGCTATACCATTATTAAGGGTCCAAACAATGACTTTTCAAACGGAGTCAAGTGTTAGCCACTTAGAATCTCTGCTAAGAAGCCGCTTTCTCCCATCACAACTCCTCACCCCTACTGCACCTGCTCGCGTTTTAACAAATATACCATGTTACTTTGAAATCCATTATGATTCTTTATTCATTGCATCCCTTAATTTCGGTATCAGTTTTCTGCTGATGCTCTATGAATTCCTCTTCAATCTGAATGACTGTTACGTAACAGGTAACCCTTAAGACGCATAAATCTTGATGCCCAAACCTAGAAAGTCTGTTAGTATCTGAAGCTTTGAATATATTTTATTTGTCATTAGAATATCTTAACTATATATGTGCTATTATAATAAAAGTGAATGAGATATTTTCATAACATTGAACTTCTTCAAGGTGCTACATATATGTAGGCATGTGAAATTTGGGTAATGGGACTTTCTTGAAAATCCTTAAATCGCATCTTTGAAAATGACACAACTGACGAGTATGTCCAAGTTTAATAGTTATATATCGTCTATTCATTTCAAGTTATGCTGCTTTCACAAACAAACACATACGCACACGCACACGCAAACCTACACACACGCAGGCACAAACAAAGCACTTTCTGAAACAACAATAAAAAGTTGTTATTTGCATGTTATATAATATGTATAATAGTGAAAAGAGCATAGGAATCAATCATGATCAAGTATTGGCGAGTTTGAAACTTATTACAGCAGAAATACCTGAAATAATTTATGCCAGAAAAATACTGTATGCTAGAAAAACATTAAAACAAATGAACTGTGTGTTTCTGAAATATGCTTAAATTTTCGCATTCCGTGCAATCAAGAATAGCCATCACACAAAGTTATACAAAATTGCTTCTGAATAAAAGAGATTCCACCAACATTCCCAGTAATTTAAAAATATACAGTTTCTGTTATGCAAACATCATAAACATCGAATCTCTTCTTGAAAATAATTATAACTAGTTCAAATGGAATAGAAAAGATCGATAAAATATCTCTTGCAATTTTGATCAAGTAGGATTTTCTTAAAAATCCCTGAGTCGCCCTTTTTGCAGATGCAGAAACTAAATACTATATATGCTATCTATCGCCATTTATATTTTAAGGTTGTGCTGTTCACACAGGCAAGTTACTGGTAGGTGTCCGAGAACGTAAGGAGTAGCAGCTTAAGGTTAAAGATTTTAGTATATCCGGGTGTATATTTTTCTATAGAATACAGCATTTCTATTCAGCTCCAATATCTATATGTAATATGTTTTATTTTGAACGTGAACGAGACAGAAATGTGTGTAGGTATTGTCAGTTATCGTGGATACTCAAACTATGAGGTATATTTGCAAGAGATTCTTATCAGACTAGGTAGTTAACTTCAATCAAGGAGGATCGCCGCGGGTTATCAAATGAGAGACTCCGAAGTTATCTATTTGTCGCTTATGACATCATGATTATGCTGAGATAAAAATATTTCGCATTCCACGAAATCACAGGCGATTCGCTTAAAGGTTTGCTATTTCCAGATCTTCGACAAAATCCCCTTTTCTGAGTCGACTAACCAATAAGATATAAATACGGACCCCAAGTCGTGGCCATCATTACTCCTTCAATCACTTCTCGAAGAGTAAACTACTAAACAGGAAAGGCATGGCATCCGCTGTATACACCGTACTTAAACTAGCAGTCATAGCTTCACTTGTTGATTGCATTGCTTTAAGGAAGGTAAGTTCCTCAGTGCAATTTGCATTAGATTATACAAACCAAGTGAGGAAAGTTTACTTGATGAATGTAATCACTTATAAGACACGGTGTGAAAATTTCACCAAATTAAAATATTTCAGTTATATTACGTTTTTGTGCATATATATTTTTCCCTTAGATAATTTTTTCTCTAGTAAGAGGATGTAATATAAATTGCATTCCATCAAAAATCTATATCATTATTTCACCAGCACCTATGTGTTATAAGTAAAGAAAATTAAGGAAGGTAAGAGTTCTTCTGTGATAGAGAGATTCAACTGCTTATCGCGCAATATTTATTTAGGTCAGAATATAGACTGTGCAATTGGTAACTTCCATTTTGGAAATACTAAAAGTTGGTATATAATGAGGAGGCAAATTATAATTGTGAAAAAATACTATAAAAGGTTGTAATCTGAACATATGTGCAACATTTATGTGTCTATTTCGATAATGTTCACAACTGTGAGCAGATGATTTCAATAAATGGTTCCATACATTGACGGGAAAAATCAAGGTTTTGTTTTACATTGTTACAGAGACACTCGAATGAACCAGAGGATGAGTTCAAGCAAACCGTGATGCCTATATCCCTTCCTAAGCTAGTTACATGGCATGGGAGCTGCAGTGAGGACCAAGAGCTTGTGGTGCCGCTTGCCCATAACCCCAACAGCCACATCGTAAAGAGTCACAATTTGGGCTCTTGCCCTGTTAGACTGCAAGAGGATCATCATACCAGTAGAATACCAGCTTACATAATGACGGCCACCTGTGCTCCAGGATGTGAACGCAAGAGGTGCTCTCTATTAGGGAACTTCAAATGTCAGGAAGTGAAAGCCAGAGTGCGAGTGACGTATATTCTGGAAGACGGGACTCAGTTATCAAAGTACGAGAGGTTCCCCGTGGGCTGCGTGTGTGCCTCTAAATCTGCAGTAGAAAATGATATGTCTAACAGAAGTCTATAATTCCAGAACAATAACTTTAAATTATTTATTACTTTATTTATTTTCTTATTTATTACATTTAATATATATTGTAAATGCCCACATTGTACACAAAAGTGTTAAAATGCGATATCAAATTGTCCTTAGGAACGCATTTTTTCTCAGTTTACAAATAGAAACACTGTTTAAATGCATTCGTAACACAATAGTTTATAACAGATTGTGCCCCTTAAGGGAAGGGTAGAAGTGACTCCCAGTTGCTGCAGATGTAAATGTCTTTTGCACTGCTTGATGCCTCTCTTGCCTTTTGGTACCAAATTATGACAGTTTTCAAACCGAATTATAATTACATTAGAAGCAAATTATATTAAAATAAATTGAAAGTTAAGTTGGTAAGAGCTAAACAAATTATCATTTTAATAATGTACTCTGAAACGGAAGGAAGCTACATAGATATAGTATAGTGAAGTCTAGCGTATTAATAATCACACTGAATTGAATATTCAGCTAAACTACTTTGGTTGTTACCTTCTTATCTTAGGGCTCATGCCTAGTCCGGATTAGTTAAATTGTGTCCCAATTGAATATTTCTAGCATAATTGGGTAACGCTTATACCTTTGTGAGTGCTTGCTTTATTTTAGCTATGGGTAAGTTGAGACCTTTGACCTGTAATGTTAGATTAAAAAAACACTCTACACTGACTTTCTCAATTTCGATTTGAATCAGTCACATATTTCACAGCTGCGGTAGTCGTTTGCTAATTCGCTTCCTTCCTCTGCGATTCGCATGTAACTGAAGCCAATCAGAGACATCAAAACACCTTACATGGGATGAGTAAGTCACGTGATAATAGCTGGCTTCGCTTTACTATTACAAGAACCTTAGTTGCGATGTCATCTAATCATAAAATGAATTATTAACTCTTCTATTCTGTATTATACCCTAAATTTCCTGTTGTCACAGCGCGCTGAGAGCGACCAAAATAGTCAACCGAAGCGGACTCACTGGTTGGTATGAATTAAAGATCTGGGACTCGAATTTACCACTTAGATAATGCCAACCGACTAATTATCGACATAATTTATCTGTGCAAGGCCAGACCATTGAGCCAAAGGAAACTCATATAGTTAACTTTAGGGAACAACTTCAGCATCCTTCTAAACGGAAGTGATCAATACCTGTTAAATGCTCATTGTACGCCATACGATATCGCTCCGTTGCACTTAACCCTTTTACAAATAACATATTAACATAAATACGTTGAGCTAGTACGTATGGATTGAAGTATACACGTAATTAATGCTTTTGTTACACTTTGTGAGCCACTTTCACTGCCAACAGTTACTTATAATTACTGTCAATGTAATTTATAATATGTTAGTGTTGTTCAATATATTTATTTATTAACCAGAAAATCAGTATTAACGTATTTGATAAGCCAATTACCTCGCAACATAAAATATTTAACGATAAAGTGCTTTTATAATTTGAATGTACATTGTTTTTTAGAATATCTAATCAAACTTTCAAATAAAACGTCTAAAATATTTCAGCAGTGTTAATTATTTGAAAAGCATAAAATCATAATACTTACTTATCTGGTACTTGTAGTATGATGTAGTAATTTGGTATAATGAAGCAACTGATGTATGCCATTTTGGAAAACACTTGGGTGGCTGAAGTGGCATTTACTCTAGTATTATATTAAACTTTCTGTACATCAATATTTTAACAAATCTTAAGAAACTAAAATGTGATGCATTGTATTCAAAGGACTTACTCTATTACTACTTCTAATACTATTCTTGAAAACCAACTATCTATTAACCTTAAATATACTCTAACCTTTACCAATCATCTACACACATAGTGGTACGCATAAGAAGAATTCCTAAACTAATTCCACACACAAAACTTTTCTACGACATCACACATGTGATCTTCTGTCGTCAAGTTTGCACTATTATACTCAAAAACGATCACTCTGCTATATATATATATATATATATATATATATATATATATATATATATATATGTTATTCAAGATGTTAATATCAATAAAACGTTTTAGGAAATAGTTTATTTATATATTGTTTCCCTATAGGTACTATAGGTTTGGAAGAATACAGCAGGATAAAGTGCTTTTAAAATATTTTAGTGTTGGTTGTAATTTGTTGGCCTTGATATTCAATTCCCTTTGCTTCGCCAATATATAAATTAGGATTAATGACTTCTTATTTGAGAAAACCATGAGACTTTAACAATTGAATATTTTTAAAGGGATTACCATTATAGAAGAAGCATTATATGATATAAGTTACTTAAATTACACCTGCATTTTCAGGAATTCGCGTTTCTTACAGGTTATCAGTAATGAAAAGGTATCTAGAATGGAGAGAACTTCTTAGGTATTACTATGAAACGCAAGACAAACATAAAGTTTTCAATGAAATATCTGTTATACTATACCATAACTTCCTAAAAATCGTTAGAGCTACTTCTGAGAAAAACAAAAAAAAAAAAGCTTTACAGGTTTCTCAATGAAACCAGTAGTTCCGGGTGGGAAATTTTCTTGAAAATCTTGATTAATTCTTGAAATTACTGAAATAACGAAGGTTTTGGTTTTGAATGATGCTATTTACAGACATACATACAGATACAGACAGACAGACAGAAGCAGATACAGAAGGTTTTTTTTGCCGGAGGGGGGGTCGATCCTGGGAGTTTAGCCAAAAAAAACTCGGTATGGAGATTTGAAAGCTGTACTAAGACTTATCCTGCGTACTAGAACTGAAAATCAATAATGCACTCAAATTTGAAAATAAATGTAAATATAGGACCATTCAAAGTAATAGGAAATAAATAGTGGAAAGGTTACAAAGACGTTTATGTCATATAAATTACAATTTTTAAGAAGATATGTATTTTTGTTGTCGTAAGTTTGTGCTTATAGTTTACAGTTTATCAGTTATGGAAAAGTCAGACAGGATATAAACAACTTCAACAAAGATTCACAAAAAAATCAATACAGGCACCTCCTTGGCAAAAAGTAAATAAATAAAAATAAACAAATAAAAATAAACACATTTAAATTTAAACAGTTAAAGCCAATTTCAAAAAGAAAAGTTTTTGAAAAGCTTTCCATTGAAGGCGTGGTCCGGTGTGCTGCTTCTTCATTTTTTGTTTTGTTAATTTCTTGGAATTTCGTTGGCATTCAACCGTTTTGGCCTTTATGAGTTATACTGATCACACACACACACACACACACACACACACACACACACACACACACACACACACACACACACACACACACAAACACAGTTTTCAACTTAGGAAATAAAGGCTCCCATTGTTTAACAGCTGAAACCCTGTATGGAGCCTAATCCGTAACCACAAAGAGAAGTAGTTCAAACTTGATATCAACAGGCTAGAGTTTTTTGACAGAAGTCCGTAATTGATTACATTACTGTACTGGCATTGGCTTTCTGCAGCTCATAACTTTTAACAACATAAACTTGACTTTCTCACCTGCTAAAGAGAAAAACTAAAATGTTCAGAACATATCGTTGCACTGAGTGTGCAGTTTCATCCCCAACGATCCCCACATCTCAATCGGAGAGTTTCTACTTGATTCTTTGTATGCTTTCTTGGTAAACAGGTTCCCTGTAGGTTTTCCTTAAAGTCGTCTCATTAGGCCTGACATCTTTGTGTATTTTTCAAGAAATCACTTGAAGATTGGATGGTTCACCTAATTGAGAGGAATTCCTGCCTGTGTAAGAGCTGCACACATCTCTATGTCGCTTTCCTTAAAATTTTTGCTTTTTGAAGGAATCTGTTGAAACACATTTTCAAATAGAGGCCGCCGCGAATTGTTTGCCTGGAGAGTGTTGTTCATTTCAGGCTCAGAGTTGGAAATGTGCTACTTGATGCGATCTTTCTGGTGTTTTTCATCTAACGACATTTCTGAATCGCAAATAGTAAATCGAATAAAGATTCCACGTATCTACGAAATTTTGTTTGAATTCCTGATCCAGAAGAATAAGTAAGCACTGGATACCTTCAACATGGTAAAATCCAATAATACGCTCGTTTATTAATGGAACAAAGGACTAACACCAGTTCACTTGCTCACCCAATGGGACTGTGACACAACTCATTCACTTGCCGTCCACACTTTATACAACACCATTTTACCAGATTGTTCTCATTCATGCTGGAACTGAAGTGTCAGGGATTTATAGTAGCTTTGAGCAGAACACAGAGGCAATACTTGGATTTACTCGTGTTTGGTTAGTGCTGTCTCTGCGTGACCTTGGAATCCGCGCAAACAGATGACGTCTGTCACAATAAAACCTCACTTTCGTGAACAGTAGGCTACTTATTCTGTTTAAATTGAAAGGATAGAAAATATACAATGACAATGAGTCATTTTCAGTTATATTATTCTGGGCTGCTTTATAGCGGTAAAGCAGGGGAAATAGGATTATTCGCACACAATTATTTTTCATGGTTGTAGGTGTGCTTTCAACGCCGCACAGCGTTTACTGAAAAAGTTGGGCATACTCTTCACAGCAAGCTGAGGAATTGTTAATTAAAAGTTATATATTTTATATTGATTATAATCATATAGAGTAAAATGGAAGGAAACTTAAGGGAAAAAAGGGGTAAAGGGGATTATGGGCATGGGATAAAGTTATCCAAAAAGGGAAAAATGTGCCTGACAAAATGCCTCTTTTGGCAACTAGAAACGAAGCTTCACACCGTGGTATCTTTCCAAAGAGCTTAAATCTAGCATGATAAAAAAGGTACGTACTTAAAAATCACAATTATTGTCATAACCACTGCGCCAGAGGGAAAGTTCCGTCACGTTTCTTCATTTTCGGGTTTTGTGCGCTCTGGTGATATCATTAGCGGTAGAGATCTGGCAATTCAGAAACTTATAGCCCTAAGTTACACATTTGAACCATCAGATCGTAAGTCTATACCAAATTACTTGTTTAAGATATCTGCACGTTCTCTGAAAATATTTCGATATAGTTCATTAAGACCCTGTGTATGACCTTCAACCTTTGAATAATATATTGTTGTATACTTTAGCTTGCACAATTTCCCAAAAGCTTGTCAAACGTTTACTGAAATATTCAAGTAACAACTATGCAGAAAAGCTGTAAATTTGAATATTTTTATATCTGATAGATCATAACGGTACAGTATAGAAATTAGCACAGAATTTTGGCTATCTTTATTTCTGAAAAGCTACCCCATCAATTTTAATTAAACTATTATGTCTCATATATTATTATGAGGAATAAAATATAAATATTAAAACCTCTGTTAACAGCCTATGAAGTGTTATTTTTATTACTGAGTTTTGTAGCCAAAACATATAATGCAGACAGAAATTTACTACAAGAAAAGTATGAAGCTTATTGGAACACAAAATTGTTGTGAAATAAATGTACTCAGGCCGATGGTTTTGAAATCTCAATTAGGCTGAATTCCTGACTAGAGAACGCCGAATTTTCTGTAACATCTCATCCAAAAGATGTGAAACTATGAATGGTGGAGTAAATGCATTTATTAGTAAATCCTAATAAAAACCAACACTAGGAAGCATATAGAGTAATAATACCAACAGTTGTTTCTAATATACATTTTCCAATATGACTAGAACTTGAAGGTGAATATACAATGAAACAGTAAGAAACATCTTGTTATTCGAGAATATTCAAGTCATGTTAGAAAGTGCGCTGTAGAGAGAAGAACAGTTTGAATAAAACAGCCAAAACTTTCAATGCGTCTATTACAAAGGAGTATTATTACCCCTAAGAGAGAAAATAGAAAATCTAGAACAAATCCTTTCACAAATGAAGGTGTGTTTTAGTTTTGACCACAGTTTTTAACCACAGATTAAACCTGATTCTCAACTCCGTGGTGGGGATTGAAGCCGCATAGGCGCTCTTCCTGAACCTTTCTTCCGGCACCTATTAAAACTAAGGATTCCGTTGGTAATGTAGTGAGTTTCTATTGCGTCCGAGCTGTAGTGCATCCGCTTCTCCGCACTCTTTCCTCCCGTGTTCAGTTACTTATGGAATCCATCTTCTTTGAAAGTCACATCTCCCACCTTCATGAATACTTTACGGCATATTTCAATTATCGTATATGAGCATAATACGCGTCGAATACACTGAGAAAATGTGCTGGAAACTATTCAACAGTGTGCTAGATGTGACTTCGAAAGAAGTTGACCAAATGAATTTTTGAAAAAAATATCTCAAGAACCCACTTGTCAACTTGAACTTTCTCCTATTCCATATGAATTATTATGTATTCAACAAAGCAGTATAGCCTTAATATTCCTGTTGCAAATTAGTAATTTTGTGTTTGAGAACAATTACAACTTTAATAAACGAGAAAGTGAGATCACTCAAGATGCCCTTCAGTTTGTAGACCACATCTGTATTCCCTTTCCCTTAAGATGGAATTCCAAAGTTGCTTACTGTAATAATTACAAGACGGGTAACTTAACACTAAAATGCCGATTCTGTAGCTACAGGAAAACAGGAAATGATTCCATAGGGTTGGTTATGTGTAGTTCAATTTCTTTGTACACAGAATGTTGAAAATTTCCCTGAAAAAAAGTGTGAAAAGACACCACTAAATAAATGTATACACATATATAAATTTTAAATGGGTTTTAACTGAAATTTCACAGGAAAGACGAGTTTTGTTATCCAGAGAATCCTGGTAAAACATTACAGCAGACCATACGCGTAATTTTGAACAGTATAACTACAAATTGCAAATTCGGTATATATGTTCATTGCCTTCTAGGAATGACACAAGAATATTTTCAGGTAAATCACGCCATCATGGGCCGCCTTTTATATAGGATACTTTTCTTTTTTGCAAACACGGTTATACTGATTTGTACTTTTTTAATGTTTTAAACAAGTGCCAATATTTCCAAAGCATTCCACGCATTAACATGTAGGAGAATAACTTTCCAATTGTAGCTTTCTATATAGAATAATTTCTTAAATAAGCAATGAACTTCAGTAGAATTTAATATGAGGAAAACATTGAATTTGTAGAACTTATACAAGATTTTTCAGATTTTCCTTCAAAAACACAATATTTCTTATTTCTGTATAATGATTTTCGCAGGCGATATAGCTGCAACTTAACACTGTTCACACTTAGAATGCATTTTATCTATGAACAAAGCATCACTTTTCTAATACTTTTGAAAATGCTCTAATTACTAAGAGATATTATTTTACATATTGCAATTGCAGCCTGAGAGCCATCTAGCAAATGCTACTAGTACTTCGTGTTTCATGAGATTTTCCACTGTGTGGTGCTGTGGTCGCAGCCGCTCTGCAAATACACGGGAGGTTTTAGACCGAAGATTTCTACCGGGCAGTTTCTTTCGGCTTAATTTTAGCTTTTTTTACCATACAACAATAACAATAATGGCCCCTTCTCAGTAATTTTATATCTTTCTCTATATAACATAGCCTCTTCTGGAACTATGTCGTGTGCAACAACATACGTATTCTGGAGAAAAATCGTTCTGAAAGAACTGGTGTCACTCTTGTCTATAATGCGTACCGGAGAGACTAAAGATTTACTAACACTGTGTCATCCAAGGTGGCTGAGAGGAAGAACGCAGGGAACTGCTTTTCTTCTTCCTCCATAACGCTGTTGTCAAAATGTGCAGCAGCTGTCTGCTGATTTGCTTTAGGCATAGACGATGCCTCTGTACTTCGTGCAGGCTATTCTGCAACCACAAACTCATTCGGTTCTTGCTGTCGAATAGGTTAAATGTGCAAGCAATTCGTACTTTAATTTTAACATTTTTCTCAGTCCAATGACTGATCGTTGGGCCGGAGGATTCTCATGAAGAAGCCACATTTTTTCTTTGTCAAATGAGGTCTTTTTCCTTTCGCCTCATCACTCAAACGTTGCAGTAAGCTTGCGTAGTAGTTACCGGGTATATATTTACCCCTTTCCAAGTAATCAATGAAAATAATTCCCTGTGCATCCCAGAAAACACACGCCATAACCTTGTTAGCTGAAAAATTTGACTTTGCCTTTTTTGGAGTTGGTTCACCTGGCGCACGTTCCAATGATTTGACTGTGATTTACTTTCTGGAATGTAGTGATGTATCCAGGTTTCCGTCATCGTAATAAGGCGTCTCAGAAATTCCCTGGAAATTTTACAACTGATATCCAAATTTTTTTAGAGAAACGGTTTGTCTTTGCAACTTTTGATCAGGTGTGCAAACGTGGCACCTATCTTGCAGGAGTTTATGAAAGCCCCCAAAAATTATTTAAAATATCACATGCAGGTTCTTTTGATATTTTTGCAGACTCTGCTATCGCAAACAACTTTAATGTAAGGTCTTCCGGTATCAAAGGATGAATTTTTTGCAATTAGTTCTGTAGTTGTGACTTCTACAGAAAATCTAGAACGAGGCTCGTCACTAGTTCTCGTATGTCCCACTTTAAACGCTGCAACCCATTTTTAATGATCTTATATAAAGGGACAGGATCTTTCAATGTACTGTCCATTTTACCCTTGATTACTTCAGGCGTTGGACCTTTCAAATGGAAGTATTTAATCACCTCTGGTTTTTTCAAATCATCCATTTTTCTGAAACTTCTACAACTTTCTTCTTTTAAAAAGTTGTCATTCAAATACTAAACAAACTATTGTCCTGTAACTATGGATATAAGCTAGTCTAGAGCTAAACTATATGATGATAATCGTCAAACTGGTCCAGTGGCGTCATCTCTATTTGAGGCCCGGGACTTATCAGCCGAATTTAGTATTAGGCTTAAGAAACTTGTCGCTAAGTAATTATTTTGAAATTTAGTTCTATTTACCTGATTGGGAGATAAGGATCGAATAATGAATTGGCATTCAGAAAAAATATAAATATTAGAACGTCATATTAAAATTAAAATCCAGGTCTTCTGTGTCGCCCAAACTTGAGGCAAGACATGAACACGAAACTGAAGATGTGGGTGGGTCAAAAGAGGCCACATTTCTATATTTAGGCTTCTATCAAATAAATCCAAATGACGAGTCCAATTTGGCGAAAAGTCATTGGCAATGGAAAGTACATTAGAGCCCTTTGACAGAAAACTGAAACTATGCATATAGTTATAAATATCTTAAACATATAGTATTTTAAACAAAACAATTGCATCCACATCTGGGAATACCTAAATTTTCGAATATGTTCCATATAATGGCAGTATGGGGTAGGGAATGCTTTGAAAGTCTTCTTGCCACATCCTTTTCCGTTTCACAGTCTAGATACCAAACCAAGCTTAGTATTTAACAAAATTTCGTTTTTGAGTTACACTGTTCAAACACGCAAATACATGCAACTTTTTTTATTTCATTGATGGAAATTAATCATTTCTTCACACTAGCCGTATAAGTACAGGCTAAGTCTCTTGATAGAGTCAACATGAACAATTCAATGCCATGGCCGGAATTTCAACCACGGTTCTCCTGGTTTCCGCCCAGTTACCCTAATCCATTGAGCCACTATGGCCAACTTTCCGTCATGACATTAAATTCTCTATTTGACTCTATATTTCCCCAGTAAACCACTAAGGGCTCTCGCATTCTAGATACACCGTTTGTGGCCATATACTATTGAGTCCAAGGCTTCATCATTTAACTCTTATTATTTTAGATAGTTGATGGAAATTAACCATTTTCACACTAGCCGTATAAAGGCTAAGGTTCTTGATAGATAGGGTCAACATGAAAAATTCTATGCCATAGCCGGGACTTGAACCACGTATCTCCTGGTTTCCGTCCAGTTAAATGGTGAAGTAAGGGACTCAAGTACTTACGATAGTAAGTCTCCACAAACGGTATATCTCCAATGTAAGAGCCCCTAGGGGTTTACCGGGAAAATATACCAGTCAATTGGAGAATTTAATGTCATGACGGCACGTTGGCCATGGTAGTTCAATGGGTTAGAGCTACTGGACGGAAACCAGGATGTTCAAATCCCAGCCATGACATTGAATTTTTTATTGTGACTAACATTCAACATATTCTAAATGTATGTTTTCATTTATCCAGAAAGCCCTAAAGCATGTACTTTCAGTGAGATATGCGTGGATGCTTTTGGGGAAAAGAGAGAAATATTTAACTCATTTTGAAACTGAAATATCGAGATTTTACTGAAAACATAAGTTTTGAGGCCCCTTAAATCTGTAAAAGTTCATTTTGAGATAAACATTTGTGTGCATGTGTGTCAGATTGTGAAAGAGAGAGAAATCGAGATAGTCTAAAGAACAAGGTGGTGAACTGAAAATTCCAATGAATACCGCCCATGAAAATGTTTGTGTCTCATCCTATAAAGCTCAACATAAATACAAAGTATGGTATTTAACCAAACATTCGTTTTTGAAATTCTTTAAAGACGGACAGAATCACTGACACACGGAAAATCCCGTAGAAGTAGTTTTAATTAATGCAATGTCACAAAACTTGTATTTACAGTGAAATATGTATATCATTTTTGGGAATACAAGCAAGTCTTCTATTCCATTTGATCATATGATGTCTAGATTTCACTAGAAATATAAATTTCAAGGTCCTCTGACAACTCTATAAAGAGAGAGAAAGGCATAACTCCAATTAAATACCAAACGCCACATTTATCCTTAGAAAATCCTTCAAGTTGCTATTTAAAGCGAAAATTTTTGCTTTGTTTTATTTTCTCCAGAATTGGTATATTTGTGTACAGATAAACATATATTAAAAATATTTAGATAGCCAACATGGGTAGCTTCAATTTTCTGCTAAAGGAGTTATTCTTTTTTTCTGAATCAACGGTTGTTACTTTCAGGTAACCCGTAAAAAAACAGAAACCGTGCTACTGATAAAAGACTATTTGGATTTGAAGCTTTGTATGTAATTCATTTGCCATGAACATATCTTAGATATATATTTCAATCAAAATAATTGGAACAATTATAAGAAAATTAATTTGTAAAATCGCTGCAGATATGTCTTTTGTGTTGTAAAGCTTCGCATCATTGAAAAATACACAACTCTCTAATAAATCTCAGTTTGGTAAGTAAATAACAGCTCTTCAGTTCTGTATTATGCTGCTTACACAAACCAACACAAACATATGTATACACAGGTAGACGCAAACATAAATCAGAATAATGAATAAGAATAATTAACCCGTATTATACTATTATATGTAACATAAGAAAATAAGATGTAAATAGCTTAGAAATTAAAAAGGATTAAGTATTATCAATTTCAATTAATAACGTTGGACAACTTGGAAAGAGTTCATGTCACGAAAAGATTACAATAACTGATCTGCGTGTTTCAAAATACTTAATTTTATGCATTGTGTGCAGGCAAAAGTACCAGTTACCCAAAATTACACAAATCTGCCCCCGAAAGACCAGGATCATTCCAAGGGTTTTCCCACGAATTTAGAAATGTACATTTTGCTTGTTACATAAGTGACATAAGCATAAAATTCTTTATTGAAAAAGATTATAACCATTTTTAAGAAATTAGATAAAATATTTTATGAATTTTGGGTCATCTTGAAAATCCCAGTTTCCAAGTTTCGGAAATGTAGAACCTAAATACAAAGTTCGATAGCTACAGGCTCTTCCCCTTAAGTCCATGCTGTTATATACAGCTTCCAAAAATGATCTTCCTGTACTCTAGCGAAGTCGAAACATACATTTCCATTTGAAATATTAATAACAGTTTTTTAGTTTTTACATGTTAGGGGTAGGTGCGCGAGAGACCAACAATTAAAATCTGAAGGTTAACAATTTTAGTGTATCTGTGGCGTATATTCTCTATATACAAAAACATTTCTATGCAGCACCAATATACGTATATATGTTGTATATATAATGTATTTTATTTTGAACGTGAACGAGATATATAAATGTGTATCTTTTGTCAGTCATCGTGGATACTCAAAATATGAGGTGTATTTGGAAGATATTTTTATCAGACTAGGTAGTTAACTTCAATCAAGGAGGATCGCCGCGGGTTATCAAATGAGAGACTCCGAAGTTATCTATTTTGTCGCTTATGACATCATGATTATGCTGAGATAAAACTATTTCGCATCCCACGAAATCACAGGCAATTCGCTTAAAAGTTTGATATTTCCAGATGTTTCACAAAATCCCCTTTTCTGAGCCGACTAGCCAAAAGCATATAAATGTGGACCCCAAGTCATGGCCTTCATTATTCCTTCAATCACTTCTCGAAGAGCAAACGACTAATCAGGGAAGGCATCCGCTGTATACATAGTACTTAAACTAGCACTCAGAGCCTCACTTGTTGATTGCATTGCTTTAAGGAAGGTAATTTCCTTATTGCAATTTACTTTAAATGATAGATACGAAAGAGGAAAATGTACTTGATGAATGTAGTCACTTATGAAACACATTGTGAAAATATCATCAAATTAAGATTTTCCAGTTATAGTGCGTTTAGTGTGCATATACTTTTATCACTAGGTACTATTTGTCTCTAGTAAGAAGATGTAATTTACATTGCATTTCACCAAATATCTATATTATTATTTCACTAGTACCTATTTGTTATAACCAGAGCGAGGAAGTTTTTACCACCCGCCGTTCCCTAAACAGGTTGCGACCGACCCCCTACCGGCATCTGAATAAGTCATAATAAGAAACACACTGAAGAGAGGCATTGAAACCGGTTTCCCAGAGAAAAAAATATGACTTATGAGGCATTCGTAAATGAACACCTATTTAGATAATTATGTACAACATATAAATTCGTATACAGTACTTACGATTTTCTCTCTGGCTGATCTCATTATTTAAATAGGCACATTGTGGCAACACCCAAGCAATTATAACGCGGATTGTAACATTTCCTAATAGAACGTAAAATAATACCCAAATAATAAAATTAATTTCTTAAATATCTGAAGACTCTTACTAGAAAATGCCAAAGCAGGAATTTTACTACATATTTACTCATCTGCGGCTGTATTACTAAAAAAAAAATAATGTACCTTCGAAGCCATTCAAATGAAAAACTCATCCTATGTCCCGTGAAACAAGATATAGTTGATTGATAATCTGTTGCAAATTCGTTAATGATTTCATTTTCCATGTTTGCTGATGTATCCCACTGAAATGTAAATATGAATAATCAAGTAAATAAGGACATGAAGAAGTACACTTCTAGAAAATATACAACAGTTGTACAGCAAATTTATGTGCTCTTCTTTGAAGCACAACAAAGATTTTATTCCTACGTCTTGCTCTCTACCAACGTGGTCTGTGTCATGCATTTACATCGGTTTTTGTAGTAATGAGTTGCATTCTACGATGAACCTTGCCCTTCCGAGTAGCGCTGCGTTGTATAGTCATGCCTGGCCACTTTTACACTGCTGAACGAAATCGGTACTAACCTCCTAGCTCTGGTTATAAGTAAAGAAATATTAAAGTACGTAGACTTATGTAATAGAGAGATTCGACTGTTTATCGCTCAGGTATTTATGTAGGACAGAATCTAGACTGTCCAATTGGTAACTTTCATTTGAAAAATACTGTAAATTGGCGTATAATTAGGAGGTAAATTATAATTATGAGGGGATACTATAAAAGTTTATAATATGTAATATATGCGCAACATTTTCGTGTCTATTTCGATTATGTTCACAACTCTGGGTAGGTGCTTTCTCTAAATGATTTTATACATTGATTGGAGAATTCATAGTTTTGTTGTTACATCATTACAGAGATATTCGAATGAACCAGAGGATGATTTCAAGCAAACCCTCATGTCTACATCCCTTCCTAGACTAGTTTCATGGTTTGGAACCTGCAGTGAGGACCAAGAGCTAGTGGTGCCGCTTGCCTATAACCTCAACAACACACATCGTAAAGAGTCATAATCTGGGCTTTTGCCCTGTCAGACTGCAGGAGGATCACCAGATTGCTAGAATACAAGTTTACATAATGACGGCTACCTGTGCTCCAGGATGTGAACGCAAGAGGTGCTCTCTATTGGGGAACTTCAAATGTCAGGAAGTGAAAGCCAAAGTGCGGGTTAGGTCTATTCAGGAATACGGGGCTCAGTTATCAAAGTACGAGAGGTACCCCGTTGGCTGCGTGTGTGCCTCTAAATCTGCAATAAAAATCGATATGTCTAACGGCAGTCTGTAACTCTACGACAACAATTTTAAATTATTGATTGTGTAATTTATTATCTTATTTGATACATTTTTAGGTTAATTGTAAATGCCCACATTATGTACAAGAGCGTTAAAATAAGTTTTCAGAAGATCTTTAAAAATAATACCTTTTTCTCTGTATACAGATATAAACCTTATTTAAGGTATTAGAAACACATTGGTTACCACAGTTTGTAGCCTGTAACTTCCAAAGTCATGCTAAAAGTTGTTGTAAATTGCTTATGTGGGCTTGATTTTGACGGTTACAGGGGTACGAAAATAAACAATCGTATCAGCGAAAGAAATTTTAGGGCTGAAGATCTTGCTGTTCCTGCCTTCTGGGACCCTGTGGTAAACTTACTTTTAATTCAGAATTAAAATTATGCTAAAAGGGAATGAAATTAACTTTGGTAAGGGTTAAATATATTATGATGTTTAATACCAAAATTATACGGTGAAACGAAAGAAACCAATCTAAGGAACATAATATTAAACTGTTGTTTTATTTTTTACTGATATTGAATTGTATATTCAGGTAAACAGCATTCTTTGTTACTTTCCTATCTTATGGCACATAGATACTCAAGTTTTGTTAAAGTGGGTCCCAAATGATTGTTGCTAGGATAATCGAGTCTCGCCTTAAGCTGTGTGATGTGTAAATAGAGTCCCTACAAAACTTCCTTTATGCATAGACCCATAACGTTTGAGATATATTTTATTAAGACGTGCAGAATCACTCAATTTCGAATACATCCGATCCCACCCCCCATTGGCTGTGTAGAGTTTGTTGCTATTTCCTCCATCATTCTCCTCTCTATCCTCGTCTCATCCTTCCAGTACAATTCATATTTAACTTAAGTCAAATAGTGTCATCAGACTATTGTTCAACGTGGACTAGATCACATGATAAGAATTGGTTCCGCTCTACCGGTCTGAGAACCGTTGTTAGGATATTAGTATGATCATAAAACGGGTTATAAATATGGATTATGCACAAGTCTACCCTATTGACCTAAAGAAAACTAAACAAAATAACGTCCTTCTAAACGGAGAGTTTATTACCTCTTAAATGCTCATCGAAGGACATGGGGCATCCTTCCTTTGCACTTAACAGATTTACAAAGGATACATTAATAGAAATTCGAATGTGCAGTACATGCATAACGATTTAACAGTATACCTAGTTATTGCTCTTGTTACGCTTCTGTGGGATCCTTAACTGCCACCACCTTCTTGTATTTACTGCCAATGTAATTTTAAATATGCTAATGGTCTATAATATATTAATTTATTAACAATAAACTCAGTATTACTAAGGTATTTGATAAAGCAAAACCTACTACCTCACAATATAAACTATTTTAAGAATAAAGTGCTTTTTTATTTTCAATGTACAATGATTTGTAGAATGTCTCGTTAAGCTTTGAAATATAATTTCTAAAACATTTTAGGAATGATAATTATTTGAAAAGCGTAAAGTTGTAAGACTTGCTTAACTCGTACTTGGAGTGTGACTTACTATGTGTTTCAAATGGGAAGAGTTCTGGCTAGTAGCGTGTCTGATAAGTTAGAGCCTTCAGCGTTGCCACCTCGTTATCCCCCATTCATTTTATATTTCCCTCTGTCTCGCACACTTGCGAGTCTTCTTTGCGCTAGACGTAAGAGAACGCAAACTGAATTTTCCAAAGTTTTATAATAATCTAGCTGTTAAAATCACATTTGCATCTTGGATATTCGTGTATTACGCTCATGTTTTAAATATATAGTTTATAAATAATTGTAGTTTATGGATTATTTATTTTTCTAATCCAACGAAACTGCCAGCGGCGTATCCATATAGCTATGAACGCCACTTCTGGTAAGACACAATTTGTCACTGTCACTGTTTTCATCATTTGAGTGTTGCAAGTTTATGACGATAATCTCCAAAATCTCGTAGTTGCTATTTCTTTCAAAAAGTACGGCTCTTGAAGTTTATCCGCATGTGCCATGCACTTTTCCCAGTCTTGTGCACCCTTGTCAATTTCTTCGCGAATAATTCGTTCAGCGTCAGTCAGTTTAAAAGTATTATTTCTGTTTGCAAAGTAATTTGAGCCAACATTAACTCAACTGGATTGTTCTGGCAATGGTAAGGGGGAAGGTAGTTTATAATACCTCCTGTGTAATTTCAATTCCAAGCTGATCCGTCTGATACACTTCCCTGGTCTTTAAACGGAACAACACCTGAATAATGCTGCCTTGAACTCCCTAGAGTAAATAGAGATTTCGTACGATTCATAGACATACATATAGTCCGAGAAATAACGTTCTGACGATGCATCATTCTACAAGCCAACAGGAGATGTATTGTTTGTTCTCGCTCGATTTTAACAAACACCTTGGCTCATTCAAAGTAATTCTTTTATCCCGCCATTTCAAACGTTTATGCTTTAGTTTTGAATAATTTGAAATATACGTGCACGCATGTGCTTACCAAAAATTATATGCATTGCAATGATTACGTCACGATGCATTATTACAATAGAGCTCTATTTATTTGTATTAGGAAAACTATTTGGGCTAAAAACGATAGCATTTTGCTGTTATGTTAGATATATCACTATCTCCCTTCCTAATGGATCAGTTTTTGCAATATCAAACTTTTGTCTAAGCGCGAATAGTATTTATTAGAGACCGATTAATTTGGCGCTAGTCACATACCACGTATGGGAATGCCATACGACAACACTGCAGAACTCCCATTTGTTGCTCCTCTAGTAGCGCAAAAGGACACACATCGTCCCATTTGAAACACATAAAAGGAGGTTGGTTAATGCTGCAACTGATGTATGCTATTTTGGCAAGCACTTGGGCAGCTGATGTGGCATTTATTCCTGTCTTATCTTTAACTTTCTAGACATCAACATTTTAACTAATGTCCTTAGAAAATAAAATGTGGTATATTGTATTCACAGGACTTACTCTATTACTATTACTCTATTACCACCTATCTACCACTTGTTAATACAAATACTAATAATTGACATACATCATGGTACGTATAAAAAGAATTCGGTAAACTAATATGATACTGACAAGGCCTTCTCTCGCCAAATTTGCACTGATTGTACTCAAAAACGTTCATTTTGCTATCTACTGCATATTACCTAAGACGTTGATACCAATCAAGCAGTTTTGGGAAATACCCTTGTTGTATTCTGTTACCCTGTGGCTATTAGAAAAATACAGTAGGCTTAAGCGTTGTCATATCTTTTAAAGTTGGTCGATATGTAAAGGCTTTGATATTCAACTCCTTTGCTTAGCCGGAACATAAAGTACGATTAAGAACTTTCTGTTTGAGAAATTCAGAAGTATTTAACAGCTCAAACCAATAAGAGAAATATTTTGAAAATAGTTATATTTGCAAAAGAGACATTACTTTACAAAAATTGTTCACATTATCTAAAACTTCATATAAGGGAAATAAGATTTTATGTCCCTTATCGTTTAACAATACTACAACATTAATAAACAATGAAGGGAACTTCAGTCAGTATTGCTATCAAATTCAAGATAACGCTTTCCTTCATGAAAGGATCTTGTACATACATAATTTGATCAAAATCATTAGAGGTACTTTTAAGAAAAACAAAACTTTTTCAGATTTCTGGATGCAAAGAGTTGCTTCGGTGGAAAATTTCCTTTAATATCTTGAACCATCCTTGAAAAATACTGAACTTAAAAGCCAAGTTTGGTATTTAACTGAGGTTGCGATTTTGAATTATGCTGTTTACAAACACATACACACAGATATAGGCAAACAGAAGGAAAGAGAACAAGTGCGTGTACTGAAATCATTGGAGGAGGGCGGTTACGGAATGTTGAAACGTTTTAGCGAGAACTCTGTATTGAAATTTAGATGCAATACAAAACTGGTTGTGGCCTAGAAGTGAACCGGGATGATGTAATCCAGTTTTAAAATAAGTTTAAACATTGCAACGTTTAAATAAACCAAAGAAAATTCACAACGACCTTTATTTAATATAAATTGCAAATTTTAAGAGGATTTACATTCTTTGTGCTGTAAGATTCTGTCGGTTATGGTTTACCAGTTATGGAAGAGCCAGTCAGAATGAAATAAGCTTTCTAAATATTCCTAAAATTCAAGCGCTCCCTTGACATAAAAAACGTAAGCACATGTTATTCTAGCTAAAAGAGAGTCTTTTTGAACAACATCCCACAGAAGGTGTAGATTGGTGTCAGATTTTATTATTTTGTTCGTTTTTTCTGTTTGGTATTCAACCGAATGTTTGTTTAAGCGTTATACCTACTGCTCACACACACACGTGCTCGCACGCATACACACGCACACACAAACACACACACACATTTCAGGAACTCCCAAAACATGTGTCTCCAGTAAAATCTCAATATGAAATTCTTGGATGAAATACAAAACTTCCCCAATTTGCTACAAACACGCAGTAGAAAATGTAAAAGTTCTGTTTTTTATTTCATGTGGCCTCAAAACATATATTTTCTCTGGAATATCCCTATTCTTATTCTTTGTCCTGACCATATTACCCCACATAGTTATATGTACTATTTATATAGTACAGAAGGTAAACGTATTTGTACGTTACATTCAAGGAACTGTCTCCACAGTATCGCTTATCTTCACACAACTGGAAACATTTTGGACTCAACATGCCTCAAAATGTGTGCTTTCATTGAAATTTCTGTATACAATATTTGGGTGGTTATGACGTCTATATACTAGGTGTTTGGCAGAAAAGATAAAACATTTACCGTAGTTTGCAAGCTGCCACAGCCAGACAGTAGGCCCTAGCGGATCAGTTGTCTCTTGCTGTTCAAAAATATTCCTCTGGGAACATATTATGCAGCAACTCTGGAGTATCGAAGAAAAGGAAATGAAACAGTATCTGAGAAAAACTCAATGTGAATCAACGTTTCAACGGGAATCCAACCCTTGACCTCTCGAATGCGAGGTTTAGGCATTCCTTTTGATCCCATTGACCGACTAAACTGACCATCATTTTCTCTTGGATTTCCTAGATCACTAGGTGAATGTCAGAATGGACACTTTGCTGTCCGCTACTCTCAGTATCTCAATTTCATTTCAATATCATTTCAGTGCAGGATTTCGGGGTTGGAGGTTTTGACAAAAATAGCTTGTGTGGCGCTACTACCTCATGGAATTTGGGCTCTTTAACTGCTGTTCTCGGTGTACGAGTGGTGCTGTGGTCGCCAGTACCATTAGGGGTCGTGTTGTAACCCTTACGACTGAAGACTACACGGGAAACCTGGCGCCGTTAGGAACCCCGCGTCTGCTGGCTGGTTCCCACACAGGCTGTGCACTTCAATATCATCCTTTTTACAATCCCCGAGCGGATATACAATACCCCGACTATATGCCCATAGTATCTCCCTCTGCTTACATGCTACCCCTACTCCTATGCTTATTATTCTTCACAGCAAAGTGATATGTGATACCCAATAACACAAAACCATAGAAACCATAGAACTTATAAATTGCAAGTCCACAACACTATTATATTGCAGGGCTATTAGTTCAGACTCCAGCTGGGTTTTAAAGGGCAATTCTCGTGGCAGTTAATGCCTCTCACAGTTCATTGTTGGCAGAAAATGGAGTCTTAAGTAACATCATCACACCTGAGACAAGGTATGCTATATTGAGGAGAGAGATAATGTAATTTCTTATCATTAGTTTGCAGTTTAAAAGTTAAGGGAATTAGTATTTTGATATGTCCCATGTGTAATTTATTCTCAATAGTTCATAATTAGCATTTAATTATTTAATCATTATTTCCCGTATTGCTTGTACTGCCAAAAAGTAGCAGAGATATGTTCAAGTGTGCATTGCATTAAGGAAAATAATTGTGTAGAACGCAGTCAATTCTATATATCAGCGTTAGAAGACAAACTGAACGTGAGATAAGTACACAGGAATGCGTACTTCTGCACATAATGAAATAACTAAAAGTTGCAAATTTCAGAAAATTAGGGTTCATAAGGGCATTTATAGGCAAAACAGATGTATTTGTAGGTCTGATTTACTCTGCAAACAATGTGTTTCGTTTTGTGGCGATAACCATACTTATAAAAAGCTACAGTGCGTTTATTTCACGTTTGAACTTCACGTTTCTTTACTCCGCTTTTGAAAAAGTCTCTAATAGCTGCGACAGTGGTTGTGATATCCATTTGTTGTCATACAAAGCAGCACTATTTCTTTCATTCAGGTGTTGATATTACCTATGCAATAACAGATGCTAATTATTGAAACAAATGATATCGAAATTAAAGGATTGCATTAAGTAAAGAATCGTGATGGATTTCAAAGAAATCTTGTATCTTTGTGAAACGCATGCGCGTGCAGTTGACTGGTTGTTTCAACAAAAGAAACGTAAAAAAACAATGCATTGCTCTGTTTGAAAAGGTACTCCTAGGACCCTTAATAGTGGCATGACCGAGATTAATAATCACACTGGACAAAATAGTCACAAAGAGAATCTTTGTGTGAAAATACAGGGCTTCAGAAGTGAAAGATACACACCCACGCACAGCTGTGCATAGTGTGAAGACAGTCCGCGGCGTGAAGCTCATTAAGGCAGTCCTCTTCTTCTGTGTTGGTCGTAGGCAGATCAGAACCGGTGGGAAGATCTGTCGGTTCATACGAAACGGATTAAGTATTAACCTACAGTTACTCTAAACATTGATATATTGGTAAGCCTTGGTCGGCAACTTCGAGTTTGATGTTATGGTAAAAAGAAGCAGTCATTAAACCAGTTTGAAACGGGTATTCCAGTGTCATTAGAACCATCCTTTCTCATACATACCCACGCATACCCTGAGAGAAATCTCATTGCTTTACCCTGCGCTAAACACTATTTGTTTCAAACTGTCCCGCTAAAGTAGGAACTCTTTGCACCCCAACTGGCGCGCCAACGTGGGACTCATGAATACGAGAAGGAGGTTTGAAACAAGAAGCAGATTCAACCTGAGAAGGAGGTTCAACCCAAGAAGGAGATTCAACCCGAGGAGATTCAACCCGAGAAGGAGGTTCAACACGAGGAGGAGGTTCCAGACGAGGACGTTCGACCCTACAAGGAGTTCTACAACTGTTCGACTGGAAAGAAGAAAGGAAGCTGGCATCATCAGTGAAATCATCAGGAGATAGTAGTGAAAAAAAAATGTGTTAAGTAAAAATCTGTAGAAAACATGGAAGTTCAGGTGGTTTATAGTAATAACAGTAGACAGAAAGTAGTCGAAGTAGCAGAGTGTGGTAGAACTGTACCAAATAATGTAGAAATAAGAAGAAATATGTTAGAGAAAATTAGATATAATGTTCGCAAGTTTAATAAAAGAGATGAAGGATGACAATCAAGGTTTAATAAAAGAGATGAAGGATAATACTCAAAGTTTCAGTAAAAAGATGGATGATATGCATTAAAGTTTAAGTGAAGTGATAGAAGATAGTAATCAAACGTTACAACAGATAGAAAAGATAGATGGTAGCACTGAGAAGCTAGAGGTAGCCCGCCTAGGTAGCGTAGTTGGTAGCGTGTTAGCCTCACGTTCAAGAGGTCCCGAGATCGAATCTCAGTTAGGGTGAGCTACCCGGATAAGATTTTCCGGGGTTTTCCCTTATCCTGAAAGACGAATGTCGGTTAGCTCTAAGCTCTATGGACCCTGTGCTCATTTGAACATCATTTCACCCATTCCATTCTTCGTCCGATATAGTTTAACGTTGGAGGACGTACAAAAAAATAATAAAAAAACGCATTCCACAATCGAGTTTCATTGCGATTTCCAATCTCCCAAAGGACTGTGCTTACACATTTCACTTATAACTTAAATAAGCCCATCTAAAATGAACTATTCTGATCTCCCCCCCCCCTCATTTTTACTCTCTCACGATGTGCATTCCCAATAGTGTACTGTTTTTAAAGCGTGTTGCGCGACCCACCCTCCGGAGTTGAACATATAAAGGGCCCTTCCAACCGCAGGAGCGGTACGGGCGTTCTGCGGTTCGCGGGTTTACCGTGAAACGCAAAATGGTCTGCATATTCTTTTGTAATATTCACATAGACCCGGTCGATACCCGATTGCGATATGATAATAATGAGATGGACTATGACTTAGCTGTCACTTTAGTAACATATATTGAAAAATCGGAAATTTACATTTAAATGACTCTACCGTTTACGCTCTAAATTTTATATTATATAACCTCGGTTCATTTTTATGAACTCCTACCCATATATAAATGCTATTCCTGCAGTAATATCCACAATTTTCATTTCTTAGAAGAAACAAATCAATTGCCAAATCCGACTTTTATATACCAAACTTGAAGTACCATACAATTTTAATGCCATCCGATAAACAAATGAATAACAACACCTTTTAGAAACAGTATTGTAGAAACTATTTATAGGAACAAATTATTCTAGTTAATGTTTTTCTAGATAAAACTTTTGTAGAACTGCTTTTACTATATAGATGTGCAAGGGGGATATGGGAATTAAAAGGCTTAAGAAATAATCAAATCTTTCAAAAGCTGATCTCTATCTGAAGTCTATCACATTTCATTCTCTTTGCATGGTAAGGGCATAAAACACGAATAGTTACTTCCTATTTGAGAATAGAATAAGTATTTAAAAATGAAATTAAAACAACAAATGTCTCGAAAATTATTACCTACTTAAAAATCTCATTTAAAATAATGGGATGTGCTTTAATTCGATCCCTTATATTCTGTAGTAAGATTATGTCTAGTTCTTGCGGTCTACAACTAGTGCAGATGTGATACAAAATTAAGGGTGCTTAGAGATTTTTCCAGAGCACTACAGATACACATTCCATTTAAAATGAAAATATCGAGCATGCATATATACTTTTAATCAGATTCAACAAGATTCTGATTCTACATAATTATAGTTTTAGAAAAGCAAAACTTCAACATACAACGACCATTTCTTTAAAGGTTTGACTATTGTTTAGGCATCATCTGTTCTCCTATCCTATTAAAAATAAATGAAATAAAATCCGCCTCGTCCCAGCCTGATGCCCTGCCAAGGTCTACGGCCCGACCGCTACGTACTCGATTTATGCTCACAACTAGGACATGTAGGACATTTTGTGGATGGTAGAAAATGTTTACGTAGTACATTCCTCCAATTCATGCAGTACATCCTGAGACTTACAAGTTAAGGCATTTTTTAAAATTTTAAGTCCTTCAATGTTAAGTCATATCGCACGATTAAGGAAATCGGTGAAATGCGACAAAAATAATTCCAGAGTCTATAGAGCTTAGAGATACCTGGCATTCATCTTTCTGGATAAGGGAAAACACTGGACAAAAAACTTATCCAGATAACTCAACCTGACCGAGATTCAAACTTTGACCTCCTGAACGTGAGGCAGACATGCTACTATCTACGCTACCAAGGCGGGCACCAGGATGGATGATCAGCCGGAAGCCTGATAATTAAGCTGAGAAAGGAGACGATGCAGTGAGGGCGAAGTGGAAGAATAGAAAGGTGATAATGGAGCAGTCGGTAGATTGAATTGGTGGCGGATATCAACGCAGAAATCGGGGAAATCCCGTCCACACACAGTTTGTCCTCCACACACGGTCTCCTGGGATGGAAACCAGGTCTCCTTACTGAGAGGTGAGTAATCTTAAAAGTCGGTCGTGGTGCTACGTATATAAATATCGAAGATGCATCAAATTATCGGCTTCTGACGCTATTTATCTCTTGTTTTATCATCTGCAGTAAAAGCACGGCTTATCTTTCCAGAAGGACAGATACTAATTAGTTAAAGGAGGATGTGGCAGTAGATATACAGATATGTATTTAGATCAGTTTTGGGACTACGATGACAGCATATTATCTTGTGTAAGTACCTTGATAAGCAGTATCTGTTTTTTTGGTTCTCCCCTATTTAGTTTGATAGCTTGTACTTATTTCATGTTTACTACCTATACATATATCGAAAGAGATCACTCCGATAAAACGTGTGACGCTCGCATTAGGGAAGTCGCAGGTTTGATTCCAGTCCACTGCTGTGTGTATGTGTGTGTGTGTGTGTGTGTGTGTGTGTGTGTGTGTGTGTGTGTGTAGTGTTTAACGCACGCTTTTACTACATACGGCACCGCAGGCGATGACACTGATGATACATGAGATGAAGATGGAGCACCGGTGGAATGAGATGGCGGAGGAAACCGGAGGTCCCGGAGAAAACCCACCCCAGCGCCGTGCTGTCCACTACAAATCTCACTTTGCGGTCGCCTGGGATCGAACCCGGGCCACCTTGGTGAGAGCCAAGCGGTCTAAACACTGAGCCACAGCGCGGCCGCAAACTCCACGGCTGACCCAACGTTTGAGTCTTTCGTAGTTTGATGTGCTTGTCACACGAATGCTACGGTGATTTTTCATTTCGGTGGTTTTCTTTTCGTCATTCAATTTCCATTTCGTTTCCTTCTCATGCTTTAGGTGTGATTTTAAACTTAACGACGCATTTTCTTTTAATTACGTCCTCAAAACTTTGGTCATAACTGACGATGAATGAAACGGGTGAAACAAGGTTCATATGAGCCCGGGGTTCACAAAACTTAGAGCTGCCGACATTCATCTTTCAAGATAACGGAAAACTTAAAAATCCTTATCCAGATAACGCATGCTGACCGAGATTCGAATTTTGACCTTCTTGAACGTGTAAAGACACGCTAAATCTATGCCACGGAGCTGGGCCATATGGTGCTCATTTGGCGTATGACTTCCAGAAATAAACACAGATATAACTAAAACTGATTCGTGGGGCGAAACAAAGGAAGAGGTTATCTGCGATTGTAGGCGGATGATGGGTATGACGCTGTATTGAGATGACCTACAGCTTCTACTTAGCATTACGTATCACCCTGAGGCTTAGGATACTTCACCTGAACTAGGCTAATCGAAAATTACTTAAATTGTCAATCCATAGCTTAAAATAGGACCATGAGCCTTCAGCTTTAGAGCCAAAACGAGACCGTGAGCTACCCTGAAAAGAAAGGAAGTAACGATAAAATGCTTATTCTTACAAATCATGCTTGTATTTCTTTAGTTACTTTGAATACTCCTACTCATTTGCTCTGAGAATGGAACAATTATTAATTATTATTATTATTATTATTATTATTATTATTATTATTATTATTATTATTATTATTATTATTATTATTATTATTATTATTATTATTATTATTATTATTATTATTATTATTATTATTATTATTATTATTATTATTATTATTATTATTATTATTATTATTATTATTATTATTATTATTATTATTATTATTATTATTATTATAATTATTATTATTATTATTATTATTATTATTATTATTATTATTATTATCATTATTATTATTATTATCATTATTATTATTATTATCATTATTATTATTATTATCATTATTATTATTATTATTATCATTATTATTATTATTATCATTATTATTATTATCATTATTATTATTATTATTATCATTATTATTATTATTATCATTATTATTATTATTATCATTATTATTATTATTATCATTATTATTATTATTATCATTATTATTATTATTATCATTATTATTATTATTATCATTATTATTATTATTATCATTATTATTATTATTATCATTATTATTATTATTATCATTATTATTATTATTATTATTATTATTATTATTATTATTATTATTATTATTATTATTATTATTATTATTATTATTATTATTATTATTATTATTATTATTATTACTATTACTATTATTATTACTATTACTATTATTATTACTATTACTATTATTATTACTATTACTATTATTATTACTATTACTATTATTATTACTATTACTATTATTATTACTATTACTATTATTATTACTATTACTATTATTATTACTATTACTATTATTATTACTATTACTATTATTATTACTATTACTATTATTATTACTATTACTATTATTATTACTATTACTATTATTATTACTATTACTATTATTATTACTATTACTATTATTATTACTATTACTATTATTATTACTATTACTATTATTATTACTATTACTATTATTATTACTATTACTATTATTATTACTATTACTATTATTATTACTATTACTATTATTATTACTATTACTATTATTATTACTATTACTATTATTATCATGATTACTATTATTATCATGATTATTATTATTATCATGATTATGATTATTATCATGATTATGATTATTATCATGATTATGATTATTATCATGATTATGATTATTATCATCATTATGATTATTATCATCATTATGATTATTATCATCATTATGATTATTATCATCATTATGATTATTATCATCATTATGATTATTATCATCATTATGATTATTATCATCATTATGATTATTATCATCATTATGATTATTATCATCATTATGATTATTATCATCATTATGATTATTATCATCATTATGATTATTATCATCATTATGATTATTATCATCATTATGATTATTATCATCATTATGATTATTATCATCATTATGATTATTATCATCATTATGATTATTATCATCATTATGATTATTATCATCATTATGATTATTATCACCATTATGATTATTATCATCATTATTATTATTATCATCATTATTATTATTATCATCATTATTATTATTATCATCATTATTATTATTATCATCATTATTATTATTATCATCATTATTATTATTATCATCATTATTATTATTATCATCATTATTATTATTATCATCATTATTATTATTATCATCATTATTATTATTATCATCATTATTATTATTATCATCATTATTATCATTATCATCATTATTATCATTATCATCATTATTATCATTATCATTATTATTATCATTATCATTATTATTATCATTATCATTATTATTATCATTATTATTATTATTATCATTATTATTATTATTATCATTATTATTATTATTATCATTATTATTATTATTATTATTATTATTATTATTATTATTATTATTATTATTATTATTATTATTATTATTATTATTATTATTATTATTATTATTATTATTATTATTATTATTATTATTATTATTATTATTATTATTATTATTATTATTATTATTATTATTATTATTATTATTATTATTATTATTATTATTATTATTATTATTATTATTATTATTATTATTATTATTATTATTATTATTATTATTATTATTATTATTATTATTATTATTATTATTATTATTATTATTATTATTATTATTATTATTATTATTATTATTATTATTATTATTATTATTATTATTATTATTATTATTATTATTATTATTATTATTATTATTATTATTATTATTATTATTATTATTATTATTATTATTATTATTATTATTATTATTATTATTATTATTATTATTATTATTATAATTATTATTATTATTATTATTATTCAGCAGGTCTAAAAGGATAATGCTGGTTAAATCTCAATGGGGAATTTCGGATAGAATATATTCTTACTATATTAATAGCTTGAATATACACACAAAATGAGTAGCAATTTTATGCTACTGTACTGGTTAGTAACCAACTATGTATATCAATTCTCCAGTACTTTTGTGACGTATTCTTTGACTGCTTATTATTATCTCCCTTGTGAGATGATTAAATATTAAGTAGATTATATATTTGCATATAGATAGTATATCTTATCTAACTATGGAGCTGAAGTTGTCTATTGTATAACAATTACGATACGCCATATATGTGTATTTTTGTATAAATCACAAGATTGGAGAAAATTGTATATATTTACTATATTATATCTCATTACTGTACTATATAATGATATTATAGTAATTTGGGGGGCGTAAAATGACACAAAATATTGTAGTAATAGGTAATTACTATATATAATTATGTATAATAATAAATAATATAAATATTAACATATACTTGAGTCAATTATTTCCGACATAGTCCTTCCCACTGGTTTAAATTTTCCAATAATTAGTAGTTTTCTCAAATGGAAAGTATTTTATTCTTAACCTCCCTCACCCCCACTTCTGCCATACAGCAGCTAACTGAGCTCCCATAGTCTTTCCAAGCTGTTTGGCATCAAAATTTTACAAAAGTACGTTTAAAATTCAATAAAACACTAGGCTGCATAATATTTTGCAGACCAACCTTCTTCACGGGGAATACAAAAGCTCTACCTCCTATCAAGACACCACCTAACAGCCCAATACCAACCGACATAATGCTGAAAATAACCTACCTGCTGTAAAACCCTTAACGGTTGGACACGCAACAAACACCTTCAGGCTGTACACAGCCTGTCGGCACCCCACTGGATTTGACGCACTGGTTCCGGTAATGCAAAGAGAGCAGAATTTCAAAGTCACCATATAGTAATTTTATTTTTGAGTTAATCTGACTTACACAAAATATTTGGTAGATTTTCGAGAATCTGATAACATAATAGTGGTTTTAGAAGTATTTTGCTTAAAAAGGGTAGGAAAAGTCGTATAAGTGCAGCATATCTGATGTTGTCATTGTAGTAGGACGTACTATATCACTGTGAGTGCGTCAGGCTAACATTTATACTTTAGTGTTAGAGCGTTAGTGTGCTTTTATCTTTTTCAATAGTATGGTATAGGAATGTTAAGGAGTGTTGATGCTGCGGGTTTCTGCCTTTCGGAAGACTTAACCTTATCCTACCATGTGACTCAGAATGTAACATTGCTAGGTAATGACTGTGTGAGCTTTTCTTTGCAATCGATCTTGTAAAGAAAGGAAACTTTTGCATATACCTATCACAGAGCATATGCTCACCTTCTTCTTCTTCTTCTTCTTCTTCTTCTTCTTCTTCTTCTTCTTCTTCTTCTTCTTCTTCTTCTTCTTCTTCTTCTTCTTCTTCTTCTTCTTCTTCTTCTTCTTCTTCTTCTTCTTCTTCTTCTTCTTCTTCTTCTTCTTCTTCTTCTTCTTCTTCTTCTTCTTCTTCTTCTTCTTCTTCTTCTTCTTCTTCTTCTTCTTCTTCTTCTTCTTCTTCTTCTTCTTCTTCTTCTTCTTCTTCTTCTTCTTCTTCTTCTTCTTCTTCTTCTTCTTCTTCTTCTTCTTCTTCTTCTTCTTCTTCTTCTTCTTCTTCTTCTTCTTCTTCTTCTTCTTCTTCTTCTTCTTCTTCTTCTTCTTCTTCTTCTTCTTCTTCTTCTTCTTCTTCTTCTTCTTCTTCTTCTTCTTCTTCTTCTTCTTCTTCTTCTTCTTCTTCTTCTTCTTCTTCTTCTTCTTCTTCTTCTTCACTTAATGGCATAGACAATCAAGTGCCTGTTCCGCCTTCGAAGTCCTCCAGCCATCGTTTCCTGGGTCTGCACACCGATCTCCTACCTTTAGGATAATACTGTAATATTTGTTTTGTAAGTCTCTTATCTGGCATTCTTTCAACATGTTTCTTCCATTTTTGTTTGAGATCTTTTATCCTATCATTCATACTTACAATTTCCAGCTCTTCTCTTATACTTTCATTTCTTATTAAGTCCCTCTTCTTGCATCCTTTCACACTTCTCAAGAATTTCATTTCTGAAGCCTGTATTTTACTCTGTTGCTTTTTAGTTAACGCCCAAGTCTTACTTCCGTATATCAGTATAGGCACAGCATTTACGTATTTTGTTTCTAAATGTTCTATTTATTGTTCCACAAACTCTTTGAAATTTGCGTATTTTATTGTTGACATCATATTCCTTGTCATAACTAGCATCAATTCCCAAGTAGTTAAAATGGCTTATCTGTTCAACTCAACGATTATTTATAACTATATTTGTTCTAATTTGCTCTTTCCCGTTGCATGCCATTACCTTTCATTTTATAAAAGAAATTTTCATATTATATTCCTTACAAAGTTCACTAAGTTTCAGAATAGATCTTTGCAGGGCAGACTCACTATTTTGTATAATAACTAAGTCGTCAGCAAACAATAAAATATTTAAAAAGATTTTATTTCAAATTTTAAAACCTACATTAACTAGCTGCTTCCATTTGCACAATAGGTCGTCAAAATAAATACCAAAAAGTGTACTTGATGAAGTACACCCTTGTATGACACAATGATTAGTAAGAATTTTTTTAGAATTTTTACCATTGTTCCTCACATTTATTTTTGTTTGGAAGTAGAAGCATAGTATCATTTTTACTAATTGTTGTGGGTATCCTCGTTCTTCCAGTATTTGCCACATTTTGCATCGGTTTACGCTATCGAAGGCTTTTTCAAAGTCAATAAACGCTATATGCGTTTCTTTATTAAACTCCCTATGTTTTTCTATTAGTTGTTTAACAATAAAAATGTTATCTACACAGGATCTGCCTCGTCTAAATACACTTTGTTCTTCCAAGAGAAGACATTCAGCTATATTCTGCAACCTTTTGTTTATTATTTTAGCAAATATTTTATAGGCCGTATCCAGTAAAAATATTCTTCTGTAATTGCTACAGTCATTCCGTTTCTCTCTCTTAAAGATAGAGATGGTTTGGGCCATAAGCCAATGTTCTGGGATACATTGCTTCTTCCAGCACATATTATAGAAATGTAGAGTCGGAGCTTTAGCAATAACCCCCTCCCCCATATTTAAATAATTCAGCGTTCAATACATCTTGGCCCGTTGCTTTCCTATATTTAGTTTTTATCAGTACTTCTTCTAATTATTCATATAAAATTAAATCTCCTTCATATATGACGTTGCCTTCTGCGTTTTCGATATTTATCTCCACATTTTCATCATACCATAAAGCTTTGTAATGTTCTAACCATTTAGACTCGGGTATTATACTTAAATATGCTGTATCTTTCTCATTTTGTTTTAAATGTTTCAGCAGTTTATATGCAAAGAGCTGTCTTCCATGTAAGTTGTGTTCCAAATATCCTATAAATTTATTCCAAGATTCACCGTTTAACTTCCTCACCAAACTCTTAGTCATATCTCGTTTTGCCTTATATGCTTGTTTAGTTTCCTCAGTATTTAATTGTATCTATGATAAGCTTTCTTTTTTACTCAACTGCCTTTGCAATTCCTTCATTCCACATTCTTAGTCTCTTTCTTCATATTTTTTCTTTTTATCTATTGCTTCTTTGGCAGCTTTTTCTATGCAGCCTTTTATATTCCTCCATTCCTCTGTAACGTCATCAATAGTTGCTATTTCTTGTAATCGTTGAGATAAGCGGTTCTGATATAAGTATTTGAGACTATGAACCTGTAATAAATATACTTTAAATACTTATTCATTTACTTTCGTAAAATTATTCTTTTTCTCCCATCTAGTTAATAACGTAATTTTAGCCACTACTAAGTAATGGTCTGAGTATATTGCAGCACCTCTATATACATGTACATCTTGTACTTGCTTGCTGATCTGTTTGTTTGCTAAAACATAATCTATTATACTTCTAGAACCGCTAGCACTCCAGGTGTATTTGTTGATATCTTTTTTCTGAGAAATGTATTTGTAATTTTTAAATCATTACTATTAGCAAACAATATAAGTGAGTCTCCATTATTGTTTTTACGTTGCTCTCCATATAATCCTAATATTTCTGGGATCATATTATTCCCAACTCGAGCGTTTATATCCCCACTAATAATTACGTAGTCAGTTCTATTCCACTTATCTAATTCTTTCTGTAAATTTTCATAGAAGTCTATTGTTTCTTCTTTCCTACTTTCATCCGGGGCATATGGTCCTATTACTCTAAGATGATTTCTACATGTTTGAAATCTTACGCTTATTATTCTGTGGTTTATATATGTATAGCTTTTAATTTTTGCTTTCCACTTTTGCTTTCCACTGCTCGCTTGTTTGTGCTGCTCTACTCCACTGTATCTCACTGTATATCTATTTAAATCTTTAGTTCCTCTCAATTTCTTTTTAGTCTCTGATATTTTGGCTATACGTTTTTCTCCTTTATCATTACATAGTTATTCTTCTTTGGTATTAATGCTTCTTACATTCCATGTTGTTAGTTTTACTCGCTGGGATCGTCTTCGATTAAATCCATCCGGCTGATTTTTTTGAAGGGTTTGAGTAAGTAAAATTCCCCATTACGAGTTACTATCCCGTAGATGGGTAAGTCATGTGAAGGGGTTGCCTTCTCACGGCTCGTGACTTCCAGTAATTTTTAATCAAGGTCTTCCTTTAGTCCACGGTAACGCAATACCTAACTACAGGGCAGTAGCGCCGAAGATGTCTTCTCCGCCTCTTCAGTCATTGAGATTCTAGATCTTCTTCTGTCGATTGAGCCGTTTGACATCTTCTAAGAGGTTTCCGGCCGCCCAATCTGGATACAGTTTTCAGATACGTCGTTGCGGACTATGCTTGGTTCTCCTAAATAAATATCTTCACAGTTTGTGTTAATATCCATAGTGTTGAAGGTGCACGCAGTGTATCACAGTTTGAACTAACATAGCATTCAGTTTTTAATTCCTCTGGTGAAGGTATTCCACTTCCACAGAATTGCAGTAAAAATACGGCTTTTCAGGTGCTCTTCTTCTTAAATTAGAGCAATGATCTTATTCCTAGTATTACCAATTATCGCTGTGTTAGGGGATTCTTGTTCCTCTATTTCTTAAGCTCGGGTCAGAGGAACCGTAGTGGATCTGATAGAGAACGAGGATGGGTGATCAGCCCGATGCCTAGTGTGAGCATGACAAAAGTACATGGCAGTATGGGGGTGAGATGAAGCATAGGAAAAGTGATGATGAAGACATTGGTGAAAAAATGGCTGAGGACACCACAGATCCATGAGGAAACCCGCCTTAGCGCCTTGTCCCCCTCCCCCACAAATGTCACTCTGCAGTCGCCTGGGATTGATCCAGTGCTCCTAATTAAAAGAAAATTTGAAAAACCTTCTTGTATATACAGAGTGTCCCACCTAAATCTGCGACCTCAAATATCTCCAAAATGGAACAAAATATGAAAATTCCAATTCACCAGAAATGTAACTATATCAGGGGCTCAAACAATGAGAAATTATGCACAATCCATAAAGGTAAACAAATAACACTTGCAGCACCAAGCTGCGTTTTCTTTTTTAAATTGAATATGTATGTTTATTCTATCAAAATGACAATTAGAGCTGCAATTTGTGATAAAAAAATTTGGTTTCGCTTTTATTCCAGCTTAAAAACTTCGCATCCACAACGTCTCTAGAAAATTGTGCATAATATGCCGGACATCATGCTGGAACCACATTGATATACGCGTTTCCAATCCCACATCTTCCATGAGAAGGTGTAGAGTGTGTGTCAGAAATGATGCATATCACTCTCCGTTTAATGTTCCCTGATTAAAATAAGGACTTAAAATTCAGTTACCAATGATTTTCAAATAGGCGGATAGGACGGGGAGGTCCTGTGCGATGGCCAGCTTGGTCACCAGACTTGACGCCATTAGACTCCTTTCTCTGGAGCACAGTGAAAGACAGCCTGTATCAAGAACCGCCAACGACAGTTGAGGATATGCAACATCGTATTAGTGCAGCGTGTGCGGCAATATCTGGAGAAACACTGCAATCCGTGCAACACTCTCTTGTTACCAGATTCAAAAGTGTATTGACGCAAACGGAGGGCACTTCGAACATCTGTAGAAGTGACACAGTTCCATCGGGCAAGACTCTACCGGTGATTTGTAGGCGCATTTTGCATACCGGATGTAATGCACAACAATGAAATTTCTGAGGGCTATAGGCCACTACTAATGTGTTTAGAAAAGAGGAGCCAAGTGTGTTATCATTAAATTTAGCACTAGTTGTCATTTTGCTAGAATAAACATACATGTTCAATTTAAAAAATTGGTATTGGAAGTGTTATGAGTTTATCTTTGTGGATTGTGCATACCCTCTCATTTGCGAGCCCCTGACATAGGTACATTCCTGGCCAATTGGTATTTTCATATTTTGTTTCATTTCGGAGACACTTGAGATCGCAGAGTTAGGTGGGATATGTGTGTGTGTGTTCGTGCGTGTGTGTGTTGTCTGTAGGACAGCATAACTAAATACCCCCCCCCCCCCAAAAAAAAGCTGTAATATACTAAATTTAGCATTTACATTTAGCGTATATCAAAAGATGCCACACTATCCTTTCGAAAAATCTCCCCATTTGTGACTACCCTTTACACGAAACACTATGTGAAATGTTATATTTTGTTTCAAATCTGGCTCTAACAATTTTGATTAAACATCATATGATTACGATATACCTATGCCAAATGAAATGTGTATTTTAAACTTCTGGGAATATTCTCAGAAGATCTCTTCTTTCAAAATAGCTTTGGCATAACTGATAAAATGCAAAAGATTGACAAAATCTTACTGCTGTCTGTGGCGCGCATTCAGGAGCTCCGGGTTGGATTTCCGTGGCCGACCTACCTGATCCATGGCTTGATCGGGGTTTCTCCCTGGTCGCCAGGAGAATGCTAGGAATTCCCTGTCCCTCCATTTCATCTCAATTATCATTTCCCATTATCTCTCATCTGATGGCCTCTTTCAGGGTAGAAGTGTTGGCAGGAGTCTTGGCACTACATGGCGGGAAGATACGCTCTGAGTGAACACACTCCTCCGACGGGACGGATTTCAGTCTCCCAGCAGGCCTAGTGGGCCGATTCAGGAACGCGGCTGGCGGAATGCCGGTTGTGCAGGCCTGCCTGCCTGTCTTCCTTGCCCCCAGGGTGGGGGGGATATGAGGCCTGACAGTGCGGAGTGCAGGCTCCCTGCATATTTTACTTCTATATAAAATTCCCTCCTGGCCGGCCAGGAAAATGGACATGCCCCCTTCTGTGGTTCGAAAACTGGCACACCACTAGACTTGGGTTCGCAGACCGGTAGCCGACCTACCGGAAGAGAATTGGTTCACTAAGATCATATCATCTTGCTATGCACCGCCTAGATACTGGCCGACACTTCAAGTCTGAAAGAGACCGACAGATGAAAGATGATATGAAATGATAATGGAGATGAAATGAAGCGACAGAAATTCGGGAGATGAAATTAACCTACCCAGCATTCGCCTGGCAACTTGTGAAGTGCCGGAACAACCCATGGGACAGGTAGGTCGGCCACGGGAATCAAACCCGGGCCTCCCAAATGAGGGCCACAGACTAAACCGCTTGACCCATCCCACTCGGTATGAACAGCAATACTGAAATCATTGACTGAAAATTCATGTTATAGTACATTGCGGCGGGGGGGGGGGGGAATGAACATATTGGTGTCGAATCCTTAAAGTTCAGCATTGAAGATCCAAGTTTGGGGTTTAACTAACTTATACTGTTTACAGACACACCACTCCGCGCGCGCGCGCCCCCAAGCACACACTCACACACAGGCAAACACATTAGGATGTACCTTTTACTGAATTTGATGTTTTTATGTTTTTCTTTATAAAACCGCAATATAATATATTTTCGGTATCGATTTTTTGGGCGGAATGCGATACTTACCCTACTTACTGTGAATAGTAGAGAAAGTAAAAATGACTCCATTTTAGTTACCTTGTCGAGTGGCTCAGTTGGTTAGATTTTGGCCTGCTGATACGAAGTTCACAGGTTCAAACCTAGTATAGACTGAAGGTTTATAAATGTGCTTTAAAACGACAGTCCCATCTGAATAACTTTACTCAAATATAAAAGAGCTTCAGCGGGATTAAACTGCCGGTTTGGTTATATGTTCTAGGCAATTGACATCGTGATAGCAAACAAAACATTCATCCAGTTATAATGTGTACTACCTATACTACCTAATTTATTCTATCCTATACTGTAGGGTAATTTAGTTTTCATTCCTGTTAAACCTCCATTGTATAAATACCTACATTATTTCTTCTTTCGAAAACTTGAAGGTTAAGGCACCCACACTTATGATTCTTACGGATGGTTCCAAAATATGGATGATTCCCTTTAGCATTCTCGCTTGTCTCCATATCCAGCGATGTGCACACTGTCAATGCTGAATTTTCTTCAACCAAGTGTCCATTACAGTTATGAAATCGGAACTGGAGTTCCACAACAGTAAAGTAGAACAATGTTCTATCTCTCCTACGATTTATTTCGCTGGTCTCACCCTCCATTGCCTGCAGTAGAACTCGGTGCAACACCAAGAAGAACTTTTGCCAGTCAGACGTATCATAATACATCATGCCAATTAAGTAAATCAAATGACAGGCACTCGTTCTGCTTTAATGCCGTGAACGCTTTAGTTTCAATGATCAGTATAATTATAAAATGGACCATATCGTGTAATTGAATGCATCTAAGAAGAGTATCAGCCACCTACAAAAACCTAAGATGCATTTCAGTTCCTCTATGATGATCCTGGTCGTTTGGTCGTTAAATTAAAAAGCAGAAGTCAGTGTGCTTGTATGAGCGGGATTCTAATAACCGACTTTTGCGGATTACGCTTCAATTATTAGTTTCATCTTCTGGGTCCCGAGATCACGGTGCGAAACCGGGCTATGGTTGAAGGATTTTTTGGGGCTTAAATTCCCTGGCATGATCTTCTTTGAAAGGAAATAAAACCAGTTTTCCGGTGCTGTAAGATCTCTGACCAAAGTGTGGCGATTTTTCAGGAACTGAATATGTAAACTAGGATGTCTTGAAAGTAACATCTAATGAGACTCTATTAACCAAAGCTATTTATGTAACTTGGTTCCTTCTACGCTTCCGCAGTAGTAAAATGAATGAGTCTTTTTTGAATGTCGGGTAACTCTGAGTTCTAAGCACATTGCGCTTATTTAGCAATCATTTCACCCATTTCTTTCACCGTCCGATATTTTTAAACTTGGAGCACAGTAATTAAAAGAATGTGGTCCCTTTTTGACACACAACAATGAGTTTGCTATAAAACAAAGTGCATCAAGGGTGTTGATTGGGTGAATTCCAGCTTTCAAGTTGCTTACATTTTCTAGACCTATAATTTATGTATTTTCATTAGATTTATTTACTTTCCTTATCGTTCTTTGGTCGTAGAGTGTGGAAGTTTACGCTCAGTTAAGTTTAGGCTTTTGTAGTATGATGAAGGTAGAATTTAATCAGCTTCCAATGACCGCTGTAGATAAATCCCAAGTGCAAACTAATCGTGGACCAACCGCGCCTGCCAGGCAGCCCAGTTAAACTCAATAGTTAATATGCCAATTTCCGAACAGCTTCATTCACCTTCAGCCCTTACTAAAACATTGTACCTGCTATAAGCTGTGGCTAGATAACCGGATTCACTCCAAGTGGGAAGAGTAATCAATGCCAAGATGAAGTTTCATTTACAAATGACTATTGGGATATTCCCACAAACATTGCCCGTTAACACCGAAAACAAAATATTAATGACATTAGAGTTAATTAATGGAAATTGACCATTTTTTTACACTAGCCATATACAGGCTAAGGTATTGGAGTGATAGAGTCGACATGAAAAACTTAGTACCACGGTTGGGATTTGAAACACGGATCTAGTGGTTTCCGTCCAGTTGCACTTACCCATTGAGCTACCATTGCCAATATTCCGGCATGACATTAAATTCTCCAATTGACTCATATATTTTCCCGGTAGAACACTTGGGGCTCTCGTATTCGAGATACACCGTTTGTGGCGATTTACTATCCAGTACTACTCAGTACTTGAGTCCAAGGCATTGAATATCTCATGTCGACTATATCAGTCCGAAATATCAATGATTTATTACATTCAATTTTAAGACGTTTTTCATCGATAAGAGGTGGACCCATAAGTCACGGCGTTTTAAGTGAAAGTTTTGCGTGTAAAATAAAATGTTTTGGCATTTATTTTACGTTATTTGATAGAGAATCATGGGCTTTAGAAATGGTTGTGTTCAGGTTTTGTATATTTATAGAGTGTTTCTTTGTTTCTTTGTTCCTTACAGATCTGACAGTGAAGTATAGGACCGTCAACAAAGGGCATCTTCGATAACTTCTGGTTTTATTGATTAATCCATGTGCCATCTATATTAAATAGTTTATGAGATAATGGTTATTTTTAGCAAAATAAATTAAATTGCTGAGAAAATCTTGAGTAAAACCAAGTTAAAAATCAATTCAAGTAGTGTTGCGTGCGGGGTTTAGATATACTTGGTTCGGGAAGCTTACAAAAACCAGTTTCGGATATATTCCGAAATAGGTTCCTGGAAGTTAGGTGTATAGGTATAAATCCTTTTCTCCTCCCTATACTTCTACTTTTGAAACTATTTCGTAGTTCCCTGCACACAAGAGATAAACTGTGTTACCCTAATTTACAGAATTTTCTATACATGATCTATTAGCTTGCTCGTTAGCACTCCCGCTTCCTAACTTCGTACTTGATATAGTTATCTAGTTATTCCCTACGCATGAAAATGTGACGATGTACAACAGATTATAAATTAGAAGTTCCATTCAACTTTGTATTGTGTTATACTTCAGCGTGCGCACGAACTGACCTCCTTCCAGCACAGCTATACAATTCAAAGTGATGCTCTTTCCTGTGACTTACAGTTCGCTCGCTGCCTAGGCAATTTTCTATTACATGCCCATTTTATATTTAAAACATACCTCTTTTCTACGCACATGATTCGGTAGTTATCTCATAGGTTTTAATCTAATCTCTCTCTACGACATTCATTGGATTTCAAAATAAGTGAACGTTTCACTTGCCTAGCGTCATTCATTAACGTGCCCTTTGCAACTTGGACATAAGAGGTACTACTCTAATAATCATGGAATCCCTATTGTTCTCTCATATACACACACTCTTTTTTTCGGTATTACCCTTAATGGGACTGCACTTACCTATTGTTATATATTTTCCTGTTCATTTCTTACACTTTCTTTCCCTGGATGTCTAGAATTCACCTTTTTTTCTCCTAATCGTTCGAATTTATTTTCATCTTAACAATTCGTATTTCACATATATACTACATTCATCGCCTTTATTCCTCCATCCAATTTCTTTACTTGTGCATTCGGATAGTACTACTTCATTATATACATATTTATGTTGTTGGGCCTTGTAGCGAATTGCTTTGTTTTATACTTACTTGTTTATTTATTTTATTTTTTGCATTAATACCAATGCCTTATTTTCTCTCTTCTTTATTACATTGAGGCTGCTCTTTCAGTTTCAAACACAATTTGGTTAGTTATGGCATGGTGCATGTGCTTGCAATTATTTTGACGTCTTATAGTCGGTTTCAATTATTGTTGGGTGTTTGCCCAATGTCCATCTTAAATAAAGTCATTATCATTAGAATGTTGGTTATGGTGACAATGTTCGATGCATATATATCACTTGGAGGTAAGTGATATTAAGTGATTTATACCGTAAGTAGCTCTAGATTTTGTACACTACTGTCAAGAAAGTTCCGGTAATTGGTCAATGAAGCAAAACATATGCATTATTCATCCAATTTTATTTCATTGCCTTCAAAGTAGGCCGCTTCCGAAATAATACCAAGGAATAATATAATCATCGTTGTAGGCATTTATCTGGAATCTTGGTTAATTCTCGCGCGAATTCTCCTTTGGGACTTCCATCGACTGAAAACGGGTGCCTTGAAGTGGTAACTTGAGTTCTGGTTGTTCTATGAGATTTGTTGAAGTTTTGACCATAAATTCCTTCAGAATGATAGCCCTGTGAGCTACGGTGTTATAGTGTTACAGACTTCATGAAACTAAAATCTGGTCTTTTTCGTCGTATTTGTTATCTCAATCGACACATAAATCTCAGCCTGCCAATAATTTTCTTTGTTCTAGGTTTTAATAACTCAAAGGAGTGTTCACTCAGCTCTCTCCCTATTAAAGCATACAGCCTGTCCGTGCCACATTCATTGCATTTTGTTCGCTTCCTTCTTAAGGAAGGACGATTTGTGTTGGACTGTAGGTCGAGCACGAGGTCGCCTTCTGCTGGGTTCCATGTTTGTTTCTATCTTCTGCGGTGCTTGTTTCTCATCCTGCGACATTTTATCATCTTGTAGTGTTGGTGGGAATCCTGCTGTGAACTCTTTGAGATGTTTCCCGGTATGTAATGATGTGGGCGGGTTGCCTCTGTGCTGGGACATTTTTTTTTAGTATCCTGTTGGAACATGTCACATTGGTAAGCTTTTCATGGTATAAAGTTCGACAAATTTTGTACATATATACAAATATATGTACAAATATATTTTTCATATTTCCTCTACCCGCTAGCAGGGGTCCATGGGCATCTCCTGCAATGAGAGCTCGTGGTTTCTCACCATGATATTCTGTAGATGCGTGTCGTATTTGATGCTCATAGGCTTACTCCTTTGTCAGAAATCACATTCGCTAATGCTTTGTCTGACCTTGAGATGAAGTTTCGACCCAAAAATACTGTTCTATCGCCATGCATGTCCGCTCTGTTTCCGCATGAATTGTTGATTTGTGGAAAGTGTCGATTATTAAATTTTCCATCTCGTCGGGTGCGTAGGCCTGGATGAGCATCTTGAGCTTCACTTTTTGATTATGTAGTCCTCTGAGTACTTTTATCTGTTTGTCTAGTGCGCTTTCAAGCTCTAGCTGTATTCTTAGAAGTTTAATCACCCTACTGGTGTTCCCGAGTGGTTCCGGTATATCCTGACGGTTATCATTCTTGAAAGCAAGTCAGCAAAAATGATGTTATTGGCTTGGATATGTTTTATGGTGATATCATAGGATGTTATTTCATGGATGTACCGTACTATTTGTGAACTTGCTAGTTTGCATGTTTTTATAAAGGACAGGCTGAATATATCCGTGAGGCTGGTGAGCTGTTTGTTTTAAACATAATGTTTAAAGTTTTGTAAAGTAAAGTATATAGCTATTATTTCTAGTTGGGTAATGCAGGTGGACTTTTTCAGCTGTCGTAAGTACTCCTGATGCTGTACTTATTATTCTGTGTTTGCTGTCATCTACGAACCGGCAGAAAATCGCTCCGAATCCTGTTATGGCTGCGTTTGAGAATATATTGAGAAGGTTTGTCCATATCTGGTCTTTCCAAAGGAATTGACCTGCTAAATTGTTTCTTCACATATTGAAACGTGGCTCCGTGTTCAGCTTTCCAGCGCCATCTTGTGTATTTCTTTACGAGTTCGCACAGACGCCACTTCTCTGGCGTAGTTCGCCAAGAATCTTGCTTCATATTGAAGTATTCACAGAAATCTTATCAGTTGCCTCACATTTTGCGGTAGCAGTATATTTTGAATGACCTTAATTCTTTCTGGGTCTTGCTGTGATAAAATATATCCCTAAAAGTTTGCTTCTTTATTGAAATGGGTGATTTTATTAAAATTAGGAGTGAACCCATTTTCCATTCACTTTGTGAGCACGGAGTTAATATGTTATAGGTGCTCTTTAATATTTGAACTGAGTACTAGGAAGTCATCAATATACTGTGACTTTGTGGGTTCGTAAAATTTAAAGTCCAGATTACAGAAATTCAAAATGCTCTTTATTTCCGTAGAAAGACACTTGTACAAGTCCGGTATCAGCCAAATGACGTAACGCACACGTACGAAACCTTCAATTCCGCCTGCCAAACGTCCACACTGCTGCTCGTCTCTCGGATGGCTGCTTCTCTGCACAACTCGGCTCCCAGCGAACTCTTATTTATACACCATCAGCTATTCTCGAGGTTTCTCCAGACCTGCCACAAAGCCACATGATGCCACACGAAGCCTCACGGACCCTTGCGGTGGAGCGAGAATCGTCCAGGACTTTTAGTCTCTTTCTCTCTCTGTGTTGCTCTCTCTCTGGGCGTGGCTTGGGCACTATCAGTCTCTTTCACTCCGCGCTTCCCACTCTCTCGGCGTTGGCTTAGGAGCAGCCTCGTGACAATACTGTGTGAAACATGCGTTTATCGAATCTCCGACTATTCTGTCAGTGGCACTTAGAAATCCCCTACTGCTTACAGATAGTCTATATGAAATTCTAATAAAATTCGTACACCTTATCTTGGCAATTCAGTGTTGTGTAGCTAGATGCGGTGCCAAAGGAATTTGTAAATGTGAGTTGTTAAGATTTAAACAAGAGAACCATTTTTATTCCAGTTCTTAATAAAGTTTAATCGATGCTCTTTGTTTCCATGTTTTCAGGAACTATATAACTGCTTAAATGTATGAAATCTATGGTAATCTGTATTTTGCCTTAGTCCCTCTTCCCAACAATACATAGAGCGTTACTATAGGGTGACATTGATGGCTATTAAGTTTTGTTTCAACATGTTCTCTATGGTATCATTTACTAAATCCTATAGATTTAAAGTTATATTGCGACATTTTAATTCCCATAGCGATGCGGCCTATCAGAGCACCCGGATATGTCAATCAGTGCGTCTTTGTTATGCCATAATATACAAGCTAGTGTTGATTTCTCATGTGGTGAAATTCTTACGACGGCATTGACCATCAATTCGATTCCTTCGCTAATATTGTCTTTCATTACCGGAATTTTATACAGGGGTGTCTCAGAGAACGGGCAAGTGGACTTCCATTGTTCTGCGCCCTCAACTTGTTAAAGCAGTTTCCCTCATTTTTTCTTCACAGAGTGTGGCGTCTACACTTGCAGTTAGAGTATTTGATTCTACTTAAGCGTCAAATTCATTTACCTGCAATAACCAAATATTTTCATATATATTGACAACCCGCCCGGAGAACCGGATCTGGAGAATGTCATATTCTCCTTCCGTTATCTCTGGCATGGTCATTAGCCGTTTAAGAAATGATGTTGCAGTAGCAAAATCAGCTGTTATAAGCAATGTTGCGCTTCGTAATCTAGTTTTTCCTTAAAATTTGAGGAACTAGATGTGGCACAACTAAGAACGCATATTCTAAATCTATGTCGCTTATCTTAAAGGGAATCATGACTTGAGAAATTCTCCTTCTTTTCCGCACTATGGCCAAATTAGCTTACACATTTTTGACGGGAAGCGATTGTTCGCCGTTGACCTCAACTGTAATTTTCGGTGAGTCACATATGTCGATTTGTGTTCAGTTTCCTTATCCGTTATTCCATTATGATCAGCTTTATTAAAAAAATTGTTATAGTTGTCATCCCCTTAGTTACGAAGAGCAGGCAGGTTAAACAGCTGGAATGGCTCATGAACCCGTTCTTGTTTAGTGATAGAGCCTTAAGCGCCACGGCGCGTGTTGTCAATATGATTTGTGCTATTGGCGCCACTTTAGGACCAGAAGCTGGGCAAGTTTGGCGCCTGTGTGTGAATGTGCCTTACAGCCATGCTGTTCAGCTGTTGGTTGAGGTTTAGAAGCTGGTCGAGTTTGTCGCCTATGTGTGAATGTGCTGTTCAACCATGCTGTTCAGCTGTTGGTTGAGGTCTAGAAGCTGGTCGAGTTTGTCGCCTATGTGTGACTGTACTGTTCAACCATGCTGTTCAGCTGTTGGTTGAGGTCTAGAAGCTGGTCGAGTTTGTCGCCTATGTGTGAATGTGCTGTTCAACCATGCTGTTCAGCTCAACCAACAGCTCAACAGCATGGTTGAACAGCACATCCACACACAGGCACCAAACTCGACCAGCTTCAGGACCTCAACCATTAGCTCAACAGCATGCTTGAACAGCACATTCACATACAAGTGCCAAACTCGACCAGCTTCAGGACCTCAACCAACAGCTCAACAGCATGGTTGAACAGCACATTCTCATACAAGTGCCAAACTCGACCAGCTTTTAGACCTCAACCAACAGCTGAACAGCATGGTTGAACAGCACATTCACACATAGGCCACAAACTAGAGCAGCTTCTAGACCTCAACCAACAGCTCAACAGCAAGGTTGAACAGCACATTCACATACAGGCGCCAAACTCGCCCATCTTCTATACCTCAACCTACCGCTCAACAGCATGGTTGAACAGCACATTCACACACAGGCGCCAAACCTGCCCATCTTCTGTACCTCAACCAACAGCTACACAGCATGGTTGAACAGCACACTCTCACACAGGCGCCAAACTCGCCCAGCTTCTAGACCTTAACCAAAGGCTTATCAGCATGGTTGAACAGCAAATTCTGACACACGCGCCAAACCTGCCCATTTTCTATACTTCAACCAACAGCTAAACGTTATGGTTAAACAGCACTTTCACACACAGGCGCCAAACTCGTCGAGGTTTTGGACCTTAACCAACAGCTCAACAGCATGGCTGAACAGCACATCACATACAGACGCCAAACTCACCCAGCTTCCAGACCTCAACCAACAGCTCTACTGCGTGGCTGTGGAGCATATTCACACTCAGGCGCTTAACTCGTCAAGCTCAACATCATTGTTGAACAGCACATTCACATACAGGCGCCAAACCTGCCCATCTTCTATACCTCAACCAACAGCTAAACAGCATGGTTAAACAGCACACTCTCACACAGTCGCCAAACTCGTCCAGCTTCTAAAACTCAACCAACACTCAACAGCATGGTTGAAAAGCACATCCAAAAACAGGCGCCAATTTCGTCCAGCTTTTAGACCTCAACCAACAGCTCATCAGCATGGTTGAAGAGCAAATTCACTCACTTTCTCCAAGCTCCTCCAACAACTATGCCTCAAACAACAGCTCAATAGCGTGGTTGAACAGCACGTTGACATAGACGCGCCAAGCTCGTCCAGCTTCTAAACCTCAACCAGCAGCTCAACAGCATGTTGGAAAAGCACGTTCAATACAGGCTCCAAACTCGTCTCGCTTCTAGACCTCAAAAACTGATTAAAAGCATGGTTGAACAGTACATTCAAGCATAGGCGGACAACTTGACTCTCTCTACGCGAGCGCGACTGAGACAACACAGATTTAACAACTTCCAATAAAAAGATAAGTCTTCGCCAAAAAATCAATGTACGACTACTCCCCTTCGCGCCATGCTCGAGGTCACGGTATTGTTCATGGACAAGGAATCCAAACCTTACGCGCTGTTGCACACCCTGCGGCAGCATACGATGACGCAACTTCTGGAGGTACTATTGTGGGACCTTGTTTACGGCAGGTATATAATGCCTTTTCAAATCCAACCTTAATTTCTTCTTCTAATTCCTTGATATTGTTATAAAAAGGAAGGCACTGTTGAGTAGCCCTATTGCCTGGAGCTGTTCTCAGGGACCTCCGGATGATGACAATAGGCTGATCGCTAAATTGTACATAAAGAAGCGTCTGCACAATTCGGCTCCTCGCAGAAGTGTACCTGTAATGAAATATTTATACTTTCTAATTGGCCTTCAGAAGAAATAGCGTAACTTCAAGATATTGCACAGCTTCTTCGCCTACACAGAAATTTAAAACCAAGGCTGTTTGTAAAAAGTATATGCACAGGTGTTTATAGAGGAGCGAGACGAACTGATCATGTGATGATGTTCAATTGTACTATTCACCGCCTATACTCTGCTAATTTGACTGTTAGTAAAAATACAACTCAAATAACATACTTCACACTGTCAATTACTGTTTCATGATTACATTGATACAAGATACAGACACCGGATAAAGCATGTGCATTAGGTCCATAAGGAAAAGAAGCAAAAACCGTATATATGTATATAATTAAAAAGGCTCCTTTTTCCAGACACAATTATTTCTCTCTTCGTTATTCACTCACTATACACTATAGCTAAAGTCGGCTATTTTAAACATTACAAAACAGATAAATACAGATTATCCATAAAGGAAAACGTTTCAATTTATTGTAGAATATTGCAAGCAATGACATACTTTCTTCCCTGCGTTAGCATATTACCGGTAGTGGCATCTGTTAGCAGCTGGAAGCACTCCTACTGTTTTATTGTCTCTCTCCTGGAGAGCCAGTAGTAAAATTAAAAGGTATGCATTTTCAGACGTTTTAACATCTTATGCTTAAATTCAAACTACTTGCTCAAATCGCTCTTTACATAGAAAAAGCAAATATATAAGTATATATATATATATGTTTAGATAGATAAATAGAAACATGGATACATAAACAGATAATTAGACAAAGAAATAAAGAGATACTAAATACATAAATAAATAAATAGATTTAAAATAAATAAACAAATAAATGAATAATAAAATGAAAGAATAAATAATTAAATATATGAATATATAACCAAATAAAAATATAAATAATTAAAAAATAACTGAATAAATAAATAAATAAATAAAAAGATAAATAATTAATAAAAAGATAAATAAATAAAAATAAATAAGTAAATAATAAATAAATAAATAAACGAATAAATAAATAAATAAATAAATAAATAAATAAATAAATAAATAAATAAATAAATAAATAAATAAATAAATAAATAAATAAATAAATAAATAAATAAATAAATAAATAAATAAATAAATAAATAAATAAATAAATAAATAAATAAATAAATAAATAAATAAATAAATAAATAAATAAATAAATAAATAAATAAATAAATAAATAAATAAATAAATAAATAAATAAATAAATAAATAAATAAATAAATAAATAAATAAATAAATAAATAAATAAATAAATAAATAAATAAATAAATAAATAAATAAATAAATAAATAAATAAATAAATAAATAAATAAATAAATAAATAAATAAATAAATAAATAAATAAATAAATAAATAAATAAATAAATAAATAAATAAATAAATAAATAAATAAATAAATAAATAAATAAATAAATAAATAAATAAATAAATAAATAAATAAATAAATAAATAAATAAATAAATAAATAAATAAATAAATAAATAAATAAATAAATAAATAAATAAATAAATAAATAAATAAATAAATAAATAAATAAATAAATAAATAAATAAATAAATAAATAAATAAATAAATAAATAAATAAATAAATAAATAAATAAATAAATAAATAAATAAATAAATAAATAAATAAATAAATAAATAAATAAATAAATAAATAAATAAATAAATAAATAAATAAATAAATAAATAAATAAATAAATAAATAAATAAATAAATAAATAAATAAATAAATAAATAAATAAATAAATAAATAAATAAATAAATAAATAAATAAATAAATAAATAAATAAATAAATAAATAAATAAATAAATAAATAAATAAATAAATAAATAAATAAATAAATAAATAAATAAATAAATAAATAAATAAATAAATAAATAAATAAATAAATAAATAAATAAATAAATAAATAAATAAATAAATAAATAAATAAATAAATAAATAAATAAATAAATAAATAAATAAATAAATAAATAAATAAATAAATAAATAAATAAATAAATAAATAAATAAATAAATAAATAAATAAATAAATAAATAAATAAATAAATAAATTTATTAATAAGTAAGTAAATAAGTTAATAAATAAGTAATTTTGAATAGCATAAACAATGAAAAGCAAACAAATTGACGAATTTCAATTAAATATCAGAATTTAATGTTGTGAACTTGATTAATTACAAATAGCGATTTGCGCCCTCTAGAATTAGTTTGGAGTAATATTTCTTATATTTTTAGATTTTTCACTGATTTCACCGCCTTTATTATGCTGCCTAAAATTATCACGATGGTTGTAAAATGTATATCAGTATGCATGTTATAAAATGTATAGGCAGGAAAATGTGGAGGCAAAAGGAAAATACCATGGAAAATTCGTTTGGCTTGGATTACTGCGAGCTTTAAGAGCCAAACACTTCATCTTTTTGGTGGCAATCCATCATGATTATGAACAATTGAGAATCGCGAAAGGGAAGAACAAAAAGGCAAAGTGGTTGAACTATTTTGGCTGCGTATAAAGAGGTCAGATTGTGCTTCACTTAGCTCTATCTCGGAAAACATTTAATAAATAGAAAGAAATAGAATGTTGCATAGCGTGAACAATGAACAGCAACCAAAATGTCGTCTGGCAATTAAATATCAGAATTTTCCGCAAAGGTATTTTTTGTTTACAAATTGGCGGGGTAGCGCCCTCTAGAATAACCTTTGTGTACTAGTCCCTGTTCCTGGAGATTGTTTCCTTCGTTGACAGCATCATGAACAGATTAAAAATCCAACAAGTAAATAAATATATAGTATTCCATAACCTAAAACGCAAACAAAATTCGAAATATCAGGTAAAGATATAAATGTACCGCCAAGATCTTGATTTAGTTAAAAATTTCTAGGTAGTGCCCTCTAGAATAACCTTGTGTACTAGTCCCTGTTCCTGGAGATTTTTTTCTCTAATGAACATATCCAAAAAGCAACAATAAAAGATATAGTATTGCATAGCCTAAAACGCAAACAAAATGTGAAATATCAGGCAAATATAAAATTTTCCGCCAAGATCTTTTGTTGTTTAGAAATAGCTAAGAAGCGCCCCCTATAATTAATTTTGTGTTTACTGCCTGATCCGGCACATGGTTTTTTCTGTGACAGCACTATAGCCATATTCAAAAACCGACAAATATATAAATATATAATACTGCATAACCCAAAGCACAACCAAAAGGTGTAATATCACATAAAAATAAAAAAATCACCGCGATGATCTAGTTTCGTCTAGGAATAACGTTGTAGCGCCCTCTACAACCGGTTCGATGTCATATACCCCATTCTCTCAGATTTCCTCTCCTGACTACTGCTTCAGCTGCTTCATTATATACCAAATTTTATCAAGGCTGTCTGCCTGTCCCCTTGCCCGCTAGAACGCTTGTCCCCTTGCCCGCTAGACCGCTTGAACCTTGCTCGGTTCCCCCACGCCCGCTTGGTTAAACATCACATACAAGCACAGGTGACAAACTCGACTAGCTACAGGACCTCAACCAACAGCTCAACCGCATGGTTGAACATCACATTCACACCCAGGTGCCAAACTCAACCAGATTCTGGACCTAAACCAACAGCTCAACAGCATGGTTGAACAGCACACTCACACACAGGCGCCAATCTCGTCCAGGTTCTAGACCTCAACCAACAGCTCAACAGCATGGTTGAACAGCACATTAACACACAGGCGCCAAACTCGACCATGTTCTAGACCTCAACCAACAGCTCAACAGCATGGTTGAACGGAAAATTCACACACAGGCGCCAAACTCGACCATCCTCTAGACCTCAACCAACAGCTCAACAGCATGGTTGAACGGAACATTCACACAAAAGCGCCAAACTCGACCAGCTTCTATACCTCAACCAACAGCTACACAGCATGGTTGTACTGTATATTTACATACAGGCGCCAAACTTGCCCAGCTTCTAGACTTTAACCAACAGCTCAACAGCATGGTTGAAGAGCAAATTCTTACAAAGGCTCTGAACTCGTCCATCTTCTAGACCTCAACCAAGAGCTGAACAGCATGATTGAACAGCATGTTCACATAGAGGCGCCAAGCTCGTCCAGCTTCTAAAGCGCAACCAACAGCTCAACAGCATGGTTGAAAAGCAGATTCACACACAGGCGCCAATTTCGTCCAGGTTCTAGACCTCAACCAACAGCTCAACAGCATGGTTGAACAGCACACCCTCACACAGGCGCCAAACTCGCCCAGCTTCTAGACTTTAACCAACAGCTCAACAGCATGGTTGAACAGCACATTCTGACACAGGCGCCAAACCTGCCCATCTTCTATACCTCAACCAACAGCTAAAGAGTATGGTTAAACAGCACACTCTCACACAGGCGCCAAGCTCGTCCAGCATCTAAAACTCAACCAACAGCTCAACAGCATGGTTGAAGAGCAAATTCTTTCACTTTCTCCAAGCTCCTCCAGCAACTATGCCTCAAACAAAAGCTCAATAGCGTGGTTGAACAGCACGTTCACATAGAGGCGCCAAGCTCGTCCAGCTTTTAACACTCAACCAACAGCTCAACAGCATGGTTGAAAAGCACATCCAAATACAGGCGCCAATTTCGTCCAGCTTTTAGACCTCAACCAACAGCTCATCAGCATGGTTGAAGAGCAAATTCACTCACTTTCTCCAAGCTCCTCCAGCAACTATGCCTCAACCAACAGCTCAACAGCATGGTTGAAAAGCACATTCACATACAGGCGCCAATTTCGTCCAGCTTCTAGACCTCAACCAGCAGCTCAACAGCATGTTGGAAAAGCACCTTCAACACAGGCTCCAAACTCGTCTCGCTTCTAGACCTTAAAAAACAGATCAAAAGCATGGTTGAACAGTACATTCAAGCACAGGCGGACAACTTGACTCTCTCTACGCGAGCGCGACTGAGACAACTCAGATTTAACAACTTCCAATAAAAAGATAAGTCTTCGCACCAAAATCAATGTACGACTACTCCCGTTCGCGCCATGCTCGAGGTCACGGTATTGTTCATGGACAAGGAATCCAAACCTTACGCGCTGTTGCACACCCTGCGGCAGCATACGATGACGCAACTTCCGGAGGTGCTATTGTGGGACCTTGTTTACGGCTGGTATATAATGCCTTTTCAAATTCCAACCTTAATTTCTTCTTCTAATTCCTTGATATTGTTATAAAAAGGAAGGCACTGTTGAGTAGCCCTATTGCCTGGAGCTGTTCTCAGGGACCTCCGGATGATGACAATAGGCTGATCGCTAAATTGTTCATGAAGAGGCGTCTGCACCATTCGGCTCCTCGCAGAAGTGTACCTGTAATGAAATAATTATACTTTCTATTTGGCCTTCAGCAGAAATAGCGTAACTTCAAGATATTGCATAGCTTAACGCATTTAAAGTCTTCTTCGCCTACACAGAAATTTAAAACCAAGGCTGTTTGTAAAAAGTATATGCGCAGGTGTTTATAGAGGAGCGAGACGAACTGATCATGTGATGATGTTCAATTGTACTATTCACCGCCTATACTCTGCTAATTTGACTGTTAGTAAAAATACAACTCAAATAACATACTTCACAGTGTCAATTACTGTTTCATGATTACATTGATACAAAGTACAGACACCGGAGAAAGCATGTGCATTAGGTCCATAAGAAAAAGAAGCAAAAACCTTATATATGTATATAATTAAAAAGGCTCCTTTTTCCAGACACAATTATTTCTCTCTTCGTTATTCACTCACTATACACTATAGCTAAAGTCGGCTATTTTAAACATTACAAAACAGATAAATACAGATTATCCATAAAGGAAAACGTTTCAATTTATTGTAGAATATTGCAAGCAATGACATACTTTCTTCCCTGCGTTAGCATATTACCGGTAGTGGCATCTGTTAGCAGCTGGAAGCACTCCTACTGTTTTATTGTCTCTCTCCTGGAGAGCCAGTAGTAAAATTAAAAGGTATGCATTTTCAGACGTTTTAACATCTTATGCTTAAATTCAAACTACTTGCTCAAATCCCTCTTTACATAGAAAAAGCAAATATATAAGTATATATATGTTTAGATAGATAAATAGAAACATGGATACATAAACATATAATTAGACAATGAAATAAAGAGATACCACATACATAAATAAATAAATAGACTTAAAAATAAATAAACAAATAAATGAATAATAAAATGAAAGAATAAATAATTAAATATATGAATATATAACCAAATAAAAATATAAATAAGTAAAAAATAACTGAATAAATAAATAAATAAAAAGATAAATAACTAACTAAATAAATAAATAAATAAATAAATAAATAAATAAATAAATAAATAAATAAATAAATAAATAAATAAATAAATAAATAAATAAATAAATAAATAAATAAATAAATAAATAAATAAATAAATAAATAAATAAATAAATAAATAAATAAATAAATAAATAAATAAATAAATAAATAAATAAATAAATAAATAAATAAATAAATAAATAAATAAATAAATAAATAAATAAATAAATAAATAAATAAATAAATAAATAAATAAATAAATAAATAAATAAATAAATAAATAAATAAATAAATAAATAAATAAATAAATAAATAAATAAATAAATAAATAAATAAATAAATAAATAAATAAATAAATAAATAAATAAATAAATAAATAAATAAATAAACAAATAAATAAATAAATAAACAAATAAATAAATAAACAAATAAATAAATAAATAAATAAATAAATAAATAAATAAATAAATAAATAAATAAATAAATAAATAAATAAATAAATAAATAAATAAATAAATAAATAAATAAATAAATAAATAAATAAATAAATAAATAAATAAATAAATAAATAAATAAATAAATAAATAAATAAATAAATAAATAAATAAATAAATAAATAAATAAATAAATAAATAAATAAATAAATAAATAAATAAATAAATAAATAAATAAATAAATAAATAAATAAATAAATAAATAAATAAATAAATAAATAAATAAATAAATAAATAAATAAATAAATAAATAAATAAATAAATAAATAAATAAATAAATAAATAAATAAATAAATAAATAAATAAATAAATAAATAAATAAATAAATAAATAAATAAATAAATAAATAAATAAATAAATAAATAAATAAATAAATAAATAAATAAATAAATAAATAAATAAATAAATAAATAAATAAATAAATAAATAAATAAATAAATAAATAAATAAATAAATAATAAGTAAATAAATAAATAAGTAAATAAATAAGTAAATAAGTAAATATGTAAATAAGTAAATAAGTAAATGAATGAATGAATGAATGAATGAATGAATGAATGAATGAATGAATGAATGAATGAATGAATGAATGAATGAATGAATGAATGAATGAATGAATGAATGAATGAATGAATGAATGAATGAATGAATAAATAATGTTGAATAGCATTAACAATGAAAAGCAAACAAATTGATAAATTTCAATTAAATATCACAATTTAACGTTGTGAACTTGACTCATTTACAAATATCGATTTGCGCCCTTTAGAATTAGTTTGGAGTAATTACTCCTTTTTTTAGATTTTTCCCCTGATTTCACCGCCTTTATTATACGGCCTAAAATTATCACGATGGTTGTAAAATATATGTCAATATGCATGTTATAAAAGGTTTAGGCAGGAAAAGGTGGAGGCAAAAAGAAAATACCATCGAAAATTCGTTTGGCTTGTAGCACTGCGAACTGTAAGAGCTAAACGGTGCATCTTTTTGGCGGCAATCCATCATGATTATGAACAATTGAGGATCGCGAAAGGAAAAAAAATAAAAAGGCAAAGTGGTTCGAACTATTCTGGCTACGTATAAAGAGGTTAGATTGTGCTTCACTCAGCTCTATCTCGGAAAACATTTAATAAATAGAAATAAATAAAATGCTGTACAGCGTGAACAATGAACAGCAACCAAATGTCTACTGGCAATTAAATATCAGAATTTACCGCAAAGATATTCTTTTGTTTACAAATTGGCTATGTAGCGCCCTCTAGAATAACATTTGAGTACTAGCCCCTGATCCTGGAGATTGTTTCCTGTGTTGACAGCATCACGATCAGATTCAAAATACAACAAGTTAATAAATATACAGTATTGCATAACCTAAAACGCAACAAAAATTCGAAATATCAAGTAAATATAAAAATTTACCGCCAAGATCTTGTTTTGTTTAAGAATGGCTAGGCAGCGCCCTCTAGAATAAGCTTTGGGTACTAGTCCCTGTTCCTGGAGATTGTTTCCTCTGTTGGGAGCATTATGAGCATACCCAAAAAGCAACAAATAAATATATAGTATTGCATATCCTAAGACACAAACAAAATGTGGAATATCAGGTAAATATAAAAATTTACCGCCAAGATCTTGCTTTGTTTAGAAGTAGCGAGGTGGCGCCTTCTATAATTAATTTTGTGCACTACTCTCTTATCCTGCGAATAGTTTTTTTCTGTGACAGCACCATAGCGATATTCAAAATCCAACAGATATATAAACATATAAGGATCCATAACCTAAAGCGCAACCAAAACCTGTAATGTCAGATAGATATAAAAATTCACCGCGATGATCTAGTTTCGGTTTGCAACAACGTAGTGGCACCCTGTTTAACTAGTTATAAGGAATATTCCCTATTCTCGCAGATTTCCTCTGACTACTGCTGCAGCTCCTTCATTACATACCAAAATTTATCTTGGCTGCCTGCCTGTTCCCTTACCCGCTAGCACGCTTGTCCGTTTGCCCGCTGTCCCGCTTGTCCCCTTGCTCGCTTTCCTGCTTGCCGCCTTTACGGCTAGCACGCTGGCCCGCTTGGTTGAACATCACATCCAAGCACAGGTGCCAAACTCAACCAGCTTCAGGACACAACCAACAGCTCAACAGCATGGTTGACCAGCACATTCACATACAGGCGCCAAACTCGACCAGCTTCTAGACCTCAAACAAAAGCTCAACAGCATGGGAGAACAGTACATTCAAGCACAGGCAGACAATTTGACCATCTCTCTACGCGGGCGCTTACGAAGGCAACACGGATTTAACAGCTCCCAACAAAAATGATTTGCCTTCAAGCCTAAAACAATGTACGACCACTCCCCTTCGCGCGATGCTCAGGGTCGCGGTCATGGTCATAGACAAGAAATCCAACTCTTACGTGCTCCTGCACACTCTGCGGCAGCTTACGAATACGCTACTACCGGAGGTGCTATTGTGGAACCTCGTTTTCGGCAGGTATATAATTGTCATTTCAAATTCTAACCTTTATTTCTCATTTTAATTCCTTTCTATTGTTATAAAATTGGAGACACTTTTGAGTAGCCCTATTGCCGGGAGCTGCTCTGAGATACCTCCCGATGATGACAATTTTCTGGTCGCTGAAATGTTCATGAAGAGACGACTGCACCAGTCGGCTCATCGCAGAATTGTCCCCGTTTTGAAATACTTATACAGTCTGTGTTTGGGGTTTCAGAAGCAAAAACGTAACTTCAAAATATTGCATAGCTTAACGCATTCAAATTCTTCTTCACCTACACAGCAATTTAAAAGGAAGACTGTTTGTGGAACAGTATATGTGAAGGTGAATTAAATTGAGCGTTCATTTTGTAGAGGAGCTACTAGCTCTCCCCCTACACTCTGCTATTTTGACTGTTAGTAAAAATATATCTCAAATATCAGACTTCTCAGTGTCAATTACTGACTGTTTCATGATTATACTGAAAGAAAATTCCTATCCACGATACATTAACTCCAATAATAGAACTAAGTCCATAAGGAAAGGCTTAGACTTAGTCCTTTTATTAATGTTTGATATACCTTGTGCCGGTACAATGGACCCAGCTTACAGGCTCTACATTTGCATTATATTACATTTTTCAGTTTTTGTTGGTTTTGACGTCATATTTTCATAAAGCCCATATCCGTCCCTTTATGGGCGCACCGAGAACAGCTTTAGTTAGCCCGTTTTCTTTTATGTGCTCCAGTTTTTGCTTGAATTTTTTTGTGGTTTTAGTTACATATAACACACACACACTCACGCACGCACTCATGGGCATACGTAGTACGTCCCTCGCACTCACACACTCATTCACGCACATTTCACTTCACTTTGTACACTATCTGCACTAAGCTGCCCTGCTGTGCGACAGCATGTCGCTCAGTTCCTTGGGTAGCCTGGGAGTGGCGGCCCCTGCCGGCGGTTTGTGAGGCCTTGGGCCGGGAATTTTGGGCGCGCAATGGGTAACGAGCCGTCCTTATTTACAGTATTTTCACCCATTCAAGTTTGCGGTGTTTTGGCTCACCTTTTCCTATGTTATGGATTAAAGGGTTTGTATACCGACGAATGCGCGCCCAAATGGAGGAGGCTCTTTTTTCCAATGCCTCGGGCATGGTCGGGATGCGGACTTCTTGATGGAGGGAGTCGTTTGTGGCGCGGATGGGAGCGGAAGGGATTTTCCTGAGTGAGAGGTTTTGCAGTGTTTGAAGGTATTTGTTGGTTGTTTTGAATACGTTTGCCCAGGCCGCACATGCGTATAGAACCAGTGACAGAATGAACGACTTGTACAAGATAACCTTCGAGCGGAGTTTCAGTTGTTTACTCCTAAATACGGGGGGCGCACATCTTTAATCGCTTCCGTCCTTTGTTTGCAATATCTTTTATAAGGGTGGTCCAGTACATTGGTTCATCATTCCCCGAGGAGAAACAAGCTACCTCCCATCTCTACACCCAATTAATTTACACCCCTCATCCTGCAACATTCACATCCCGCCACTAGGTGGTAAAGCTCTTCCCAGCGCAGGAACACGATTTGACCACCCTTTTGGCCTGTTCCAAACAGCCTGACAGCCTGGAATTGAAATGAATTGAATTGACCAGTTCATTGTGCATATCAAAGTCACGCCGAGGTATTTGACCTGCTGACGGCAGTGCAGTACTTGACCTCCGACCGTTAGGTCCATAGCCAAAGGGCGCCGCTTTGAAAAATTGATAAACTGGCATTTATTTGCATTAACTTTAATTTTCCTGTCATGGAGCCATGAAATGAAGCGGTCAGTATACCGCTGCATCTCTAATAGGCCGAAAGGAGGATTTTTATGGTGGTTGTATATTTCAGTGTCGCCAGCGTACATGGCCTCTTTGCATCTGGAGTCCACGGGGAGGTCGTTGGTAAACATTATGTACAATAGCGGGGACAATATGGCCCCTTGCGTGACGCCAGCATGCATGACCCTCTCCTTAGAGGAGGAGCCGCTCACTAGGACGTAGAAGGGTGTGTTTTCTAAAAAGTTGTGCAGCAGCGCTAAGGAATGTTTGAATCCGGGAAACTTTCGGTGCAGTTTGTGCCAGCACCGATCAAATGCAGCTTCTATGTGCAGAAATAGTGCCAACGTTAAGGCCTCATTGTTAAATTGCTCTGTCACATCATCAGTTAATCTTAAGAGTTGTAGATCTGTTGAATGTTGTTTTCGAAAGCCGAACTGGGAGTTGCAAATGTCATCCAGTGACAATAGTTGATTTTAGAGTCGAAACAGTATCACTTTTCGGGCAATTTACCAATAATAGACAGGAGGCTAATGGGGCGGTAGTTTTGAGGCTACCTGGTGCTTTTTCCATGCTTCGGGAGCATTATACGTCAGGGAAGTAGTTTTGCTGCAAACAGGAGTTGAAAATTTTTGTGAGGTGCACCAGGGAATTTCTCGGCAGGTGCTTGAGTTCCTCATTAGTCACCCTGTCTGGGCCGGCGGCTTTCCCATTAGGTAGCTACCTAATGAGCTTGTAGACTTCCTGCGGTGTTGTGAGGGGAAAGTGTTGCTCATACCTCTGTGCCATCCAGTTTCGTACCCATGTCTTGACTTCCCGTGCTAACTCGGGGTTGGTCGCAGGGTTCTCTGTGAATTTTTCTGCCAGACATTCTGCAAAAACCCCGGCTTTTTCCTCGGAGGAGAAGTGCAGGCCGAGGCGAGTGTGCAGCGCCTCAGTGCCTGAGTTGGCGCTCGAGGAGACTTTAAATTCCCTTAATAATTTCCACAAACAATGGTCCGAATGTGTGGTGTTTAGCAGTTTATGCACCCACTGTTAATTTTTTTTTGAGCTTAATTTGTTGCCGAATGATGCTGCGTAGCCATTTTGCTAGCACTTTGTACTCGAGCTGGCGGGTAAGCCGCCAAAGCTCCGTCAAGCGCTGGCTCCTGGCGATGACCCGCTCCACCTCAGGGTACGTGCAAAAACTGGGTGGGCTTATGGTATACGTAGCTGGTAGAGTTTCTTTTGGCCGTGTGCAGCCAGGCGGTGTAATTTTCAATGGCGTCGTCAATGTCCGCCTCGCTGTAGTGTGACAGTCCCGGCTGCGCCATACTGTGCATTTCGAGCGTATATTTATTCCAGTTTATATCTGCGTGCCTCAGAGGGCCGGTTGAACCGGTCGTGATGGCACCGCAGATGTCGAAATGCACCTAAAGATGGTCGGAGTCCAGGTTGTGATACACAATGTAGCTGTTTTCTAGTGCCGCATTTATGGTAAGTGCGCAGGCCAAAATTTCAGGGTCGAAGTTCCCTGTTTTGTGCAAAAATGTGGATTCTGGAGGAATATGAACCTCGCGGTCGTCATTTTTTGGCACAAGTTCTACCAGGAGATTTCCAGCCACGTTCGCACGGCGGGAGTACCACCAGGGATGCCAGGCGTTAATATCTCCTGCAATTATAACGTGCTCCTCCATTGCGAGGATTTGTTCCAGGTCTTGTCGGAAATCGGGCGAGTGGGGGGGGGCGATAGAGGATACCAGCATCACCGTTGTCCTGTTAATAGGTGTTTTAAGAGCCGTGCACTCTAACGGTGTTAGCGGTGGCAGCGTAACAGGGGCATGAGCAACTTTGTTTTTGAGTAAAATGGCGGTTCCACCCCCCTGTCTGCCAATTCTGTAATTCCGAAAAGTCGGGTAACCCCTGAGATTAAAATTGTACTCATGTTTTAATTTTGTTTCGCAAATAAATGTGACATCAATTTTGTTACGCCGAAGGTAGTTCTCAAGTTCGTGCTGCTATCTGTAGATGCCATCGGCATTCCACAGGAGCGCGCGAGTTACAGTTGTACCTCCCCTTGCTTGAGCCATTTACTCGAAGACTTCTGAGAAGAACCATACTACAGCTTCTAATTTTTCCAAAATGCTGCTGCAGCTTTTAAACTTCGTAGCGAAGGGCTGTAGCTTTGGTAACATTGCTTGGATATTCAGTTCCTTAAGGAGACTGAATACCTCTTTAAAGCCACCGAGGTTGCTAAAAGACACCTGGGGGGGGGCGGAAGCTCTTGGAGGTTGGCCAGTTTGTAGCGGCACGGGTCCTGGAGACACCGGTGCCGTTTGACCTCTCATGGCACCTGCAAATGAGACGCCTTCTCTGACCAGGGCCGGGTTGGCAATGGGTCATGGCCATAGTTGAGCACTTTGGGGTGCACTGACTATGGATCCCAGTTGGCGACGGTGGCGTTCGTTGCGGAACGTCTCGCAACCTCTATAGCTGGCAGGGTGCGTCTCGCCACATTTCGAACAGTAGGGTGTACCGTCCTGCTTGGCCTTCTTCGGGCAGTCAGCTAAGTGGTGGAGACCACCAAAGAGGACACACCGGGAGGTCATCTGGCACATTCTAAATATGTGTCCTAACTGCTGGCAGTTAAAGCATTGCGTAATATTACGGTTTGTTTTCAAAACCTCCATGGTGACCATGATATGGCACACCTCACGTTCTTGCAACTAGTTCTGATTTTTTGTGGTTCTGTCTAGCGTAACTTGGAATATTGGCAGTGGCCTGCCATGGTTTTTTAAGCTGGCGTACCTGGACACCCGTGCAGCCTTTCTCCTCCAGGTCTTCTTGGATGAAGACCTCCTCGAGGTCCTCGGGGAGCCGCTTCACGATGTGCGGAGGGGCTGGTCATTCCTGGGGGTGAACCTGAAATTTTGAATGCCAGCGTTCTTCAGGAGCTTCCGTTGAATAAAGAGCTTCAGGTACATGCGTGTCGTCTGAGGCTTGTATTGTTCGCAGGGAGGAGAGCTCCGGAGGATGCGGAGAACGTTTGTCGTCTGGCGACCGTCGGGAATGACTATACGCGGCGGCTTTTGGGCGTCAGTTGAAGGAGTGATTATAGCGGTGGTAGTCGGGGTGGGGGTAGTCGTGGAGGTGGGTGGATGTGAGTGTTGTATTATGGGGGATGCTCGGATGGGTCTTTGTGGTTTGGGAGCGTGGGTGTGGCATTTGAACGTGCTGGTAAATTGGCGTCGGTTTTTGCTGGCATCGGTTGGTCAATGTTCTCATCGTCCTCAGATGAAGAGAGTGCCGCGTATCTATTCGCCGTGTTGAGCGGGAGGTTGAGGTGCCGTGTCTTATTTTTCTTTTTCCTGGTATGGGGTCCCGGAGCCTTCGCCGAGCTGCACTATATGACACTTTTTAATAGCGTGCTGTTGGTAGCAGCCCGCCAGGTCAGTAGCAAATGTTTGGAAAACCCGGGACTCCGGGGCCATGTCTTCCAGGATTTCTTGGAGGTGAGAGATCTCCTCCTGGAGCTCTTTAACTCCCGGGACAGCTTTTGGAATTTTCGGGAAAAC
>CM060948.1:207810934-207936141 GCA_030765055.1 Mantis religiosa
CTTATGCATGTCAAAATCTCTTATGCATGTTAATTGAGATGCACAAGACGTAGTTCAAGCAAACATGTAAATAAATCGTGCTTGATATGTCCGTTTTGACTGTACTGGTCCATGATGGATGAGGTGTGTCTAATTTTTTCCAAATTTTTCGCAGCCAAACCTTGCTCAGGTAAAAGAATCCACCATTTTCTTTTTATCTGGCGCTGTTAGTGTACTTATGTGATAGGTCCATTTTTCAAGGCGTTTACTGAATTACTTTGCCATGTATACTCGAATAAAAAGTTTGTAAAATTGCCTGGATATCAGAATTCGCTTTCAGTAATGGAGTCGTATGTTTTTGAGGTGTACTTTAGCGAGCAGTACGTTTCGTCCCTTAAACCGTTATTCCTCTGAATTTTGCAAATTCTTTATCTAAGAACGTTAAGCAATACAGTTTAGTAAGCGCACAACTGGACCTAGGCTCACATGACGTTTGATGGGTGCCTTACCTTCCAAAAAATAAGGCGCGGCTGCCTCACCTGTATTTTCTCTACTTACTGTAATCAGTGGCACAGAGGATAAACATGGCCGAGTATTAAACTTGCTTTCTGGAGCACCTCTTTGTACCTAAAGCCTGAAATCAAATGTGTAGCGGAAAGAAGGGGAATTATGCGGAACGGTGGAATCAGAGGAAAAGGTAAATCTTAAATAGGGGTTAAGTAAGGTTAACAAAATGTCCACCTCTTTATGTTATTACTTTATTGTCATCTTTCTCCAGTGAAAACAATGCAAGTATCAAGTACAAAGGGTGCATTAATTACTTTTTACCGCTTCAGAAGCTTTCATCTTTGGTCAATGGAATGTGCAATCTTATGAAAAAAGCCACCAAACTCGCATACTTATAACCTCTTCAGGGGTTATATTTCTCCCTTACTCAAGCCTTTAATTACTTAAAACTTCTTCCTTAAATGTTTAAGCCATATTTTTCCATTGTAAAAATGCTTATCTAATACCATGCTCAAAATACTCCTCCAGACAAAATAGTTATTTCTTACATTTGTGTTAAAAACATCAAACAAAGGAATATGTACCGACTATATACATATATTAGTTGAGAATGGGTTACACCTCTACAGTAATGCATAGATATTCTAATTTAAGGATTAATGAAATGCTACGTCAACAGTGAGTTTGTATTAAACCTGTAGTATAAATACCAAAGTTTGTGAGGATCACCGATAATACTTTGTGTTCCCAAAATACTTCGTTATTATGTTAGCACTGGTGTACATTTAAATTAACTCTGTATTTCTTTATTTAGACCAGTAAGCTGAATATCTTTTTTGTTCAATTAAGCTCAAAGACATCCTTAGATTTTAAGAAGATAAACAAGTACCTTTCATCATTTTAAGAGTCAAAGCAAATGGAAATGTTTAGATAAATGTTTAAAATGCTTATAATTTGAATATTAGCAAACGAAGAGATATACACTCACACACACCTATGCATTCTCCATTCCTCTATACTTTCTACATGTAACAAATTGGTCTTGTTAATACAAACAACCCACACTTTGGCAAGTCTATAGAACTGTTCAAATACCAAACTTGCTTCGTATCAAGTCTTGGCCATAAAGAATGAAATTTCTTTTTTCTTCAGTCGTAATATCACCCAATTTAAGTAAAGTACAAAACGTCATCCTCGCAAATTTGTCCAAGTTCCTTACAGCTCTTATATAGGAACAAAGTATACCGTTCATGCACAACCTTTCGATCACAAACGTGTGCAAAAGCTAAATTTAGATTTCAACACTGAAAACATTGAAACATTTATAAGTATCTATAGAAGTATTGTGATCTAACAAAAGGTAACATATATTCATTACATAAAACTACCACCAAATATTTGACAAATACACTCAGGTTCACATCTAACCACAAGACGATACTAATTTTCTCAATTAATATGCGTTAAAATCACGTTTTCCTCTTTGCAACTCTCGTATGGCTTCTACAAACCATGCCACTTTTTTCATGCCACTTTTCATGTTAATCAAAATCACTCAGTGCAGGAATGATTTTGAAAAACATTTCCTTGCAGTTACAAGGAGCATAAGGAACACCGAATCTATAGCCAGATGTTTGAGATCTGGTTACCTAATCCCAAATTAGAAATGTCATAGGCCACAAACAACTCATTAGAGATAATTTTAATAGTATCCCAAAGGCATTGAAAACTTACAACCCATAATAACGGAAGTATTGGTGTGATTGATATCAGAAAAACTGTTATATAAAATATATTATGCATTTAAAGAGGTTTATACTTTTAATAAAGCGTGTTTCAATCTCCCGAGGTTGAGTAGTTATAAAAAGTCATAAAACCTTCATTCAGAAAAATGAATTTAAAAGCTATACTCATAAATTTAAAGATATGCACCTTATTTACCACCTAAATATCCTGTGCGTCTGACATTTTAATCAAAATATTCGAGTAATATGCACTATTACTTTCTTTAAAAAAAAGTTGTAGGCGCATCTTTTGAAGGTGCTGAAGCCAAATACAAATTTGCAGATACGTGTCAGACAATCTGTATTTTTGTATTTTTTCTTTTAGTTAGCTGTTCGCACACGCGAATATTTTTCTAGAAGTGCTTATTTCAGATTAATTGACTCCAAATATATATTTGAGGTATTTAAGTTGAAATGTGCATTTAAAATGTTCTTAAGTAATTCCTGTCTCTCTTTTAGAGAAAGTAAACAGGAAACGAACTTTACATGGCTCTAGGGCTCACTGTAAATCAAACGCAAACACCTAGATCACTTTAAGGGTAGAGAGTTGCTCTTCATCATTTTAAATTTATAATTTCACTGTAATGATCAGAATTATTCTTTCTTTTCATTAATGTATAGTATATGCATTGAAAGTGCACGTAATCAATATCTTTGAGCAAATTGCTCCCTTATACACAACTTACTCAGTTGATCAGAATAAGCTCATCAGTAAGAACTGTTGCTTATGAAGTGAAAAAATATATGGTTATCCTCACTAACATGTACCGAAGGTTCATCACTGCCAAATTTGGATTGGAAATGACTATGAGGATTACGCAAACAGATTATCTTACTAAAAATATACCAAATTGATACAGATGTGTGCAGTAAGTAAATATCCACATAACCAGTTTTTTTTCTTGAGTTCAGCGTCTTTACAGTTATGCATGCTTCATTAACAACAGAATACTAGATGACCGAAAATTTTTAAACAGTTCGTCTTGCAGTTAAAATGTTATCCGTCTATATTTATCTTTTGCTCTAAAGGGATTAACATAAATTCAGGCTGACTAAATGAAATAGGATCTACATGTCGGCCTGTTTATTCAGTGGTTAGCTCGCTGTTTATTCCATCATCCAGTCATGAGTTCTGGAGAGAAATCTTCGTCAGTCGTCTCTGACATGCTGCCCATACAGAATACCTCAGGGTCCTTGAGAGGAGTTGCAGATTCCATAGGCAAAGAAGCGTCACCAGGCAGGAGAGGAGTTGGCTGCGGTTTCCAATAGCTGTAGTGATAACCCTGTAAAGGAAGGTATCTCCATTAAAATCGTACTGTGGAGCTCATGCAGTTATGGGCAACACAACCTGTGAAAAGATCAATTGAGTTCATCCCAAATCTAATCCAGAATACGATACAATTTTAGTAACAATAGAGGGAATAACAATCAAAACTGGCACTGCTGTGATTCTATTATTCAGAATCCTTCAGAACGAAGATTTTAGAGCCCATTTCGGGAATACTAAATTATTTACATTTTCATTTGCCATAAAATACCTTTAATATAATCAAGATATTTCGGTAAAAATCATTAAATACATTCTTTAAAATAAGAAAATATTCGAAAAAGAATTCATTTTAAAAGTTAGTTTGGAGTGTGTAGTTAAAAATCATTTATGAAGATTTAAAGTTAACCACTGGCGCGACAGCTCTAAGAGGACAAGGGCCTGCCAACCCGACTGCCGGCCTCACGCCCACTTACGCACGGCACAGGTGGACGATCATCCAACCGATATGGGGAGGAGATGCGGTCGGTATCTTGGCATCCCCCAGCCTGAATGTTGGTTTTGGTGAGCAGGGCCGCTTACCCATCATAAGCTCCTCACTTTCCTCACTATGCTTAGTGGGCAACGGTTCCATACCCGGGACATAAAATCCGCACCCCATGGGTGGGATAGAACCCGGGCCACTTTCCGTGACCAGGCACTAAGGCATTCTTTGATAGCCCTCTACGCCACAGCGCAGGATAAACATATGTCATTGGTGATGTCATTTTCCTTTGACAACTAATAAGCTTAATTTTAATAGGACATCGATAGTTATGACAAAAGAAGAAAATAAACGGAGCAAGAATAAAATTGACAACGGGCAAGTAAAGTAAACATTTAACTAACGAACATTTGCATGACGACCGACACGTGCTATAGCTGTTAGTTCATTTGGCCGGGCACCGCAAGCTACATAAGGTCATTGACTCAGTTGGGGTTTTAGTTTGTGCCACCCAGTTACGGTATGATCTTTGTTGGTTTATGTTTTACGCTTGGGCAATAATTAAAGGCATTTCTGAGATTGGAAATATTTAATTTTCAGGTCGAAATTATCCTTATTTGTGTAACCAGTACTTTAACTCTGTTTTGTCATTATATTGAAAATCCTGACACATATTTTGGATTTAATTGTACTGTTGATAAATTAAAAGCAGAATAATAATGTTTCAAATATGTTTTATTTAACGCTATAGAAGGAGTGTTATTTGGCTTATTTGAATTTAATACGTATGGTTGATAAAGGTAATGAGGATAGTTTATCACAGTAGGTAGGACTACACACAGGGCAGTAGGAACGGTTGCAATGCAAGGAAGAAGTGACCTTGCGTGAACTGGTGAAGATGAAAATGCTACAGGTCAGTGAACTCTGGATACATTTATAGTTAGATTTTTGTGATAGCTCCAAGTAATGTCCTAACAGGTATCTGTGACACTCAATTCTATGGTCTATAGTTTGAATCTTCAGCTACGAATCATAACACCTTGACAACCCATGTATACTCAATTTTAAAGTAAGATGTTCACTGCAGTAAAGTGGTGTCAACTCCTAGCGCATGATTTATTCACGTAGGGACATAATCGAATGTCTGGAAAAAAGTGGATCAGCAATAAACAGTGCACCGGCCAATGTAACAGGGGACGGTAGGACGGATGGCGAGGTAGTTGCGATGTCAGTCTGATTTTGAAATGAGCTATAACACTGAGTGTCTGATTATTTGTTAACATACTTGTTGGAGTCTATAGTGATATATGAAATTATTAGAACTTGCAGATACGAACACTATAGTGTAGAATAGTTCTGTAGATAACTAAGTAAATTTTGAAACTAGATTTACAGGTCAGGTGCTACCTTTCACCATCTCTCTCCCCTACAGCAACCAGACAATGCTCACATGAAACCTCAATAAACTCCGGCGCATTTGGAGGCTGGAGCCAATTGAAAAATGAGTTTAGACCATTTTTCGTGGCATCGCCCTATCAAATATAAGCAATGCTACGTTACTTAGGTGTAAGAGATTTATCTCATTAAATATGCTTATAATTAAATAGTTATTTAAACTATCAGCTGATGAGATTTAAAGCTTCAGGCATTAAAATAAGCTAAAGAATATTAAAAATAAAATATCAAGTATGTAAAAGTAATACATATATTTGTATTATTCAATTTATTTGTTGCTTTTACGTAGAAATTATTTTAATTAAACATCATCTGTAGAGAAAAGTACGCTTGCCTGGTTTAATGTGGCGGTTCCGGAACTGCGTTCTGCGTTATCCATGATGGCCGTGCTGGTGCTGCTGCCGCTGATGCTGCTAATGCTGCTGCTGATGCTGCTGGTGGTACTGCTGCTGCTGGTAGTACTGCTGCTGGTGGTGGTACTGCTGCTGCTACTGCTGCTGGTGGTGGTACTGCTGCTGGTGGCGGTACTGCTGCTGGGGGTGGTACTGCTGCTGCTACTGCTGCTGCTGGTGGTGGTGGTGCTGCTGCTGCAAGTCTGATCTAGGACGGGCTGCGACGCCGCGGATGCAGCGGCAGAACTCCGATTTACTGCAGGTCGTCGCCAAAGTCTGTGCTTTTTTCTAGGCACTGGTTTCTCTTCTTTCAGGGATTCCATAATGCCCAATTTTTCATCACCTTCACAGCTGCGGCGTCTCTCTTCCTCCTTCTATAACATAAACATACAATTCCTACAAGAATATCCTGGGATTATGTTGTACTTACACCACATATCATTATGTGGTGTAAGAAACCTCATAAACATTATTGTAATTACACTGAATTTTTTATATAATTTGTATTTAGAGTTCGAAATTTGGAGACCCATTTAGGTAATAGAAGTTAATGATTTGCAACCTGCTAATTAAGCTTCGCTAACAAAATAAGACTAGGGAAGCTTATTGCTAGTGAGCAGTAATACTTTATACATTGGAAGGGGACAGGTCCTATCTGTGATTATTGTAGCTAAGACTGCCCAAGAATCTGAAGGAAACACAGGAGGCTACGGCCCAGGAACACAGAACACAGAAATGTGGGGAAGTTCCTAACATGTCCTTGCTTCAGTACCCGTTCCGCTACCGAAGAGCCTAGAGACGGAGATTACTGATCACTAGACACGGAGAAAATCTCAGTGGTAATAATCTCTGCGAAAGCATATCTGAACTACGGAGCTTTAACGGCACAGCGGGGTGGGGTGGGAAGGGCACGGCTGACTCTTACGGCCTTCGGGGGAAGGACGTAATGCGAGAGTGCGCGGTCTCTTCCAATGACAAAGGGGAACTGTGGCTTCAAGGTTACATGCCACTGTCTTTACATGCCAATCACAACATCCCCGGCAGTTGCCGCTCTCTACGGTCGTTGCGTAGTCAACGTAACGGCAGTGTGAGAATTGTCTCCCATGCCTCCCAAGATCCCTTCACCACCCGTACAACCAAGCAGCCCTCTAGTGTCCAACAGGAACACTCCTTCAAGCACATATTCACGCCATCTCTCCAGCATTGCCTTACATCACGAAACCTAGAAGCACACCTGAAGCATGAGGAATGAACGGAAAATTATAGAAAAGGAACAGTGGTACACAAGGAACCACACCAATATTCGTGTATTGATGAAGGAAAACCACAAAAACTCAAGGCCTCTCAAATGTTGGCCTCTCATACTACTGGTTTATTTATTTTAGGACTAAAATTTTTCATAAAACGCTTTTGGGATACTTATGTACGGCTTAAATAACACAAATAAGTGAGATATCTACTCGACTTTTAATGTTCCAGAATATTCCGTTTGGGTTTGTATATAACTTGTATCTTGTAAAAATAAAAAACAGCTAAATATGTGCACGTATATCGACATGCTTGTTAACTTTTGTATTTCAACAACAAATTCAGTTATAGATTTCAGAGAAAATACACGCTCCTTAAATCCAAATAAACAGTTTATAAATATAAGTTGTGAGCAAAATCAAATACGAAACTTTGAGTAAATATCAATTATCGAATTTGAGTTCAGCATCCAGGAATGTAACATTAAGTTTTTCTAAACCAAACTCCCTCACACTTAGGTACCCTAAATATTTTGTTTTCCTTATTTTTTAATGTTATAAATACTACTCTAATGTTTTAATTAAAATAACAGTTTTAAGTAATAAATATAGCTAATAATAAATAAAATTATCTGATACTTCAATTGAAATTTCAATCCCAAGACAAATGTTCGCAGAAACAGATGGAGTAATTGACTATAATGAAAGCTCTGGAACATTTAGTAATGGCAGAGATCGCGGGCAACCCAGAAAGATAAGCTACTATATCACAAATAGAAAAATTGCAATTGGTTACATTGCGGTTTGCAAAAATCATGATATCCTTATTTGAAAGAATAAGGAAAACTACAGTAACAATCAACTCAAACATCTTGAGTACAAAATTAAATTGATTAAGTCCAATATAGACTTACAAGCCAATGAGATGACTGATGAGGCAGCAATATCAAAACAAAAGTACTACGATAATTTACCCATCATAACGGCAAATTATCATCCCAGAAGAGGATCTGTGAACGAATGGCTACTGAAACGGGATCTCACACGAAAAGGAACAATCACAAAGAATGTTTCCCAACAATAGAAAGCAGACTAAGAATCAAAATCCACAAATTAAATAGGACAACAATAGTAAATGTATATGAGAACATCAACTCATACACTCACAAGTTCAAAGTACTGTGCCGTTCAGAGTGTTCATGCAACAGAGCACCTCAAACATTTCAAGTGTATTGGAGTGAACAGTGGGAGACAAACTTGTAACTGTGTTCGTAAAGAAGGCCAGGGTTGAAATCTGACATAATCAAAAAATTCTGAAATCAAGCTACGAAATTTGTTGATTCTTTGGACTTTTGTATGTTGAAAACTGACGCAGTGCAATCAGTGAGCACTATGTAGTTTTCGTGTGCATTATGCTATTCATAAATATGTACAATTGGTTAAGAGGATACAGTACTACGCATGTACATGCAAAAACTATATAGTAAAGAAAAGCTTAAGTTACAGTTCCAACCAAATGTTTAAGGACACCCATTAAAATTTTCAAAACTTTTATCCTAAGGATACATAACGTAGTACGTTATTACAGATATATTACTCATTGCTCCAAATTTACATTGCGCTTTCTTAATATTTTACTGCTCCCCCTTTGGCTTCCAAACACGGTTTCGTTGTTTTGGGTCTTGGCCTATAACTTCGTTCCACGTCTGAACCTCTGCCTCTTTTCTTATATTGTCCTACTGTCTGTGCCACACAGGTTTTACTTATTCACAATTGAGTTGAAAAATCTCTGTATGACTTGGCGCACTTTTGCATACCAATTACTTGGCATTTTACATCCTCCTTTACACTTTTGTTTCCCATTTTTTGTTATCAGTCAGTTTTGTCACCAGAACAAAATGACAGCTACTACACCACTAGACTTGTGGAATGTATAACAAGCCAACCCAAAGCCATTAAGCTCTTCACTCTGTAGCACGAACCTTACACTATAAACAGACACTATTGCGGCTTCCCTGGCTCATTCATCATGGGATTGAATCCATTGCCAAGTAGTACTAATGTAAACACTATTTTTGCAATTTCTTCCAAAGGTATAAACATTATAAGAATTATTGGTATGCAGTGTATGATAAAAGTGTCATGCTTATCAATATTCCTCGAATATGTGCCTTTCCCACCAGAGAAAAATAAAATTGATATACCTTATATTTGCATTGTCACCTCTCCACAAAGGTTTAAAAATGTTAATTACTCTCCGTTTTTCTAAAACTGAAAAAATTCATAACTCCTAGGGGAATAGTGGCATTTACATAATTGTTTTTAATGTAACTTTCAATAAGATAAAATTTTTGATGAAACGTAAGGCTGCTGAACAAAATATTTCAAGCACAGAATGCATTTCGGTGAAATATGCAGGTGTTGCTCAATTTTGGTAGGACCTGTAAGTGCTAAGTGCGTTAGTAACAAAATGTATATCTTGAATTTCGTACGAATATAGTTTACGCCTGTAATTAAGTGTTGACTACTAAATCATAATACAAAGGGTAAACATAGCACACTAAATGCATATGTCATTGAAACACCTACTGAAGTCACGTTGTTTGTGGAATTAGGCATTTCTGAAAGTTTGGTTACCATAGGTTTAACTTTTCTAATATTTCATGGAGTTTAGAAGTGCTAAATGACCATTGATTTGTTTATCAAGATCCATGCATAAAGTATCTGAATGCATACAATATCCTGCTTTTTAAACACTTTTCTAACGATTTATTTTTCTGTATCTTCCATGTCTACGGCGGAAGATGTGTGTGTGTGTGTGTGTGTGTGTGTGTGTGTGTGTGTGTGTGTGTGTGTGTGTGTGTGTGTGTGTGTGTGTGTGTGTGTGTGTGTTTTCCAACACATCCCACATGGCAACCTTGGCCTTCGGGGTAACTTCGCCCCACTACGTGATGTCCGCACACCATTTTCAGGTGGAGGCACCCAGAGGGCAGTTTTTTTTTTTTTTTTTTTTTTTTTAATTTACGCCTTCCACCGTTAAGTCATATCGGACGATGAATGGAATGGGTGAAATGAGCCCGGGGACCATGAAGCTTAGAGTTACCCGACATTCGTCTTTCAGCATAAGGGAAAACCCCGGCAAAAACCAGGTAACCCACCCTGACCGAGATTGGAACTTGGGACCTCTTGAACGTGAAGCAGAAATGCTACCACCACGCTACAGAGGCGGCCCCAGAGGGCGGTGTCCAATACCTCCAATGATAAAGTGGTAGTAAAGATGACGGTGAGGCGAGAAGACCTACAGCTTATACCGTGGACTCCGAACCACGTTGCGCATAAAGAACAGTTCATATCTGCTAGGCAAAGGTGAAGGCGTTGATAGGGTCGACTTAAAATCGCGAACCCCAGAGCCGTGAATCGAACTCAGGACTCTTAGGACGGGAGCTGCGAACGAAACCACTGCGTTACGCTAAAACCCTACAGCGAAAAGTGTTAATAAAATGATTTCTGAAAACATTTTTCGATTGACATGACGTAGACAGAACCACATGCTTTCGTTGGAATAGTTCTCAGAAGAGACATAATAACAAAACGCTTATGGATGTAGAAGCCATTGAATGTAGAACATTTTTATGCTACTTTTTGACGCTGCCAATATAAATTACGTATCTAAAAGATAAGAAAATATCGCAGATTTAAGTTTACACTTTTTCCTTCTATGCAGTGTATCGAACAAAGATATTTTTTTTATAAATGTACTATGTGTGTCTGGGAATTTTGTAACTGAAAAACCAAATTCTGTTAAGTTCTGGGCCTTCCAAGAATGCATCAAAGAGACACTTCCTCCCTTGCAAGAAAGAAATATTCCTCATAAGGAATATTTTTAATAACTGCAACGCCCCTGAATATAACATCCACGCAGCAAATGAAACTGACATCCTGAATTCCGGGAGTAACCTGAGAAGACCTGTTTATTCTGCAGGTAATTTTTATAAGGTAGTGCAGCTGATAAAATTAAACGATACAGAAAGGCGCAGCCGTTTATGAAATGACATATATATCCAGCAACTTTTCGTTGCCTAAGTCATTTCCAAAATAACTGTTTACGAAATAAAAGGTGAGTAAAATGAAGTTTTTCTCAAAGAAAATGTCCGTATATTTGTGTAAATGTGTGTCTCTGTGTGTGAGTGAGTGTATGAGCATCATAAGTCATGGATGGATAATCTATCTAAATTTTTTATTTTCTCAAAACATTGATTTTCATGGTCTTTTTATTTTATATTAACAGATAATTTTAAGGTATTTCATTACCGATGCTTTCGGTAATGATGCTTTCGTTAAAGCCTCTTAAGTTCTCTTCAGTTTTAATGACTTACATAACTGATAAACCGTAAGAGATAACATCTTACTAAAAAGTAGGCAGAACCCCTTAAGGCATATTACTTTTTGAGTTAACCATTTCACAGGTGTTCCTTAATACTGATCTGAATTTTCAACATTTACATTTTCATAAATAATGGAGCTTATTTGCAGTTTTCTGTCTTGGTGATACAAAGAAAACATAATTTCAAAATATTCACATTGTATTTTACTATCCCAAAAGAGGAATGCATCTGTGATGACCTTGAGGATATGTATGACTGAAATTTCATGAACATTTAAAAAAAAACACATTTTCCTCTTTATAGTCTATAAAATAATGTAAACCTTCCTGAATACAATGAATGCTTAAATAGCATCTGCAAGCCACTTTTAAATGCTCTAATATTTGAATACTAGTGCTAGTTATGAGTTCTAATTCTTTATCCTTGTTTTCTCGCTATTGAGAATTTCAGCATTTTTCATCATTTAAAATGCTCCTTGCGTCGCAGATTTGGTGTTACACAAATGAAACTTGCCACCCACATTCAAAGAAACACAATGAATAGAAATTTCTCTGGATTTTGTTGTGGGATGCATTTTAAGCACACTTTCTGTACTTCAAAGTAGAAACATTTCAAATTTTGGGCAAAGATCCATATTCATAGCTTTCAACATTTCTGGAGCCTAAAGTTATTAAGAGACAGAGAAACTTAGGGAAAATTCAAGATATGGATGTATTTGGAACCTGTTGTTAAAATATTAGACCAAAATTCAAGTTATTTTGTCGAAAGGGGTTTTAGGTGACGTAATTAAAATTAAATAAATTTGAGCACATTTTCCGAACTATCAAAGTGAGGTTGACAAAATTTGGGTTGTATCATATTTGCAGTAAGTTACCTACATCTGTTGTATACATCTTAAAAAGCTAGCGTTATTAGTTCAGGATTTCAAATTTTCAGTCTTAGGTATCGTTAACGTCCACAGTTTTCTGAAGCTATTTTTCACATTGTCACTGTTATTTTCTCAGAATATAATCATATAAGGCATTCGAAGCTACATCAAGTTATATAAATATAAGCTTTTCATTGACAGTCTCTCTTTAGTGTGGTTGTATGAAATGCTCCTCTGAATTTAAGGTTTACTATACTTTTCCAAAATTTTAATCTGACTTTAGTTTACAATCCCACGGGAATGTATGTACAGGAATACCTAATTATTGCCATTGACTTAAGAGAAATGAGTATTTTGTGCCTTCCTCTTCTTCTACTTATTTGCAGCTTTTCAATGTGAGTTATTGATATCACGTAGAATCAATAGCACAACTAACATGTTTAACTAGTGCATAATAATTGTAAATCTGTAATTCTTGAGCTTGTCATTTCAAGCTAATAATTTATAAACATTTGTCCTAGTGGTATCCTAAATATTCCAAAATCCTGAAGTGAGGGAATTTAGAAAAAAGAAAAAATTGATTAAGTAATCGAACAAAATTGCATTTACGATACTAATAACCCATTTGTGTGACTTGAATGAAGGTTATAAGTGTAATGAAAATAAGACTGAACATTTTTGTAATGTTTCACTATGTAGTGCTTTAAGCCTGCTATATTCCCCCAATTCCCTTGTACCTACAACGAAATATGCAATAAGAGAATATGTGCAAATATATCTCGATTAACGTGAATTAATTACAGAGGAACAAGTTTAAATAAGAATAGTTGTTTGAGGAATGGGTGGAGAAAATCAACTGAATGTAACCTATCAGAGTTTTAATGTATGCAGTGGGTGAAGCGCTATAAGCAATTTTACTGAAGAATGCGCAGACGAAATATTTCATGAATGTGACCGTCTCTCCTTGTTAGATTAGGCCCATTGAAGGCACTAGTCCCCTTGTATGTGTGCAGAGAAGAAATTAAATTGCTGACTAGGAGGAAGAAAACCTTGGTAACAGACGAGCCCGCATACACCAGCGACTGTATCTAGCTGGTGATAGAGTACTTGGCTCGGCAACATGACTTCGGTAATCAAATTCGCTCTGCCCGCAGGTAATTAAAGTTTCCAACTCCGGAAAATTCCTCAGGATGCGGACCCCAAGTGGGGGTAATCTTGTGGCAGAAACTAACTTAAAATAATAGTCATTATATGAATTATTAACTGCAGTAACCAGATTCCCTGTTTCATATTAGTCCCTCGCAGATGATGAGCAAAAAGAAATATCCGGTTGGAGATGAATACTCTACGAAATTCACCAAGCTAACATTGCTTCAAGAGCTTTCTGAGAGGGAAATCCAATTGGAACTCTGGGTTCATTTTAATGCAGAGGACATCAAAATTGCAGCCCGGATTTGTATGTATAATGAAACAACAAAATGTGTACAATACATCGGCTTTTTTATATCTGCGTGTATGGCTTACTCTTGTACCAAGTATAAGAGAGTTGTTACAAATGCTTATTCTCCTATTTATTGTGTTAATGGAGATAAAAGTGTTTTAAGTAATATTAAAATCATTTAAGAGCGGGTGCCTATGTGATGGCATCGAAATACGTTCTCTTGGCATGACCAGTAGAAAAAGAAATGAAGGACTACCTATTTGAGGGATATAGTTGCAAATTTAAACGCATAAGAAAGAATATTTCGGATATGCTTAAGTGAGAAGCTGTGTTTTAACGTGAGGTATATTTTTGTGTAGAAAGATTTTGTCTAACTCATAGTTTAATAGTTATTCAAAAGTTATACACTATGAAGATTACTCTGGGGGCTAATCCTACGATATTCAGGAAATATATTTCATTTGCTATATAAATATCTTAAATATATGGTATCTTAATAGCAATTAATAGTTATTTATGATAAAATCAAAATTTTGTAAAATGTTTTCCCATTTATGGCACTTTTGTGTGGAGGAATTTCCCACATAATCTCAATATCGCATCCCTGAACAGTAAGTTTTAAATTTTAAGGAATTTTCCTTTCTGAGTTGTGCTAATCATAGACATGCACACATATGGACACAACACATATGGAAGTTTTGTCTAAACATATCTCCTTTTTTAGATTCAGGAAGCCACAAAACATGTGTTACCAGTAAAATTTGCTTATAGACGTTTTGGGTGGAATGTAATACTTACTATACATACTAAAAGACAGTAAATGAACACAAAATCAAATTACCTATTAGTTCTTTGGGTCATCTTACACCAAGATGAGTAAGAGCCCTTTATAAGCTATGACCAGAGAATGGAGGGTAGGTACGTTTCGCACACTGACAAGATGAGTATCATTATGCTTACCACCCCTAGGAGGAGAGGATGAGGTGATTAACCGCAGGAGACTATGGTGGCAGGCAGGTTGGAGTACAAGACGCGCACAGGGCCTTAGGGATTCCAGCTTGAACACCCGGTCACTCCAGCGTCGTACCCAAAGAAGCTTCTCTCTAGCGAATCTGGGGAGAGCTCGAAATTCTGATAAAGCTCAGATAAGGCTGCTAGCGATCGTCGGATATTACTGAGGAGCCATTGCGCTAATTAAGGAGTTTTTGAAAGTCGTCACAATGTGCATGGGTGTGTGCGTGTGCGTGTGTGTGCGTGTGTCTGCGCGAGCGTGCGCGAGATAAAAAATATCTGATTTTAAACTGGCTACGAGGTAATCTCATCTCATCGAACTCAAAGTATACACGTTGTCCATAAAGTATTTCCAACATTCAACTCCCGTTAACTGAAAACTAATTTAAGTCAGACGTGTATGGTTTGTGGTAGATGAAAGACAAACTGTCAAATTTTGCAAAACACACTGTCACTACACTTCCACTAGTGCGCCGTATGTTGCCCTCAAAACATCTAAGCGACGTTCAATTTCTCGCCATACATTCTGCAGCATTTTATGGGTGACACTAGCAACAGCATGAGTTATTCTTCTTCTCAAAGTGCTCTTATCTGGTACACGTCGCATATAACCGGTTTTTTTCATAACCCCAAAGAAAAGGGTCTAGGGGTGTTATGTCTGGGGATCGTGGTGGCCAGTGTGTTGGACCATGGCGCCCAATCCATCTGTTAGGAAATGTGTTATTTAGCAATCCTCAGACGTTTAATCCTCAATGTGATGATGTTCCATCCTCCTGGAATATCACCATGATTTGCAGGTCATTAAGTTGCGGTACAAAGTAAAGCTGTAACCTGTCCACGCAAATGTTAACTATCAATTAGTTCTCAATAAGAAAGAAGGGAAAAATTACCATGTTATGCATTAAGCCACACGAGATATTCACTTTTGGGTTATTGTCCTCATGCTTTAAGATATGTTATAGATTTAAATTGCGTGTAAATCTTACGTTCTATAGCTTAAAATAATCCTAAAATAGAACCAATACTAGAGAATGATTTGAAGGTGTTTTGTACCTGCAGTTTAACGTATATGATATTTCAGTTTACTACTTTCATTTATTCACGTATTATCTCCAAGGCCTAGAAGGACCACAGATAATCCTTTTCTTGTGATAACAATGAACATGGAGTCCTGATAATAATTGGCGATGATTAAATACATCCAGTGTAATGTGAAAGACTGTACTGACCACCTATGCTGCGCTGGCTGAGGCCGGCGGCATTTTAATAACATGTAAAACCAATATATTTTTTGGATTACTTATTTGTATTTATTTGAAAGCGTGATGCATTACAAGTATCGTGCTAAAGTCGCTTGAAGGAGGAAGTTAGTTTAAGTCACGATGTTAATTTAGATGCATTATATATAAATAATAAAAATAATTTGCACTCTTTAATACTCGTGCAGGTGCAGGTGTAGACTACTGAGGCCTCTTTCGCCGTTTAAATTTCACACTCAGGTTACTTGCGTGTGAAATATATGGAATGTCTTGCTAAAATGGTACTAATAATAAACAAAAAACCAACAATAATTCAAAATTACAAAGGAATAAACAATATGCTGTTTTTAACATAACTGTAATAACACACTGTTAACTGGATTGGACTGGGTTCTTCAGAGGAAACTTGGGTACCTGTGGGTACCTATGCTCCAAGTTGGGCATCCTCGGGAGAGAGGATGAGGTGAGAGGAGATAGAGGGTGGCCGACCGCAAAGAGTCACTACAGTACAGAGGGCGAGGTACCTACTCTTCAACAGTTACAAGCTCCCCAGCGGTAGGTTTACAACAATCGTCATCCCACCTGCGCCGGAACAGTCATGAGGCCGGTTCGGAGACCGGAGGCCGCCTCCCCGGAGCAGAATACTCCAGGCAGGCTTGCACAATCAGCATCCCACCTGCCGCGCTTCTGAATCGGACCACTAGGCCGGCTCGGAGACCGAAGTCCATTCCGCCGCAGGCGAAGGCGTTTTCCTCAGAGCATATGATCCTGTCATTAACCGCCGAGACCCGCGCCGACACTTCTACGCTAAAAGAAATCACCGGTTGAGAGATTATATGAAATGATAATGGAGGTGAAATGGAGGGATAGGAAATTCGGGGGATGTAATTAACCTACCCAGCATTTCCCTAGCGACCCAGGAAACCCATGAAAAACCCCATGGATCAGGCAGGTCGGCCACCGGGATCTAACCTGGGCCTCTCGAATGCGGGCCATAGACGAAACCGCCTGAGTCATCCAGCTTGGTGTTAATACTTGCTTCCCGTTTTCAAATTCTCTCTCTCTCTCTCTCTCTCTCTCTCTCTCTCTCTCTCTCTCTCTCTCTCTCTCTCTCTCTCTCTCTCTCTCTCTCTCTCTCTCTCTCTCTCTCTCTCTCTCTCTCTCTCTCTCTCTCTCTTTCTCTCTTCATCCCTGGAAATGTCTCCGGTTGCTTCGTTGAATTCTTACTCATTCACAGCCGCCAGCCCTCTGGCTCTGGGCTTCAGGAGATGGCTGCGCTGTGGTAACTTCAAATTAACTACGGAAGTTTGTTAACTATTTTGTTGAATTGCAATCACTTTGCACCGCTAAAGCAAGTGTATCGCTTAGAAATACTTTCTGAGTTCCTCAGTATATGATTTTGCAGCCTCTTTATGAGAAACTCGTGTCTATTATAAATGAAATGAGTTACTGTACAACCAAAATATAATACCGTTACAATATCTTCTTAGTAAATATAAGAAGCTGATCTTCATATTGAGAATATGACACATCCGGTGTGTTTTGACTGTCTTGGACTTATTATTCTCTAATTATTAAACAAGTATACCTTGGTACTGCTAAAAGGCAAACAACAGCGCAGTGACATTCGTGTCTATTCCTTTATAATAGTGTATTTTGCCGAAAGTAATTACACCACTCAATTCAATATTTCTTGAGATACTAAATTCTCGATATCTCTGTAAAGAAATCATCACCTGACAGAAATATCTCTTTCTCTCAATTCATCACTTGTTCATCCAAAATGCAGTTAAGATATAAGGAGTATGGTACTTCATTCCTCTAACAAAGGTTAGTGGTATAATATAAGTAATAGTTTTATTGCATGATTATATTACTCTCACAAAAGCTGTTTCTTAAATTACTTATTTTATTTTATACACAGCTCAACCTGAATGAGTTAGAGGACTGTCTAAACAATAACATCACTTGGAACGTTTCATTGAATTTATGATCACGGCTGTCCTACTAAGTTGCTATATAATTTTCCAAATACGTTTTCGTACCAACTTAATGACAGCGAATGTCACTAGGAAAGTGGGTCGCAGAATTTATGAGGACAGCTCCTTTCTTGATATCGTTTTATTTGTGCGTTGAAAACACACTTTGAATATGACTGTTGCCACCATTTGTTACATTTGACGTTGTGAATTATTATTATGTTTTCATAATGAATTATTTTCAGTTCAGAACGACTAGTGATAGATGGGGTTTCGTGAATGTCGATATGTGATTTAGTGGTCCATGCGTTACTTCATTGAATATTCTGACAAAGTGATACTTTGTTAGTGAAAAGGAAAATGATATTACATTATAACGTTAGAAAAATGGACATTTCATTGCAGAAAATTTGGCTCATAACCTTCGCTCTTAATGCTGTTTTGGTCACTAAGGCCTCCAACTCTATTTAATCAAAAGTATACTTTTATGGAGGGTGGGAAATAGAAATTTCTACAAAATGGCTCTAACATATCTGATTCACCCTCTACTAAACAACGGGGTTTTTAATGTGTACATTACCAACAAGGATGATTTCATTTCCCACGCATAGTATGATATATTTACTGAACATCTATTTTTCAGCTATTGCAAAAGACTTTTCACCAGTAGCAGCAATCAGATTATAACAGATAAAGCACTCCTTGAGTTTCATATGCTTCTCATGTTATTTCTACTCTAAAAATAAAGTGGTTTTCGTTTCGTGATAAACTGTACATAACTAATTTTTCAAGCGTTCAATGGCATTGAATTTACAGAGCAAACGTTTTGCTACATCTGTTTTCTATGACTATATGACGCATTGCATTTTTTCTAGCAGAATTTTAGTTTGACTGGGCTCCTTACACCAAATCCACCATAAGTTTTGCACTTTGCTTTTATTTTTCAATCTCAACTTCTGTAACAAATCTGACATGTGCTCTCTGAACGCTTTTTTTATTCATATGATCTATCAGCTTTGTCTTTTACAACATGCGTCATTGTACTAATAAGCTTCTCATGGAAATCCGGGGTTTCATTCTTTCTGGAAAATAGTTTTACAAGATTTGACGGAAGCATTCACACTTCTTTTATCAGCGTTGCTTTTGTTGCACTGGATAACTCCTTAGAATACAATATGTGAGTTATTTTCATCAAAGTTGAGACATATAAATAAAGGTCATCTCTTACATTTGCTCAACGCTGAATATCGCCTGATCTTTACATCTGAAGCCCCTTCTGTTTTGTTATAATGTAGAATCATTTCTGGATTATTGTTTTCTTTTCTGTTGCATTGTGTCGCTATGCTGAGAGAACATGACTGCTTCGTTTCTTTTTGGGGGGCGGACCAATGACAATAATATACTGCTTCTCTGGAAGGCAAAGTCGAAGAACATTTCAGTTTAGTTCTTCCTAAATATATCGCAAAACGGATGATGTTGCAGTACAAGTTCTTTTGTAAGCGTAATGTTTCTAAAAATATCATCCTTAATTATTACGTAGTCTTGACAAACACATGACTCCTTCAGAAAAGACCACTCTGATTTGACTCTGACTCCCTTCTTCTCTAAAATATACTTGTAGATCTTTAGCATATGGTTTTGGGCAGTAATTTAGGGCTCAAATATTAATGACGTATTTTACTGGTTTGGATTTCACGTATGCTCTAATGAGGAACTTAACTACTAATGTAATTAATTGTGAATCATTTCCTATTTATCGTTTATTAATGTTTCCAATTGTTGTCCTTGTCATAGTTTTTAAAATCCTTTCGATATCCAGGTGTATCTCGTGATTGAATTCAAGAAAAATGGCAGTTTTAGGCCAGTATATATCTAGTTCTTATCCATTAGACTTTACACCTATAACATATGTAGCAATCAGAAAACTAAAATTTCATAACCATAAATTCTACACTCTCTCATAAACAATATGGGGTAGAGAGTCTACGAACGTAACACATTCTAAAAACTTAGGATACGATACATCTACTTCGGCTCAGAAGATTTGTTTCTGTTCTCTGGATAGGTCTACATTACTATCCAGTATGACATTAAATATCCTTTCCTTGTGTCTATAGTTCATTCCAAGTACTCTCATGCTTCTTTACAAAAACTTATTTCTTTTTCACACTTGAACAGCTTCCCCTCCTCTTCCCTCCTGTCTAGGTTTTGAAGTCGTAACCTGCACTGAGATGCTTTTCACTATAGGTAGGTTCACGTTTACCATACTGTACCTTAAGTAACGTTTTGTCAAAACAAAAACAAAAACAAAAAAAAAAAAAAAATTGAAAGAAAGAAAATAATAAAATCATAGTATAGCTATGATTTCGTATATAATAAATGTTATCAGTTTAATATATGCTTGCAATTTACTCGTTTGATACAGAAATTAATTCCTTAAAATACACTTTGTTTAAATATGTAAATCAGTAACTGGTTTTGGAAGTTTACATTCGAATTTTACTACCTCAATAAAACTAAATACAGGTACTATTAAACAAACCAAGCGTGTTGCAACGTGATAGCGTTAAGGCTTGCACTTGAGAGGACTCGAGTTCGATTTCCTTCGACAACCCACTGAGGCTTTTGTGGTTTTACTTGGTCAGTTGGTCAGTAAGCGATTTCTTGGAGTGTTTTTTGTATCTACGAATAATTCCTTCCCTTAATGTTTCTGTCACTCTGTCTCAATATATTTCAGAAGTGTTCCTAATTTCATGAAGTGTGGCGTTGCCGGAAAAATTGCGCGTATACTTACTTCTATAATAAATATTACTCGTGGATAACAAAGAGCTGTCTCGTTGGACGTGCATTATCCCCTTTTGCCAGTCCCAGTAGTGGAAGGTTCTTTCAGACAGAAATTGTCTCTGTGGCATATATCCTCTTGTGCAATTGCTTCAAATCATACGTGAAAGGAGGGGTGGTCGCATCACAACTCGTGAGGTCACAGTTCTAAAGGAGTCCCACACATTGTACGCTATATACTACAGTATTAGACATCTCTAAATTTGTATTTCAAAGGCAGGACTTATTGTGGTTTGTGTTCCGAAGGGGTTGAACTATCCCACAATATCCCAAAAGTAACAATATCCTATCAGTGGTCTGGTAAATCAAAATACCTGATACCCATAGTTCTGTTCCCACTAAACAGAAATATAAAAGTAATAGCTGTTTCTGTGATGAACAAAAATATAAAAACTCAAGTCGAGTGTGTCAACTAACACTTATATAGTCAACTCATCTGAAGTATTCATTCTAATGCTATAAACATCAATGAAAACTTCATCCCAGTAAGGACCAAGTTTATCTCTAACGCTTTAACTTCACTTGAAGAAGCAAAATTTGACAATTGTGTGTGCTTCAGGTACTGTAAATGTGAAAATCCGTAATCTAGATTTTTTGTTTGCGTTTACACTATGGCTGTTTAAAGTCAGAAATAGCTATTTAGACGGGCCTTTACCGATTATCATGGCTCACTAAATTTGTGTGAGCAAATTTTTTGTTCTAGGCATATGCTACACAATGGGAAATGTGTAGTGTCCTTGGAAACTGGAATTTAATATAAGGTTTGACATTCTCTCGAAATTCTATCTTGAGCTGTGATACTCCCTGTTTTTTTTCTGTTTCTCAGAGAGACAGGTTTTAGGATAATTTGTTCAAAATATCTATAACCCGTGCAAACTTGATATCTAATTTATTGATAAAATGTTGTACTTTCTCTACTACCAAAGGTTACAAGTTGAAAAAGAAAAAGATGTACAACGTTCGCGTGTATTTCTCTAGGCATTATTCTTCAAATATACTTAAAACACCCATTTTTGTATCTGCTTCTTGATAATCGGATAAAGCTATGTGAAAACTTTGAAATTCCAAGATTTTTCTGTGACTAAAAATAAGTAATAACGACATCTCCATTATAAGGGGTATAGGCATTAAAAACTCAAAAGTAGTATTAATCATACATAATTATTAAAGACATAAAGAGTTATTGGATCACCATATGTGATTTAAGGAAGTTAACATTTTTAGAGTAAGATTGTGTTTATTTCTTACTGTTACCAATTACATAAAATTCATCAGAATAAAGAATACATCGTAGACTATTTTCAAAAAATTCAAGACCTGCAACTTATTGTACAAATTTTAGAGATGTATGGTATTTTAAAGTACAGAAAGATACTACGTTAAACATTCAACACCGAGGATTCACCAGAAACCGACACTAAATTTTTGAGACTTTTTAAACTAAAAAGAAAACAAAAATCTTTTTTATAAATAGTAGGATTGTGGGCAGCCGCGCTGCTCTCCCTCTGTCTCTGAACAGTATAACAAAAAGGCTTCTAATTCAACTAAGTTCAACTTTTTAAAGTATGTGAAACAAAAACAGAAAAAAATATTGGCTATGCAAACTACGCTTTATATGAAACGTTTTAAAAAAAAATGATCTCAAAAAGGCTACATCCATTTTGATTGAGTTATCATATGTTAAAGAAGTTCTCAAGTCAAGTAAATTGCATCTCTTGAGTTTAATGGGAATAACCTCTGAAATGCTGTGCATCATGAATGACGCTTCTGAAAGCGGTGAACAGTACTAGATAGAAAATATCGTATCACATAAAAAGTATACATGTTTAATATCATGAAAAAACACACCATTCATGTGTAACAATTTTATTGTGAAGTTGCCTATTTATGAAATATTACTTGTTACTGTTTTGAATGTTCAAATACTTATACTTTCCTAAAACGGGAAATCGCTATTTTCCTCTTTCCATCTCCCTGTCATATAAAACAGAATGGAGTATCAAGGCCATTGCGCAGCAACGCACTCTATGACACTGACCATCGCTTAAGCTTACTGTGTTCCTGTATTTCACTGTATCTGTAAGGAAAATGTAATAATATATATTTCTCCATATGTTATCAGGGTATATCTGAAATACAGGAAAGAATGGTTTGGTTCAGAGTGAGTGGAGCATGCTACAATATGTTAGTACAACTCTTTTATGTCTCTCCAGTGAAGTTTGAAACGTAGGATGCTTCTGATGTGACGATACTCTCTTCACCAGGGGAAGGAACAGTAAAGTAGCAAGGGTGTCAAAGCTTTTCTCCCCCGCCCTCTCTACTTCTCTCTCTCCCTTCTCAGGCCGTGTGGAATTCAGGAGGTTATTATGGCTGAACAACTTCAACGCACTTTGCATTATTTATATGTGTCAGACATTCGTAGTTCGACCCGGACCACTAAAATATTTATGTAATCGGATCCGTGATATGCAGGTGATCTACAGTCGAGAGCTATTTGCAATAACCTCCCTTATCAACATTTAATGTTAATATTGCATACAGTAGAACCTCGTTAACCCGGATCTTGTTTAACATAGTAAATATGGACTTGTTTTACAGAGGAAAAATTATTCTTCTCAGTAGTTACATTACTTCAATGCTGTTGCCAGCTAGCTAATTCACTGCAGTCATCCCACCTACTTGAGACCAGCTTGGAAGAGAAACTTAAGTTATGGAAGAAGTTGTGGCCTGATGCGTGTGACTTGCGGGAAAACAAGATTGAAGAAGAAGTAAAACTAAATGTAGAACAAGATTTTATAGACATGTTTAAAACTATCGATGGGTATTCCGATGTTGAGGAATAAGATATAGATAATTGGTTGCATATCGACAGTGACGGCGGTTATAAACCGATTACAGAGGAAGACATAATTGCATCATGCAAAGTTACTGAAAATGAAAATGAAGAGTATTTAGATGCAGACAGTATTGAGGCACAGATGTGGATATGACCAACACACAAGCAGTATCGAACATAAAGAAAGTGATGTTTTATTTCAAGAGTCAAGCCAAAACAATGCCAAAATCTTAAAGCGGATGCGAGATCGCGCTGCTGGTAAGCGATACACTAACCCGAGAAAACAGAGGATCACTGTCCTTATTGCTACCAACTAGTTTGTAGCTATGTTGTTAACGATGCAAATACATAAGCTATTACAGTACATGTAGTGCATATTTTACATGAAAGTGTGGCGATAGTAATCTCTAAACTCCATTAAAAATAATTCCGTGATGTACAGATTTTGATCTATTTTCCGGCATTCTTTGGATAACCTAAATTTTCATTAACTGGGATCGGTCCTGGTCCCAACTGTATTCACATTTTGAGAATATGTGTACGGCTTTCGAACATTTTAAGTAAGCAAGATACATGTAGATTTCAATTTTGCAGCTGATCTTTCGGTGTCACCTCAAAATCGCCATCTAACTTATATGCTTCTTCTCCAATATCGCGTGAACTTTACTCCTATTTGTGGACAGAATTTTCTCAAAATAAATCATATTTTTTCATTAATGGATAAATTTTTCTATAATACCTGTATATAAACAACTTTCACTAGAAGCTTTTAACACATACGTTTCCATGAGAAGCGATGAGCCATCAAGATAAAGCACGTCACAACAGAACCTAACTTTTCGCCTATAATAACCTGAGGTTCTATATTAGTGGACATATCTGCTGATGTACACAGATCAGACCAGTACCTTGCTTCTATTATGTGTTTAGAAGATCTATATTATTAACAAATGTTTATTTTCTCTCTCCTAAGGTAATTTGTAGTTATGTTTCTAAAACCAACATCAAATCGATACGTCTAGCTTTTAGTTTCCATAATAATTATATATATTTTTAATTTCAACATTGTTTATAGTCGCTAAATACAAGGTCACATTGCGACTGTACGCAAGGTAATCACATAATATCTATGTTAACACACTTATAAATCTTGATACAATGTTCATAAAGTTCTATGAATATTTTTAACATTGGTTGGTAGGTTTATAATAAAGTGAAATATTAACAACAGTACAATCTTGAGAACAATAGCGAAATAATGAAGCGTCTTTTGTAGATTTTATGATGTTACTGATAATTTTAAGATCATTAAGTACAGCAGAAGTATCAGATGGAAGCTTGTTCTTCGTCCGCCACTTTGAGTATTTGGCACATTTAGTGATGATATGTACATTAGTTAGAGCTGTCTGACACATCTCACATATGGGGTTGGCTCCTTGGATATGATGTGTGAATGCATGATTCTGCAATGACCATTTCTTAGTTTATTTAAAGCCACTTGTTCTTTACGTTTCAATTGTTTAACAGGAGGTCTTAATATTCCGTTAGGCATTATATCACAGAGTTTGCTGTTTGAGTTTTTATACCACAGATTTTTCCAGTTTCTTCTAATGTCATTTTTAATATCCACAAATTTGTAATTGTTTCATCTGGGGGTAAATTGGTTGTTTCATGGGCTATTGCATGTGCTCGTTCTTTGCCATTAATTTGTGTAAACGACGGTATCCACAGCATGTTAATTTATTTGCCTGATTTGATAGCTTCGTTAGATAAGAATTGTATTTCTTGAACCAATGCATTATTTATCCTTAATGGCTTGAATTGCACTCATTGAGTCAGTAATTATCAAAAAGGAGTTAGGATTTTCAGATTCTAAAATGAATTGCAAGCTTTCTTTTATGGCGAATAACACAGAAATGATAAGGTAGTTTGTGCAATACTGTGTGTTCAGGGTAGAAAATTGCACATCCGCATTTTTCATCACTAATAGAACCATCGGTGTATATATGTAAATCATTCTGATGAAGCTCTTTAAATTGAAGGAAAACTTGATTATAGGTAATATTAGAAGTTTCACATTTGATGAGAGAGAGCATCTGTAAGTGGAAGACTGATAATAATTATATTCTGTAGGTACCTAAGGTACGTTTCACTGGCGAGATCTCAGTATCGAACATTCGAATGGAATTCTATGTACGTAGTATAAGTGACTAACTTAAAAGTGTTTGTTACACGTTCTCTGCTATTATAGAATAATTGCATTCTAAAGAACAGGCAACATAGCTGAGTTTAAGCGATAGAATGATGTTTTTGTTCTAAGTTTCCTGTTGTGGAGCACACGCCACAGAAATTCCTTCCAGATCCTGAACAAAGCTGCCGCTCTCTCTCTCTCTCTCTCTCTCTCTCTCTCTCTCTCTCTCTCTCTCTCTCTCTCTCTCTCTCTCTCTCTCTCTCTCTCTCTCTCTCTGTGACGCACATACAGGGGTATAAAAAGGAACTCCAAGTGTGTGGAAGATCTAAAGGCCTCCCAATTAAGAGAATTAGAAGGGAGAAGTACATCTTACTCCATTTCTCGTACACCATCCACTTTGCCAATTCTCCTGCGCCACACCCGTCTTCAGAAGGTGCCACAGTGCTACTGTGAAGGTAATTGGAGACTGCAATGAAAAGAAACGTAACTTCTGACAAAGTGAGCTAACTGGGTATTGATATCAAACCTTTTAGCTCAATTTCCTTTCAACAAGTCAATGGCGATTTAGAGGCGGCACTAGAAAGGCAATTTTCGACTTCCAACACTTCTTTTCACTAAGATCCCAACATCTCTGAGGTAAAGATAAAAGCGGAAATTCAAAGCGAGCTAAACAAACACTAAACGTTGGTTTCATTTGATCGTGGATTATAATCTTAATTTCCAACAAAAAAGTTTGCCTGGAATCTAAAAGTTTATACTGTTTTATTTAGAATCATCAACTTAAAGATTGGAAGTTACCTGCTTACACATCTCAGCACTTGAAGGGGACTATTCGCAGAAGGGGACAAGGGAGGAAGGAACTGCGGAACAATAGTGGCATTCTTCTTAACGATTAAACTGGTATTATAAGAATTACAAATACTTTCTAGTTTGAAGAAAAGGATTTAATGAAATGCATCTCGAAATTTGGAAAGGCCACAATATACAAACAGACGATTGAAGTACAGTGCGATCCATATAAACCTGAACAATTTCAATAGGCCATAGCTTTTGAACAAATAACTTTGGTAGAGAATAGTACACAGTTGGGAGATTATATTATACTATTTACATATCAGAGAAAATGTTGGAAGTGACTTCCATCAGCATCTATGCATGTTTGCACTCGTCTCACCGTATTCTCTGAAGTTTTACGGAGAGTATCCTTGCCACTGTTACTTATTTCGGTTTGAATGGATTCCTTCATAACATCAATTGTTCGTGGGCTATTCTTGTACACTATTACTTTTATATGCCCCCACAAGAAAAAATCCGTGGAAGTTTGGTCAGGGGATCAGTGGTGCCCACAGACCTTATGAGATAATTGAATTATCAAAGAAACTGGTTACAAGTTCCATGGTGTCATTAGATCTATGTCACGTTGCTCCATCTTGCTGGAAATAACCTTCCCTCAATTCGATGTCATCTACGTTAAACTTCAGAGAATATGGTGAGACGAGTGCGAACATGTCTAGATGCTGGTGGAGGACGCTTCCAACATTTTCTCTGAAATGTACATAGTATAATGTGATCTCGCATTTGTGTATTGTATTCTCCCAAAGCTTCACGTGGGTCCTATTATGGTTCAAAGGTTATGGCCTATTGAAATGGTTCAGGTTTATACGGATCCCACTGTATGTATCACTTATTACACACAATAAAGGTAATGGTTTTGATGTTACAAAATTATATCATGTAATGATATTTTAATATTATTATTTCGGTCTAAGTGCATTGCTTGAATATAAATACTCCATAAAATGTATTTTAAAAGTATTCACATCAAAATTTCGAGCTTTATAGTAAAGGAGTTTACGCAAAAGCTGTCATATCAAATTTTTTACCAGTATTAAAGTTTAATTATTTCGGAAAACGTATTACTCTTTGTACACTGGAATGTTCTATATTTTGCAAAATGTCTGTCTCAAAACTGGAACAATATTTTGGATAGCATACGTTTATACTCGTTCATTTATATCTTGACATATTTGATAGTTAAAATTCCCGAAATATAATTTATTTTTCTTTAAGTATCTTTAAATTATATTATTTTGAGTATATTTATTTCTTCGCAACTTTCAATTATTTCAAATTACCTATTTAGATCATCAGTCATTTCCGAGATATTCCTTGTTGCTCATTTGAAGTGTCATTTTTACTTTCTGCACAACGTATTTAAACTGCTTAGAGAAATCATTTTAGTCATCTAAACTTCAAAACTGAAATTTAATAGAATGAAGATACATGTTTGGAGACATTCTGAATTCAAAATTTAGAATTTAAAAAATAGTCTGTGATTGTGGGCGTGCATCCGTCTGTGAACAACATACCTCAAAAACAATTGCTATATTTGATATTATTTCAGTGCTTTCCAAACACACAAAAAGATGAACAACCCCTACTTATTCGGCATGAAAATTTTTTTACGAAAAATTTATTTTATTAAAAGTGACTATAACGTTTATTTTATACAAATTGTCACCTTTTTAAGGTATTTTCTTAATGAATGCAATGTGTATATTTAGTTTTCTGAGTAAATCCTCTGAACTCTTGTGCAATGTGAATGACTTCTGCGTAACAAGTAAATCGTAAGACAGCGAAAAATTCTAACTACTCAAATAATTTAATTTTAGTTAAAGCTTAAAATTTATGTACCCATTTCTTATCTCGTAGTTGATATTTTCTGAGATATTCCTTGTTACTGATTTGAATCTTAAGACACACTAGTATCTCTCTCTCTCTCTCTCTCTCTCTCTCTCTCTCTCTCTCTCTCTCTCTCTCTCTCTCTTGTGCTGGTCATGCGAGATAGAAATAATTACAAAGCCATAACATAGCAACCAATTCTCACAAAAAACTGCCGCTTTAAGCCTACTATGTTCTCCTATTCCTTCTTTCAATAAGGCAATATGTAATAAAATCATTTCTGCAAAAGTTTATCTCAATTAACGCGAAAAAGGTGGAGGAATAAGGTTTTTCCACAGACGGTTTTTGAAGAATGGGTAGATACGGTCATGTGAATGCTGCACATCCTTTCCTTCGTATTTTTCTGTCTACAGTAACAAGGGAAGACGGTTCGTTCTAAAGATAACAATAACTGCATGCTGTAACTTCTCAGATTCCGCATGTATAATGAAGTTTAAGAAATTGAATGCAGTCTATCACTGCGCAGCGGAACGTTTGCACATAATAAGCGATCAGGGAAAAGCTCGAGTTTGTACAGCAAGATAAATAGTTAGGGAGAACGTCTTCTCCCGGAAAGGAAAGCAAATACGAAACTTTCTGATCCCAGCGCGGTACGGGTTGGCCTAGATCTGTTCCTTTGTGCTTTCTCTCTCATGTTGATATTAACAATACGGGATCCTGTTCTGCACAGAAGTTGCTCTTTGATTTTATCTTAACGTTTTTCCAAATATTATAACACCTCATCCAAGCTTAAAGCAATTTGTAGTACCAGCGTCCGTCCTCTACGAACTGCACTGCTCTGCAATATATTCCTTAAGCTACCATCAAATCTAGTAGAGGAAAAATAGCCTAAAAAGAACCTTCATCTGCAACAAAAGATAAACCATTGTTGCATTATTCTATATATTGCAATTTCTGTCACTAATATTTACTCAGAAGGGATTGCAGTATTACAACGCAAATTCGTTCCTAAGGTTACACAGTTGTTAATGTAACACTGAATCGATTCTTTATATTTATACTTATTCTTTTATTTATTTATTACGTTTCCTATTAACTACTTATATACGAAGAGGAAGTAGTGTATGCCTTCCAAAGATTTGATATTCAAATCTCACAGAAAATACCTTTGGTTCTTAGTAAATTAAAAAAAAAGCTGTCTACCTGTACATGTAAGTAGATTTCCGTCTTCCAAGGACACTAATAATAATAATAATAATAATAATAATAATAATAATAATAATAATAATAATAATAATAATAATAATAATAATAATAATAATAATAATAATAATAATAATAATAATAATAATAATAATAATAATAATAATAATAATAATAATAATAATAATAATAATAATAATAATAATAATAATAATAATAATAATAATAATAATAATAATAATAATAATAATAATAATAATAATAATAATAATAATAATAATAATAATAATAATAATAATAATAATAATAATAATAATAATAATAATAATAATAATAATAATAATAATAATAATAATAATAATAATAACAACAATAATAATAACAACAATAATAATAACAACAATAATAATAACAACAATAATAATAACAATAATAATAATAATAATAATAATAATAATAATAATAATAATAATAATAATAATAATAATAATAATAATAATAATAATAATAATAATAATAATAATAATAATAATAATAACAATAATAATAATAACAATAATAATAATAACAATAATAATAATAACAATAATAATAATAACAATAATAATAATAACAATAATAATAATAACAATAATAATAATAACAATAATAATAATAACAATAATAATAATAATAATAATAATAATAATAATAATAATAATAATAATAATAATAATAATAATAATAATAATAATAATAATAATAATAATAATAATAATAATAATAATAATAATAATAATAATAATAATAATAATAATAATAATAATAATAATAATAATAATAATAATAATAATAATAATAATAATAATAATAATAATAATAATAATAATAATAATAATAATAATAATAATAATAATAATAATAATAATAATAATAATAATAATAATAATAATAATAATAATAATAATAATAATAATAATAATAATAATAATAATAATAATAATAATAATAATAATAATAATAATAATAATAATAATAATAATAATAATAATATGTCAAATATGAAATAGACAAGGTGACAGGATTTTTTAGGCAAAGCTTTAATTCTATTTCCTCTGAAGCTATACTCTGCAAGTAGTTTATAAGGTCGACCAAGATGAATTGAATGTTCAAAAGGTCCCGAGTTCGAATCTCGGTCAGGGCAAGTTACCTGGATAAGGTTTTCCCGGGGGTTTTCCCTTATCCTGACAGATGAATGTCGGGTAACTCTAAGCTCTATGGACCTCGGGCTCATTTGAGCATCATTTCACCCATTCCATACATCGTCCGATATGACTTAACGTTGGAGGACGTAAATTACAAAAAAAAAAAAAAAAAGTGAATTGAAGCACATCAATCAATTGATAGGGTCGTCATGAAAAATTCAATGCCATGGCCGGGATTTGAACCACGGATCTACTGGTTTCCGTCACTCGCTCTAACTCATTGAGCTACCATGGCCAATTTGCCGTCATGATATTAAATACTCCAATTGACTCATATGTTATATAACCAGTACATCCGTGGTTCAAATCCCGGCCGTGGCATTGAATTTTTCAAGTGGACTCTATCAATACAATACCTTAGCCTGTTTACAGCTAGTGTGAAAACGTGAATAATTTCAATTAATTAACATCAATCAATAATTTCAGGCATGGAATAATAGAAAAATTCTTTCTAGATATGGCCAATTCTACCTCTTCTTGAAGTATCAGACACATTTTGAACACTTTATATGTGTAGTCACATATTCATTCCCATCATATTCATCCTGCTCACTCTTCATAAGGGAGCGATGCACCATATAATAGCAACGGGCAGACTACTACGCATAACAGCAATAATAAAACAGAAAATTAGCACACCCATGTAATATATATTTACTATTTCTAAATATTAACAATATTTATACTGGCAGAGCTTGGTTTCCTATGGCAGTATTAAATCACGTAGTATTTATCACAGTTACTGAGGATTTTATCTCTGATTTCGCCTCCAGAATTCCAATGACGTCAATATTCTGCTCCAAATGCCCTTCAGAAATACGACTTCTGTGCAACATGACACTCTAATTTAACAATTTCTGCGGAGGTCAAATCAATATAGTTTCTGAAGGAATTCCGAAGCGCTAGTTGAGTTAACAATCGGAATGAGTGATTTTAATCTGCTTATTCCATTTCTGTCTTGAACAATATCTTACTTTCTGCAGAAAAAGTGAGTACATTCCTTTTTTAACTGAGAGGTTGTAGATATGTTTGGACCAATAAAGTGTGGTAACATTAATATGAATATCTGTGTTTTCAGCAATATGGGACTCCTGCTGACAAAACATTAATTTTTGTAAGATTTTTTATGAAAGGATTTTCAAACAGGGGAATACGACAAAAGGAATTAACTTTCTCTATGACAACAATTTAAAGTAAGATAAACTTACTTTGACTTCCATCCACTCATATACAAGGCCTCTTAAAATTAATCACATAAACTCAAATATTCAGATTTAATTGATCATTACAGTAGAATATTCTAAGGGGCTGAGGGGAAACAATTGGTAAAACGAAAATGACAGTTGCTTACGCTGTTTTGTAAATTTCCATTTTCTATTTTTATTTGGTATATACAATACTTTCAGCATGACACTGACATATTATACATATTTATAAATATGGAATTTATATGACTTGTATTCTGAATCTATAATTAAATTAAATAGAAATTACATAACTATAAAAATACTTAGGAAATTTCATGCAATGTGATTCTTTCAGTCTAAACACTGGCCATTGTCTTCTCCCTGTGTATTGGGCAGTTTTATGAATAATATTTTCCGGAATAAATGTCGCCTTATGGTTTTATTATTAACTCGAGAATTTAGTAAAATTATATCTTGATATCATAGTACAAACTCTCAGCTGTTAGTGATATGATTTGGTATTATGGGCCTGCATGCATATTTTACGACAATTTCACAGTTAATTTTCATTTACAGACTGATATGACAATGGTCAACAAACAATAATCGGATAATATGTCATTAGGCTAAGATTAAAAATTGTTTTTATTTTTATCTTCGGTAAATATACTCTGCAGCTTTAAAACAGAATGTTATGCCATTATTTAATGCATACACGAGCAGAAGGTAAGCTTAAACAGGTAAACAGGACCTTATCCCCTCAAATAGCCAGGCTGTACTTAAAGTTCAAGTAGTCTTAAGGGAATGTTAAATCTTATTTTATATTGTTTAAACATGCTCACAGGCTTAACAGAACAGTGCGTGTCTGAGTACCGGATCATAGTGGCATAGCGAGAAATACAAAAGCTGATGAGCTTGCAGGGCATGGAGAAATTTTAGAGCTTTTTAATCCAGAGCTGGCTTTAGGAACGTCTCAAAGTTTAGTAAAAGCGGCTATTTAGAGATGCTCCTAGCAGAACATCATAAAACCTGGCTTAAGACTCTAGAAAATAAACGTCATAAATTATTTATCAGAAAATAATGTAAGAAAAAAAATAAAAAATTATTTAAATGTAACAGACTTCATATTACATTTCTCTCAGGACATGCTGCTGTGGGTAAGCATCTTAACTCGATGGAAGCGTTTCTGGCTAACTTAAATTGCAGATAACACAAGAGAGTTCTCTAAGGCCTTATCTTACAGGAGGTGTGTTATTTTTGAAAAATGCTTTTAGAATCAGAAGAATTTGATACCACATCTGTTATATGACTTTATTCATTGGTAAAAGACGCAGGCATATTGAGCTGGCCTTAGCTACACAGGTAGCACTTTAAGCTTAAGGCTGAAATGCATCCGAAGTAATAAGAATATCTGTATCGAATAAAATTAGCCTAGTAAAGACAAGTTGGAAAATTGAAGTCAGATTGAAACTTTTATTATTGTTGCCGAGATTTGAAGCACCTTTCTCGTCTTACCGCTGCTCTAATCATTTGAGCTACCACGTCAACATGCTCGCACGGCATTAAGTTCCACACTGATTCACAGTTTCTCCATAAATTGCAAGGCGTTCTCAAATCTATTTGGAGGTAACATTTCCCCAATGATGACTTACAACATATATGTATTTTTATTTTTTAAGCAAGGGAAAGATAAGTCAGAAGTCTTAGATTAAAATCCCGAATATCCGATTAACTTTTTTGCTTTAAAACTATTCAATCTGGTTATGTTCTGAAATGTTTCCTGATTTGTTTTTAATACAAAGGCATATAATTAAAAACATGTAATTTTCTTAAATAAAAAAACAATATGCTCAATTTCTTCTCGGGCATCAATTCAGGTGAACAGACCATTAGAAATCGACGTTTCCAGAGTGTGCATCACTCCCATCATCAGGATATTAATTAGATGTTATAAACACTAATGAAACACTAGATACAACACAAATATAAACAAAGAAAAAACATAAAACATTTCGCATTACTTAGCAAAACACTGTTTTCAATAAATTAAATGCCAGGCCAGGAGATGGCGCGAGTAAACAAACACTGTATATAACACAAATATAAACAAGGAAAAAACATATAAAAATTCGCATTACTGAACAAAAGACTGTTATCAGTAAATTAAATGTCAGGCCAGGAGATGGCGCGAGTGAAGAACAACGGGATATAACACAAATATAAACAAAGAAAAAACATATAAAAATTCGCATTACTGAACAAAAGACTGTTATCAGTAAATTAAATGTCAGGCCAGGAGATGGCGCGAGTAAAGAACAACGTGATATAACACAAATATAAACAAAGAAAAAACATATAAAAATTCGCATTACTGAACAAAAGACTGTTATCAGTAAATTAAATGTCAGGCCAGGAGATGGCGCGAGTAAAGAACAACGGGATATAACACAAATATAAACAAAGAAAAAACACTATAGAAATTCGCATTACTGAACAAAAGACTGTTTTCAGTAAATTAAATGTCAGGCCAGGAGATGGCGCGAGTAAAGAAACACTGGGTATAACACAAATATAAACAAAGAAAAAACATATAAAAACTCGCATTACTGAACAAAAGACTGTTTTCAGTAAATTAAATGTCAGGCCAGGAGACGGCGCGAGTAAAGAAACCCTGGATATAACACAAATATAAACAAAGAAAAAACACTATAGAAATTCGCATTACTGAACAAAAGACTGTTTTCAGTAAATTAAATGCCAGGCCAGGAGATGGCGCCAGTTAAGACCTTTGCCACTACAGCCTGCATCCCGTTTACCGGCAATCTATCCGGCAGAATCAGCAGAATTCTCGCCAAATACAACATCAGGACCATCCACAAGCCACCTCCAAAGATTAAGCATCTTTAGAGACGGTGAAACACAAACTGGACTTCTAGGTTCCGGGAGTGTACCGCATTCCCTGTGAATGTAGGAGACCGTGTATAGAACAAACGTGAAGGACCATCGCTACCACAATAAAAGAACATGAACGGAGCATTCGTTTAATGCAACCAGAGAAGTCTGGTCTGGCAGAACATTGTTTTGATAACGACCATAGAACCAATTTTCGGGAGACGACCATCTTGGCAAAATGCAACTGGGAACATGAAATACTTGCCACAGCTCCAGTTAAACCATCTAATTTCTATAGATACTTGGGCAACACTTTTGTAATTTGCCACATGGATCAGGCACTTTGCCTAGTTTTCTCTCAACAGCCTTCGACCACAAATTCAGTTTACCATGGCAGTGGAGAAGGATGGAACTCTTGCATTATTATACATTCTTGTTTCAAAAAACAGCAACGGTACGCTGGAGCATGCTGTATGTCGCAAGCCTACACATACCGATCTCTGTCTGAACGCTCATAGTTTCCATCATAAGTTTCAACGACTGGGAGTTCTCAATGCACTGGCCTACAGAGCTTTGTCGATCTCTGATCCCAGCCATTTTAAACAAGAATTTCAGCTCCTGAGAGTCACTTTCCGTCAAAATAGCTACTCCGAATACGACGTTGAAGCCTCGATCACCAAAGCTAGGAAAGGGAAACCTGTTATACAGCAAGCGTCAGATAAGCGTACCGCTATAGCCTTCTTCCAGTTTACCGGCAACCTATCCGGCAGAATCAGCAGAATTCTCGCCAAATATAACATCAGGATCATCCACAAGCCACCTCCAAAGATTAAACATCTGTTGAGACCGGTGAAAGACAACGTGGACTTCCAAGTTCCGGGAGTGTACCGCATTCCCTGTTAATGAGGGACACCGTATGTAGGAAAAACCGGAAGGACCATAGCTACCAGAATTAACGAACATGAACGGAGCATTCGTTTAATTCAACCTGAGAAGTCTGTACTGGCACAGCGTTGTTCTGATAACGACCATAGAGCCAATTTTGGGGAAACGACCATCTTGGCAATAGGCAACAGTTACTGGGAACGAAGAATTAAAGAGGCTTTGGCGATTTCCTCTGAAAGGAGCACGCTTAATCGTGATGCTGGATTTCAGTTCAGCTCTTCTTGGAAACCGACCTTAAAAATGGAAATCCTTCGATTTAGGAAGCAAAGATCAGTACAGGTTGATAATGAAGTTAAGTAGTTACGTTTCTTTGACCCAATTAAGTTTCTATACTCACGCCATCTCCTGGCCTGTCATTTAATTTACTGAAAACAGTGTTTTGTTCATTAATGCGAATTTTTATAGTGTTTGTCTTTGTTTATATTTGTGTTATATCCAGTGATTCATTAGTGGTTATAACATTTAATACATATCCTGATGATGGGAGAGATATACGTCCCCGAAACGTAGATTTCTAATCGTCTTTTCACCTGGCTTGCTGCCCGAGAAGAAAGTGAGAATATTCGTCGCCAGGAAAGCTTCAGGACTTATTTTAAAAATACATTATTTTATAAAATCATGCAAGTGAAGCAAGAACGAATGCCTCCACATAATTAAGCATTTTCTGCCATATGTTAACAGTTTTCATCATCGGTCATGAATATGACCTTCAGTTTTCCCTTAAACAGTAATCTTTAAAGAGTAACCAACACTTTTTTTTTTCTTACAGGTTCTTTGGAGTAAGAAAATCCTTCTGAGGTCTTCGTCTTTTATTTCTTAACAACTTCTGATTAATGTAGGCATGGAGTTTTATATTTAACCAACTTGGCAGAGATATTGCATAGCCGTGGAAGATCTCCATGCGGAGGTTGTAACCGTGACGCGCAAGGTGGCAGCACTGAAGGACCTGCTTCAATATCACAAGCCTCGAACAGTATCTCGAAATGACGCTCTTTACGACCGCCTGAACGCCATCGAAGCAATAATAAAAGGCATCAAGATCTCAAATGCTCCCGCAATTCACAATTTCCATACCTTCACCAGGAGCACCCAACAAATAAACACAATGGACTCGACACTTTTCGTGTTTAATGACACATTAGTTGAAGAAACATCTGGAAAAATACATAATTAAACGTAGAATACCAAAACCCGCAGAGGAGGTACGACAAAAATATCAAACGAAATGAAGCAGTTCTTTAGCTGCTTCGTCTTTTACAAGTTTAATATTAAGGAAGTAATTTACCGATTTATTCCCACAATCACGCTAATCTTCTGTAATGCTGCAATGAGAACCTAGTGTAATAGCTCTAGCCCAGGTAGAACATTCTGTTCGTTACCATTCCGTGAATTGTAGTCAAAAACGTCAAAAACTTTAATGGAGGTGCTTATCAGAACACCTACATCGCTCTACCTAAACTTCCTCAAACTCTAATGTAAATATTCCTTTTCTCTCAACTCTTCCAATCCTGGCCAGATAAACCAACTGCTTTTCTAAGCCAACTCTTCTACGAGGTGCGTCCACGACTTCGTACCAGCCGGTCTGACGACATGATTCAGCGAGTGGAGAACGTTGTTTTGGAGGATCGCTGATTAAGCATTTTATGATCTGCATGCAGCAGTGTGTGCAGAGAACCCACGAAAATGTCAATTTTGGAGGCGATGTCTGCAACTGTCTTGGTTTGTTGTCACACGATGTTCTGCCTTCATTGCACTTTCGCATCCAGAAACTTACATTAGACACATCCATGGTACTATCACCACATGCCACACTCAATTGGTGATGAATTTCAATAGGTGACACCACGAAAATGGAGAAAACGAATGATTACACGTTGTTCTTGCAATGAAAATGTCGTTATTTTAAGTATCAAAAACAGTCCTAACTCTCGCCAATGCCACTAGAATTCTATGCACTGTACAGTGCTGCCGTCTCTGCCACGCATTCACAAAGAGTCCACGTGTATTTTTAGAAAAACCAGAAGTTCCTAACTAGTGCCATTTCCTCCTAATAAATAATTTGAGAGAGTGTAGGGCTCAGAACAGCTTTCCATATAAAGCTTTAGATAAAAGTAATATAATTTAGTGTCTAAAATGAAAAAAAAGTGTTGTAAATCAAACTTAGTATTTAAGTTCGGCCTTCCAATAGTTCTATACTAAGCTTTCCAGTAAAGTTCTCTCATTCTTAAACTACCGTTTATATGAATAAATATTCGTATTTATTTATTTTCTTAGTTATGAATATAAACATTTTGATTAAAATGCCATTTCTTTAGGATAATTGCATGGCAAATAAAGTATATAAGTTCAATTTTCTGTTTACAGTCTGTGAACTTCTCTTCATTCTCAATGAGATTTTTATAACTGCACACCATTAGACATGCAATCCCTCTGCAAAAACATTGTCCCGTTATACTGTAGAATTCATGCAAAATTTGTATCTTTACTATTGAAAAGGTATTCTTTATCATTAGTTTAGATTTTGAAATAATTATATTTTTTTACTCCCGACAAGTCACCACTCGTGATTAAAACGTCCAAATTATTAACAAAGGTTACCTCAGTTTCTAAGAAATAAATGAACAAGATTTGTGAGAGTAGTTTGTAGAGGAAGGACTCACATCAGCGTTTTTTCATAAATGAAACGGGAAAGCAACTTTAGAAAAATGGCAGGCCTTCGTTACCTGCTTTATAGCTTTTGAAAGTGAGGTAACGAAGCCCTGAAAGCAATAAACAGCTTATACTATTAATGTAGTGCGCTTCCTAAATCAATATATTGTATGAAAGATAAACGAAATATGAGGAAAAAATTGAAACAGTGGAGGAGAAGAGGACTAAGGGATACAGAGCAAAAAAGAGGAGAGAGAGAAAGAGAAAGTGAGCAGTAGAAGAATGTAAAAGAAATTGGCAATTGCCTACAGTTTAAGAAGGGGAAAGAAAGTTTTCCTTACAATTCCCAGGGAGCTCTACCCTCTCAGGAATCTATACTGCTGCTGCTGCTGCTACTGCTGCTGGTTTTTATATAAGACTGTCTGACTCACATACAAGACAGATAAAGTTTATTTCCTTGCTTCTTGATGAAAGACTTCTTGTAAACAAGAGCTGTGGCAAAGGAAAGAAACTGCAGTGGAAATGTGTTCCTAGAGTGTGGAAGCTTTCCTCTTTCAATAATTTAGATATGTGTTTTGGACTACAAACGCTGGTCTTAAGACTTTGCCTAACGAGTTCCGTTATCTCGTATGCAGGTAAGTTATTCAGTAACATTAAGAATTAGTTTGTCTAACATAATAAATACGTTTAAAAATATATAAAGTTTTATTCACATTACCTTGACCACCAAGTTTTCTACCAAATATTCTTACAATTGTTTATTCAGTTACCTGCTTCAAGTATTTGAGAAAAAAGATTCGGAACGTGGTTTTATGCACATAACTGACGTTATAAATAATGCTCAAGCGTAATCAAGTATCTTGAAAGATGATTGCTACGTTTCTTTGAAATTTCGTGTTCTCTGCCAGATCATGAGCAAAAACAGAAATAAAATAGGAATATATATATATAAAATCCCCAAAAGGCTCGTTAAATATGTATACATATTTAACGAGCCTTTTGGGGATATGGATGCAGATATACGCTGGTTTGAGCCAATACGGTTATCGTGCTCTCTTGGTGTTGCCAGTTCCACAGCTAGCGGGTGCCAGAAGTGGAAGATATATCTGTCTTTGTCTCCATCTAGCAAGTATACAGATGCTGAGATGTACAGTGATACAGATGCTGACAGAGAAGTTCGCTTAATATTTCAGCGTGTGTGTGTGTGTGTGTGTGTGTGTGTGTGTGTGTGTGTGTGTGTGTGTGTGTGTGTGTGTGTGTGTGCACATATACAATGATTATCGCATAATCTGAACCTTAAAACCTTGAACTGGCGAACAGAACGCCTTCATAGCTATCGTTCATATGCACACAAAACAAAATAACTCAAATTAGATGCGTTCTACGAAATAAGGTGTTCTTAGTGTCATAGTGTTCTTAGTGAATATAGTTTCTATTTTAATGATGCCATATTTCCATATTGCCTATAATGGACCTTAAACCAACATTTGTTTCATTAAAATATGTACTTAATAAATACGGAAGATAATGTGTATTTATGAACCCTTTTTCACCATGAACTTCATGTACTAATGTAGTGGGCAGCCATTTTAGTCTTGCAGCAACAATATCGCTTCTTTCAAGCAGAAGTTTGCCACCATCATTGGTTCACCTATATTTGAAACCAAGAGATTTCAGAATATTAGGCATAACAGATACAGATGCAGTTAGATATTCACCCTTGTCATATAAATCATAAATTGTTCAACGTCAAACTCACTTTAGAAATTTGTCAAAGTTGTAGCTTTTTTTTTTTTTTTTTTTTTTTTTTTGTAATTTACGTCTTCCAACGTTAAGTCACATCGGGCGATGAATGGAATGGGTGAAATGATGCTCAAATGAGCCCGGGGTCCATAGAGCTTAGAGTTACCCGACATTCGTCTTTCAGGATAAGGGAAAACCTTATACTGGTAACTCACCCTGACCGAGATTCGAACTCGAGACTTCTTGAACTTGAGGCAGACATGCTACCACCACGCTACCGAGGTGGGCATCAAAGTTGGCAGTACGTGTTTTAGCTGGCCGATGTTTCCCTGGAGACCTAAAAATGGAAAATGCTCCTCATTTGGTAACTGCCTTCTTTAACAATGTTTTTCACAGAATGAGTACTCACGTGACAAACTTGTAACATTAATTCTCGACTCTGAGCGAAATTTGTACTTTCCAAAATATCTTTAAATGACATTTGTTAGAAAAAGGAATACACATTCATAAGAATACTTGTAGCCTGTTTATGTAACATCTTATGAGTCGTTTCGCAGTTTCTAAGAAATTATCTGCATGCTTCGACAAAGCGAGCCAGTATACGTGCTTAACTGTACAACGTTGCACGCAGCGCTTTGGCTAGTAGCCACAGAAAACCCACGCCTAGCCCTGCCTTATGTTCATTCCTATTTTGTAAATGTTTGCTTCATTTGCGGTCTTACAATTTTTATTTATTAAGAACGGAATGTTTTCAGTTTGTTGGTATCACTAAGTGGGCATGACAACTTATTTTCCCCGAAAGGTTGGGGCTGGAGGACTGCCTCAGAATAACACGGTCACGTGAAAACCATGCTTCATCAGAGCTGATTTGGAACTCTTTGTAAAGCCAATGACTGATTCAGATCTTGACCAGAAATACGTGTACACTTAACGCCTAGTCCCACCTTATGTTCATTCCTATCTTGTAGCTACTTTACATAAATGTTTGCTTCATTTGCGGTCTTCCAATTTTTATTTATTAAGAATGGAATGTCTTCAGTTTGTTGGTATCACTAAGTGGGCATGACAACTTATTTTCCCCGAAAGGTTGGGGCTGCAGTGTTGCCTCAGAATAACACGGTCACGTGAAAACCATGCTTCATCAGAGCTGATTTGGAACTTTTTGTAAAGCCAATGACTGATTCAGATCTTGACCAGAAATATGCGTACACTTATGCAAGCAAAACGGATATTCGACAATAAAAGGCACAGTTACGATAATGCACAAAACACCAGGTAGTACACTGCACGAATCAAACGATCGGTTAGATACTATATACCTAAGTTAAATGGCACTAAAGTGGTCCATTCAGTGACAGGAATATTTTAGAAAAATTTTCCGCCAGCTTAAGGTATGTTAACTCTTTAGTCTTTTATATTTTTGCAGAGAGAGCTGTGACTATTTTGGTTCCATATCTAACATGTGTGTAAAGTATACACACAAAAATTAAATGTTAATCTTCAAATTTCGGCAGATAACCTTCAAATCTATTTCATTTTTAATGGTCTGTGTGTAATAATTATTAAACACACAAAATGTAGATATTCTTAAATTGTTATATTTGTGTCGTTCATATACTAGATCCTCCCTACCTTTTTTTTAACTTTTTAGTTTCTATTTGGAAAAAATTACTTTTTTAAGTGGAGAATCACCATCTGGTTTCACTTGTATTATGAAACTTCATGTAAATTTAAAGCCATCGTATAATGGAATATTTATTTTAAAATCTGTATACCTTTAGATTAATGAAACCTTCTTGTACAAATGTATTTTAATATCTTGGCAGATGGAGAGTGATGCGCTGTGGTATCTGGACGAGCCTACTTCAGAACGGTTGCAACTGGAGGGGAGGGCAGGTCAGTTGTGTATCAGTGGCCAGCAAGTAAACAAGTGCAGAGCTAATGAGTAAAACTACAGCTTTTTTCAAAATGTACGTGTCTCCTGGTTCCAAGAGAGCATTTAAAATGATGCATCCTAGCAGCACATTAGGAAATAAGTGCTACATTTAAAAACACGAGAAGTAATAACATATATGTATATATTTATAAAAAAGGAACAATGGTCTGGGCCTGCTATAAATGTCTGTGAAAGGGCATTTGAGGCAACAATTGTGTCTGAAAGCTGTTTAGGCGAGTTATTAAGTAAAGAAAAGCCATTGTTGCTAGAGCAGCAACGTCCTTCTCCTTGCCCAGTAAACAGAGATAAAGAAAATGAACAAAATCTAAATTGGATGTTTTAATTCAGAAGTATTTAGGCAAACTGCGAATAATTTTTAAAATACAGAAAAACAAAACTAACTCCGAAAAACATATTTGTGAAGCTTCAAAATTCTACTGACTTCCAAGATATTGTCTGAATATTAAGAAGAGTTCTTTTGAAGCTAGGATTTATATGAAAAAAAAATAACTGTGACAAACAAATTTTAATCGAACATCGTACCATACGCGCAGAAATGCTTAAGTATTTTCGAAATATTCAGAGATATCACAGTGAAGTTTATGTAGTTTATATAGATGAAACTTATATACATTCAGCACGTACTAGACTATATGCCTGGAGTGAAATTCATTACAGGGACTCTGCAGCGATGTCGGAAGGCCGACAGTTGGTTATCATTCCTGCTGGAGGAGAACAGGGTTTTGTTCCACACGCCTATATACCGTTTAAGATCCAACAAAAACTTGGAGATTACTACCGTACTAAGAATTACCACTTAGTTTATAAGAGCTGCAATACTAGCTTCGAGAGTGAGATTTGTTTTTAGACACCTTATGCACCGCACTCCCCTCTCCTAATCTTACGAGACGCATTGTGACATTAGATGCACTATTCCCACCACAGTTGCTAGTCATCGCTACTGCGCATGAATTCTGTCAAGATAAAATAATATATCTGTACATATAACGACGTTGTAAACGTGTAAGGAAAGCTTATATATTACAAGAAGTGGGTAGAAGAAACCTTTTCAAGAATACCTAGACTGTATAAGAGTGAGTAAAGAAAGCATATGAATGGAACCAAAATCACTTGCCTCAAATCCTCCCGAAGTTGTCCAAATCAAAATCCGTAATGTCATTCTTTTTCAGTCCACCAAAGCAGTAGGCAGTGAACATGAAATAAAAAGAGCGGTGAGGAAGAGATTGGTAGGAGATTGTTAAGGGTTGGATCAAAATAAGCCACCTGATTCACTGCCGGTTTTGGCCAAAAACACCCTTCGAATGAGAAGAAGTAGAGGCTGAAAACAAGCAACACACGTGCACAGGCTAAATTGAGAAAGAAGCAATAATCTTGTTTAATCTTGTGTTCTTCTCTCCCCTACTGACTGATCTCTTCTTGCTTCACCCTTCAACACCTCTGAACTTTAGCGGAAGGATGGAAAGAAAAAAGGACAGAGGGACGAGGCGTAGGAACAAGCGGTCAAACATGAATCAGTGGCGTTTTTGCACTAGTCCTGTTGTATTTGACCCCTAGCGAAACAGCCTTTGCAGCAGAAAAAGCAAAATACCAGCACATAGCTGAGTTCACTCTACCCCACCATTACTTTTTTATTTACTCCACACTCAGCTTCATCTCTCTTAACCCGTACAAAAGCGATCATTTCACCCGAATGTTTAAAATTTAGTTTGCCAGGCTCAGAACAAAGATTACGCTTTCAGTTTCTGCAGTGTACACTTTTTGGAGAGAGATAGATTATGTACCATATTTATAATTAGGATAAACTTTTATTTCATTTAAAAACAGAACATGGAGGTAAATTAAGTGAAATGAAATTATATTTTTATATAACCGCTTTAACTGCTCTGGTTCTCAGCGTGACATTTGTATATCAGGTGTAAAAGACTAATTAATTTTGCTCACAACCCTCTTTATCAGGCTTAATGTTCGTTTGTGTGCCAAAAATCTATCACACGGCATCACCGATTTTACTTTCTTTCCAAGGAAGCCATGCACTGGAATTTTACACCCAGAAAGTCTTTCGCCGTGAACTTACGACCTCGGGAAATACATAAGGAATCAATGAATGATTACTAGCCAATGAAATTCTGTATAATCTCCTTACATAGTTTTATCATCAAATATTGGATTTAAGTTGGTATCTCTGGATCTAGGAAAGTTCTAAACGCATTTTCTTTCTAGTATCAACTGTTTAACATCAAATTCCTCAGTGCCTTGAAAATATTTGTCCCTAAGAACTAACAGCTGTTTCGATAAAAAGTAGGCGAGGACACCCCTTTCACTACATGTCATTTAAGTGCGCTACACAAATCAGATCTGTATTTCGGAGATTCTTTTATCTACAACTTTTGTTTGCAACTATGACCAAAAAAAAGTGTGCAGCATGCATACAGCATTACAATACTCGTGAAAGTGTATAGAAGTATATCCGCGTATTATACCAGGTGAGTCACTGTCCATACTTATTTTTTAATTTATGCAACGTGCTAAGCACTTACGCTGTTCTTGAATGCCTACGAATGGATGATTTGCAGAACACTTTATTGAGGAGGGATAGATAACTCAGTGCATGGGACAGAAAGCAATCACTATATAGGTCGATTCCAAAAACGTAATACCCTTTACGCAGCAGTCATTTAGACGAGTTTACAAACTTTTATTCATTAGCGTACATTCGCACACATCTTTAAACACGCCCCTGAAGTTCCTTCACATGCATCAGTTGGCAATAACTTTGGAGCACAAAATGGCAGATCTATACTGTGTGACCAATTGGGTTTAAATCTTCAACCAACACGTGTTTTCGTAGTACAGCCAAGTCAAAAAATGCTAAGAATTTAGTAGATTGTTTTCGCTTCTCTCCCAAATTACGGTAATTTATAGCTCATACAGTAAATATAATTACAGATACAGTTCTTTTATTTGTATTAAAACTACCAAAATGAGCTCAAAACACTGTATGAAGCTGTAAAAAGCATGTGAAGATTCGAGGGTGAGGTCTGAGGTCTGACTTGTATACGATCCTGCTCTCTGAAGATAGCGTTGTCAAAATGGTATTATACAGGTTACTTCACTTCTCTGCCACTGCAAGTCTGGTTCAAATCCTTCTTGTTTAACTGAAACATTTTATTACCTTTTCTTTTACCTCTTGGGGCCTATGATCTGATATTATGATAGAAATAACACTTTTCATAACATTATTGGTACTTACAAAATACAACAATATCCATGTTTTCTACTGGCAGATATTTATAAATTTATAGTTCGTAGTAGATATTTTATTATGGTCGGTATTCTCCTGGATCCATTCAACCAAGTTTCAAACATTAAAGAAATGCAAATGGAAACATGAGGTTTAAGCATGAAACAAAAGCTATTAGGTTATTGTCTTAGATAGGGTCCTAAAATGAAAGCGAACTGCGTGACATTGTTTACAACACCAAATACGGTACAGATTATAAGGGTCACAAATCCGTAGTTTAAGGATCACAAAGTTTAAAATGATCCTTAGTTAAATATAGCCCGTATTTTCCCTTTGAAAGGCAAGAGCTTCTCCTACCTCCCGAGAGGGGTGAGCTCGGCGCTACTTATATGGTGAGCTAATCCCTATAGATCCCTAATTATCGGAATGTCATTCTTGTTTCTTTGGCCCACAAGAGCCAAATAACAACAATGAATTAATTAATAAGTAAAATACAGACAATAAAGACTTGGAGAATTGGAAAAAAAAATAATATGACGCCGTTTCGGACCCAGCCCTTTGCATTGGCATAAATATTGGAGCAGCTAACTAACCCTCTCGTCCAGCTGTCACGTGTTCCCTGTTACTCTTTGGGAAAGCACACGTTATCACCTTGCTAGTATTATACGCATGAAAAACCGTCGTTTATTTAAGCTTTTCGTAGATTCTTGGTCCTCATTCCGGGCTATAAATATTAATGTTGTTTGCGATAGTACTGATTAGAAGGTCAAAGCTGCAATAAAGTCTTTTGTGCCAAAAGGGCCAATGTTTTTACATTGGACTATAAACTGCCGGTTGCACAGATAAGAATAAATAGGGGTAGCTGAATCACCCGGTATAGAGCGTTGGAGCACAAAACAAAAAATACAATTTGAAAATTTTGAGAAGCAATAGGAAAACGCGTGCTTTGTGAAATTCTCCTCCTTTTCCCAACAATATAATATATCTGCTTTAGGTATCTGTGGTTATTATAAAATTGAGCTACGGTTCAAATGTTTCCTTTTGCGAAACTTAATTTATCTATAAAACATGCAATTAAAAGATACTCAAGCATGTACTAGGTAATTACACAAAATATATTAATCATGTGTAATTCCCTAGGGCAGTATTTAAATAATTACAAATGATTTACTAATTTTTCATATTTTTACGCAGGAACCTAATTGTATTGCCATTTCGAATTGGGTTTTGATGTGTTCAAGATTTTGGTAGTCTATCATAGTCGGTGTAGAGAATGTTAATTGCATCAAAATTCCACTTGTTCAAGGGGACTATTATCATTAGTTAGTGCATATCAGGGAAATTCATTAATATTCGCTAGTCTTGCTTTGTTTTCGTTTCGCCAAGACCAATGTCAATCCTGAACAGCCATATTTCATGTGCGAATTATAACATTTTGTACTTACACGCTACAGTTGATGGTCAAATATGACCTCATGTACATATTAAATTCCGTGTCTTTCTTTTAAATAAAGGGATAATTTGTTAAGACTTTACAGTTCTCGCTGAATTAAATGTGAATGTTGGTACTCTCCCCAAGTTGTGAGTATATACCACCTCCCTTAATATCCTTCCGTTTGGATCTGGGATGCAGGTCCTTGTTATATAAAGTTGAATCCAACTTACTTCTCTTTGTTAGGTACACCATAACAGAATTCATAATCCACGAGACAGTATTTCAGCTGGGAAATAATTTTATAGGTATATATAATTATAGGGATCATATACATGTATACTTCTGTGAAATTGGAATAACTAAATTCGCAGAATATCCAATTTTATACATAAGAAAATTTTCGGCTATGTGATAAAGTTTCTTATTTAGTTGTTTAAGATCGCTTAAAAACTGTCTTTGGAAACTATAAGGCAAGATGTTTACAGCATTAGGGCCAGAAACTCCTCTTTATTTCAGCGAGAGACAAAAATATATTGTCTTATTATGATATGTTTAGAGAACGTGACCAGGAAGAGGCGTACTAAAAGCACCGCGTAATGAGAGAGGATCCCCTGAATCATGATAAGGGGAGTCATGTGGCATAGCAGTAAAATCAATAAGAATGAATTAAAGTGACATCATGGCAGACCAATGCTTAAAAAAGTAGGAAAATATAAAGGGAAATGGGCGTTGAAATTAGGATTGCAATTGACATCCTATATACATAAGTAAGCTTTGAAAAATCTTAAAGTCAGTCTTCGGTCAGTCTTCGAGGGTCTTTCGGCAGTCTTTAGCGTTGAAATTAGGATTGCAATTGACATCTTATATACATAAGAAAGCTTTGAAAAATCTTAAAGTCAGTCTTCGGTCAGTCTTCGAGGGTCTTTCGGCAGTCTTTAGCCAGTCATCGCCAGTTATCCGCTCTAAAGATTCGCCAAAGCAAATTCGTGCAGAAGTAACAATTGTGCTCCTCGAAAATTCGGCGTGCCGTAGAGAGATTCCGGCCTCAGTTAAGTGATATCACAGCGATATAGAAAAGCATTGTTTAATAATTTTCGGTGCACCGCTAAGGTAGTGTATTTTTAAATCCCGCGAATATTTCAGCATCAATAGACCAAATCACCAGGAACATTTTCAACATATGCGTGTGATCATTGAATGTGAAAACCTAAGTACAACCGAAGTACGATAGCGAGATTACGATCAGTTTTATCACCTGCTCCTACCTGCTCGACTTGACATCTACGTTCCCGCTTACCACCATAAGCAACTATCCTTGTTTTTCCCGAGAGAATGTTAGCCGATGAAAACCACACAAAGGATGGGAATTTACAGAGACAGCAATTCGGACAGAAGAGATTCACGGAACGGCCTTCGAATCTGAGACGTCAACGCCGAACCAGCCTACACCATCTGAAATCAAAGTTAAACCCCGAAGCGCACCGCCTAGTTCACATCCTCTCAGCCACTAGCTTAGATTGTAGTAATTTTCATAAAATGGAGAAGTCGTTAATGAATACATAAAATCGGTTTCAATTTCGTGTAATAATACCTTGTGCCATGCTTATTCAATGGTATCCTGTACATATGAAACAATCCTAGAGCAAAACATCGTCTTTTGAAACATTTTTGAGTTCTGTTAATAATGTCTTATTACTAATATAAGCCCGGAAGGCGGCACTTCAAAACCATAAGTTTGTCAGGACATGAGGTCATACAACATATTTGAGTATATCCAAAGCTGCCTAAATACAATGGAATATATTCCTCTTACTTCTATTTCTATTTGGATGCAAAGTAAAACAGAGCAATAACAAATATCTTGGCAATTTCTCAAGAAGCAATTTCTAAGAAGCTGAACGAAAGAAAGTGGTTTATATATCTTTGGCTCCTTCATAGAATGAACAAAATATACCAATTATTACCGTTAAAATACCTAAAGATGCTATATATGAGCAAATAATATTTGCATACTTTCAAACATTGTGGGCAACATATATGCTAAAAGCTGTGGTAATCAGTTTGGTCATATTTCCAAATAAATTTAAATACGTATTTTTCCCCTTTTCATTATTATTTTTATCATACAAAATGAAGAATAATAATGAAATATCTTATAATTATAACATAAATTAATTCACATTACCTTTAAAATGAATACTATCTCTAAACTAGACGTTGTCCAACCTGCAAAATTAGCTGTCAAGTCAGCCCAGTGGTAGGTACTGCAATTGTTTACCTAGTTAGAGGCACGGTACTATTCGGGTACCGCTTAGGGATTTTCTCCCACGATTTCTATCCTTTGGCTTATTTCTGGGGACATCTCAAGGAAATAGAGTGAGGACTCTAAATTAATGATGAAGGATTTCTTAGGCAGGACGTAGGACGTAGTAGGACGCAGTCCCAATGTGACAGCTGACTTGGGTATGTGGAGGAAGATTCTATGGAAGCTAGTAATCCAGCTAAAGGTGCACATTTTGAACACTTGTGGACCTAAAAGTTAAAGTTAAATGACGTACATATTGTATTTTAAGTTAATTTGATTCAATGGTACAAAATATTTTATCTACATCTGTCGTTCTATTTTTAATTTATTTTAGTGTTTTGTATCATATTTTAAACTTAATTTGTCACCCTTACAAGAACATTTGGGTAGTTTGTAGTTTAAAGAATGGCAGTAAAAATGCATGGCTGTTGATATTAATGATGTTTCGTTTAAAGTAAACAAAATTGAAATAACGAATAAGTATGTATTTCAGGTATCCTTTTCGGGTAATGTTTTATGAAATTCAAAAGGTTTAGTTTTGTAGTTTGAAGTTAAAGCACGACTATATATTCCTCTCTCACCCCACACCACCTGCTAGATCGGGCAGGTCAAATGCCAGAGTCTGGCCAGCCTTTTTGACGTCCCACGTATTTAAACACCAAATGCCTATGAGAGAGTGCCAGTTATCTTAAAAATATCGCATCATTTTACCCACGAGCAGCACTTTCGAAAATATGAAACAGAAAACATACATATCGGTGTAGTGAATCTACATAAAAGGTTTTTGACTGCATAATGTATTACTCTTTGTGTTATGTACTATATTAATTTTCACAATTATGAGATTCCACAGTTTTTTCACTTCCGAGAATAGTGCATGTTATTCTCCATTAGACAACATTTTCAAATCCAAGCTGTTACACTGACAAACGTTAGTGAGAAGCTCTGACACCTAAAACACAACATCTTTTAAAGCCATTTCACCTTGAAGAAAGTGATATAAAAAGTGTACACGTCACTGGACGACCCTCTAGTCACTAGATCACCAGAGCTTGTTCTGATACCAATGCCCAAAAACAAGAAAAGAACTAGAGCGTAATATACAGGGTTTAATATAAAAGAGATATCGCCATCTTCTTCTTCTGCCCACTCGCCTGCCTTACCAACGTCACGTATTAAAGGGAGAGAACCTTTTTCTGGTAAGGGTCAGGCTGAAAGGTTTACTGGGCCTGAAGAAAACAAGATATCGGAAGCTAGAACGGCTATTGTCTGGCAGAGAAGGTCCTCTCCCAAGTCTGCGTGTGGCACGGGTATAGTGTGTACTAGAAGTGACATTCCTTTGTCCTTTAACATACACTTTCGAACTTTACGTATACTGTAAACCTATTATTTTTAGCGTAAGCCTTTAAATGTGCAACTTGTGTCGGATAGAGAACTGTACGGTAGTTTTGATTACATTTGGTGTTATGGATAGGTACTTATTTTATGAAATAAATCCAAGTATTGTATACGCTGCATGGAACCTGTGCATATTTATATATCTTATACCTAAGAGAGGCTCAACTGTATCGACAAATATCATTAAAGTCGTGTCTCCTAATTCAAGTAATTCGATAAAGTGAGTTATGGAGTAATTGGTTGGCCTTGGAGGTTCACCAGTATACACGAGCCAAATGAGCCTTTGCGCGCTTTCAAAACGCATCATGGTAGCTCAACGGTAGAGCGTTTATGGGGAAAACAAGGTTTATAATTTCAACCTTGAACATAGTGTTGAAATTTTCAAATCCGCATTAAATTTCTATTAGCAATGCTTTCGTACATAGTTTTAATGTATTTTGGGAAAATATGTAAAAAGTTCGAAAATAATTTAATTTTAATTTTCGCAAAAAGGATGGCATTAATTGTTTAACTATCTTGACTGAATGATGCATAATAACAATGAATAGAGATCGTTTGACTAAGTGATGTGATGGGATATATGATTCATTAAGTACTAAAACAAATACTGGGCTATCCCTGAGTTGGGCCCAGGCCCCATTTCTAATTAGGCAGCTTTTCAATACAACTAACTACATACTAGACACTTTTATGCCCCTTATAATAATACCCTTCATTTAAGTGTCTATCATGCACAATTATTTACTATTGGCCGAATTTTTATCGATACCTGTCAATTATTACCATTGTTTCAACTTCATGTTACTATTGCTTCCCTGGGCCTAGATTCACTCAAACTAGCTCTTCAATATTTCTCACATATATATCTCTCCAATTCTTGCCCTGCTTTCCATATCACAAGTAACACGAAACACCAATTCAGCATATAGGGATATAGTTAGTAGATAAATATATGATAAATTCTTCATCTTTTAACCACAAAGCAATTGTTAGTGAAAGATCGATTTCAAATTATTGAATTGAATGTGGTGTATTTTTCGGAAAGAATATTTGGTAAGTAATTGTTTGTTTTTTTCAAAACGCAAACTATATTCTTGTTCTACGCCTTGTAATTATTATTGCATATATTTACATTTAGGTTTCCCTGTTTTAAATAACGTGTTAACTTCAATTTGCTTTCAATGGCTCTCAAAAATCTTCAGATAATGGAGTATGTTAGTAAACTTTCATGGATTATACAAAAGTAAAACATAAGTTCACAATAAGATGACTTGAAAGTTATTTGGAAAAGCAAATCAAAACACGGACTTTGCCAAGAAATATGTCTTTTGTGTGTTTAATTTCCTGCATAGATGAGTTAAAACCCCAGGACATACGAGTGGGAGTTTGTGATCAGCTGCCTGTAGCGGAGCAGAAAGAGTAGCCAGGATGAACGATCAGTCCTAACCTTGGTGTGAGAGTGAAGGAGATGATATGAAAGCAGAGAGAAATGGATAAAAGGGAAGTTGATGGAGAAGGTAATGGAATGAATGGCGAAGAAAACCGTAACCTCAAAGTAAACCCGCTCAGATACCGCTGTCCGCAAACTTTTGCCTGGGATTGAACTCTGACCACCTTGGTGAGATGAGAGGATCTAAGCGCTGGGCCACGGTGCCGATATCCTAAACCTAAGGAGTTTAAGTGAAAATCGTTAAAGCCAATTCTGATAAAATTAAAAAAATAGCCGCAATGTTCCATGTGGATGTTCCCATGTCACACTCTTAAAATATGTAAGACAAACAAACACCTTCTGCATTTTGTTTTTGAGCTATGCTTCTTACATACAATCACACACAAAAACACGTTGCAATCTTTTTTTTTATGAATTCATGAGGCCTCAAAGCTCGTATTTCTGATGAAACTCCTGCATTGTTGTATTATGTTATACAAATAATATTAAAATTAGTTTTAGTATTACTATTGCTAGTATTATTATTAGTAAGTAAACGGGGAACATCTGAAAGATAATCCACAATGATAGTGTGAAATAAATTGTTTGATAGGGTATATAATAGGATGGATATTAAGTAAACCATTGGTAAAATGAGGCACTGTCTCATATTCTGGTAAAATGTTGCATCTAAATTCAACAATTAGTATCGATTTCTAAAATGCTTGTATGATGTCCTCGATGTCGGCTTTTTTGTGTACTTGCGCTAGCTATTGCAGAAAGTGATATGCAAAGAAATAGAAGCGCAATAAAAAATATACGATACCTAAAATCTCATAACTGCTTTGCATGTCCTGCATTCTTTAAATAATTTACTTGAAGATAAAGAATAAAACGTCAAAATTTTGAAAGGATACTTCATAATTCTATGATTTCTCTTACTATCATCGTTTATCCTATACCTGTTCAACATACTGCTGTTACAAAAGCTTACTTTTCTACCCGCTTCATCTTTCTCTAGGCCAGCAATTGCTAAAGTGATATGTTTGCACGTTTCATTATGAGTAGAGGAGAATGAATTTAAATAAACATCTTATAAAATTCAGGTTATATATTAGCTTTCAAATAACTCCGCATCCATGACATCAAAAGAAACCCAAAAAGGACATTTAGCGCTAGAGTAGATGATTAACCAATGGATAATTCAAAGCAATAGCAATAAATGTGTTACTTATACTTAGTGAACTGCTTAATATAAGGACATCTGCACTTTTGAATCAAGGTTTTCCCGAGCCAAAGAGAAAATGCGAGATATGTAAAAACACAAAATGTTTCGACCCTAATTCATAAAAACTCTAAGGCACAACTACATCTTATTAGAAATGTGTGTGTGTGTGTATGTGTGTGTGAGTGTAGTGTAGTGTATGTTTGGGTGCATGTGCACATTATTTAAAAGGTATTTTTCACATAACAGCTAGAGTCATTTTGAAAAACAATGATTGTTCGTTTTCGGCTACGTACTTCTCCATAGCCCCTCTTTGACTCTAGTTATCTTTCACACACACACACACACACACACACACACACACACACACACACACACACACACACACACAAACACACACATACACATACCACACACCACCCACCCACCCACCCACACTCACAGACACCCACCCACCCACACACACACACACACACACACACACACACACACACACACACACACACACACACACACACACACACACAGACATGCTCGCACGGACCTTTCTTTAAAGAGGCTGTATTGGATTTGAGGAGTCCCAAGACGTGTATTTCTGATAAAATCACGGTATTAAAGAGAAAATAAAAAAGACACTCTTTGAATGCTCTCTGGCATTCTAAAATACACCCTTAAAAAGTGACATTGAAAGATATATTAAGAATTCAAATAACGAATTTTGGTGAATCATGACCCTATTTTAACCACTAACAAAGGGACACGCTTGATCTCGAACGCTTGGAACCGCACGAAAATAAGTTTGGAATAACAAGCTGTCATTAAAACATCAGTGGTCAGCGTCACTTCCATGAGAAACCCTGCATAGTCTGCTAGGGCCATTATGCTGTGGCATGCTCTAGCTGCATTAACAAGAGCTCGGGTTGCACGAGTAATATCAAGCAGTATGTTTGTGCCTCTGGGAGTGTTCGTATGCGGGTTACTGTGTAAACTGTGTACGTAATCCCACAAAAATGGTCCAAATGTTAGAGATCAAGTTACGACTTGCTGAATGTAGACATCACATCGGTGTCAGGGATATGGAGTTTACGGGTAATAGTATATCATATAATAATTCAGAAATTTAGCGAATAGATGTACTGATTTTGAAATATCGGAGGAACCTAAATCTGACTGCAGTTGTTCAAGCTGTACATATCTAGACCAACAGAAAGTCATGGCAAAGCGCGGTCGAATTTTCTCCAACCAAATTTCCGGGGCCAGTGTATAAGAAGGTATTGATGACAGCATATTAATGAACATATATGAAGGCAATTACAATCATTCCTATAACAAACTAATGAGGCATTATAAGTGCATTAAAACTAAGTAAAATTGTAGAGTACTTCTAAATTATGTGGCTAGCAAACAGCGAGCATGACCTAACATGGAACGTCGCAACTATAAACCATAAAGGGGCATGTAATATCGCAATTTGTTTGTACAAAGACGTTCAAATTTACAGTTTTATGAATTTCATGTGTAAGCGTGAGTACTAGAGGCAGCTAAAATGGTTGACTTGGACAGTTTCAAAGCTAGATTTCCTTCATCGACTATCTTAAAGCTGAATATAGCATTTCATACAGGTACATATATTATTACATTTGTCACACGTGGGGGCATAGAAGACGATAAGAGCATACGTCAGAAGGCAGAACTGTTCCTGTTGAAAATGATCGTGGAGAAAGGTACTTAATGTTCGGAATAGTGATCAGAGTCAAAATTTCAGTATGAAATGTCTTCAGCACCTACATTGTCCCACAGAGGAGCGAAAGCTATGCTAGCGTTGTAGTCTTTCCAAAGCTACACATTTTATATTGTTTCAACAATGACTGGCAGATTTGCAAATGAGTAGTACATCTGTTTTCAAGAGACACAAGACGCTTTCGGTCTAATTGTTGTCAAGAAACTTTGAAACATTCATATGTAGGCAAGCAGTAGTGAAAATATGACTAAAGAACGCAAGAAACGTTTTCTAATTTCAATTGTTTGCAAACATATAATAACTGAAAAGACCATATTACTCTGTGATTCCGGTCAGCTTACAGATACAAGTTTCCCAAATGTTATGTCGAAGATAATGCCACCGAAAAAAAGAACAAAATATTTCCAACCCCTTGACATATACTCCTTCTGACAATATAAGCTCTATATCACGGGTATGGCAGATTCTGTACTACTACAATGTACCAAACTCAAGTACACTAGCATAAGCGCTATTTCGTCATCGAACTTCACTCTGTGATTTACAATTAGCTACACCGATGTAGCTACGTTGCAATATGGTTGACGAAAGGCAGGTTATGACATTGACATATCTATATCACCATTTGCAACAGGAATTAGTGTGCCATTTGTTATTGGACTGTGTGAATGCGGAAGTAAATTGGAATGTTATAATGTGGCTTTAATGAGGTGTGCACATTGTTATCTTCCATTTTGTTCTAAACACTTTATCAAAATCTCGCATATGGATTTCGAGGTCTAATATAAGCACTTACAGGTATATAGTAAATGTTCTTTTTCGCGCTGTAAGTAATTTTAGCTAGGGATTTTGGATCTATTGATTGAAAATGTAATGATAACCTGATGCCATTGAATTATGTATAATTTCTCTCCTATCGTACTTATATCTTGTTACTTTCTCTCTATTAGAATGCAAACTTTTGCATGTAAATGACATGCCACGGTATTGTTTATAATACTTAATTGTTCTAAGCATGTTTTCGTGCGTTTCCGAGCGTTTAAGGTAAAAAATAATTGTAGTATGGTGCAGTGAAAATTTGGAAACACGATTCCAAATTTTGAAATGACTAATATAGCCACGTTTTGGGGTTTTTTAAGTTTGATTCTTAATGTGATTGTGTGAAACAACAGTTAACAGATAACTGAAATATTATTGTTTTAAATTTAAGTTACATCTTACTTTCTAGGATCGTTTTCAAGTATATATTTTGGTTTTCGGTTTCAAAATAAGGGTGTACGTGATAATCCGAGGGCATTGTTGAGCCTTTAAGGCTTTTTCCATATTCTTCAAATTTTGTCAACATTTTAGAACTGCTTTTGCAAAATTTGCTTACAATTTTTCAATTTATGTGTTTTAAGTAAAAAATTACTGTACTTAATGAAACTATTTGTCATTATAAATACTGGTGGACTTTATGATTAAAATTCTACAACCGAGAAAAAGCACCGGATAATTTAAACATTTTAGCACTCAAATTGGTTCTTATGATGCAATTTTAAGTGATCGTCTAGAATCTTCTGGGACATTTTTCCCAATAAATATAACTAATATAACTAAAATTTAATGTGCATTTATTATTTAAAGGCAAATGCGTTACTCCACTAAGCTTACTAAACTGTGATATGCATATATGGTATACTGCAAAAGTCAAACTCACATTTGAACAAAATTAACTTTAAACCAATTAATTAAAAAGCATATCTCTTTGACCAGTTTTTATAGCTCAATAAAGAACATGAATTTGAAATGTTGTTTAAATCTGTATGAAATGTATCACAATGAGATTTTTCTAAGGTAACTTAAATTTGCATTTTCAAGTATATCACTCAAGAATGGTTCAACAAACATAGGCTACTCGTATGTGGTTTTGAAAATTCGCTGATCTGTCCTTAGAACTTACAGTAACTTACATGGTTGTAAGTCGCCATTTGGGTGTGTCATTACAAAATGAATTGGAATTTACTGGTAAAAGGGCGAGTTCGTTTAATTCCCTGGCGCCATAGTCACAGGGCTTCTCAGTTGATTAGAGCAGCAGCATAGTAAGTAGAAGATCCACGGTTCAAAATCAGGCTATGGTATTGCGCTTTTTGTTTTCATTCTACATCTCCAATTCAGGCTACGCATGGAATATGCAAAGGAATAACTCCTTACCAAGTTATCTATTTCCAAAAGCAACATGAAAAAGACATCTCAAGTTTTCTGTCTACAGTGAATTCACGAGTTTTAGGCACCGCGATTTGTAAATGCACGAAGCATCAGTATGCAGGCAGCTCAGTCAGAGAGAGTCAAATCCTGATGACAGTAATTTCTGTCACTTTTGTTACTTTATTTTCCCGTACTCTCGGTCTATTCTTTGATTCCGATTTATGAGCTCGTGCAAGAGCAGTTCCTCCCCAATATCAGACATGTATGGGCCCATTTCTCCGTCTCGGCGGCGTCATAACTTGCTCTTCTTGAGCCACCTCCCGCGCATTCCGCGGTGCGCTTGCCTATAAATTGTGAAAGTAAATCGAAGTTCTTGGCAAGGGATGCTGCTATAGGCAATTTTCCTAATAGAGACGTCTGTATCTCACTCACGGAGAACAAAAAAAAAATATATATATATATAAATTACTGCCCTTTTGAAGCTTTACTGCTCCGTAAACAAAGTAGACGCGCTAAAAAGTTATATAAACACCAGATCCATAAATAAAAACTTCGACTTTCATACAGTTGCCATGGTATATGTTACGGGAGACATCTCTAAGTCCATATTAGTATTACATAAGCTACTTCCATGGTGCGATATCACCTAGCTAGACAGCAGATCCAAATGCCTCTGGTTCGATTCTCAGCTGAGTGTTACGCTAATTACTGACTAATAAGATAATTGATTTTATGAGGAAATGATAGGGAAACAAATAATTAAAAGAAACAAATTAATTCTATATATTAACCTCACTACAATAATGCAAGAAGAACTTGTGGAAACTCTTCCAGTGGATAAGATGCCTTATTTAGACAAGTTACGCGTTACAGTAAAGCAATTAGAAGTTAGAATATCTAGTAAGTAGCCGTATTAGAGAACTCAGTCTAATAGGAACCCATCAGATTTTGGTTCAGGTAATTAAAACTCAGTACGTTCCGAACTCAGAAGTCAACAGAATACAAGTTGTACTGCAGATTCGAATAAGAAGCTTAAGAATTGGTAACATATAATATAGGAAATTTGTTTGGGTAGTCATGACGTAGGCGGTATCTTAGGTTGATAAAAGTACTTGAATTCTGATGTTCCGGACCTACAGTGTCTTACTTTTTACAGGAGCATTACACTGTGATCGATTATCGACAGTCCGTAGCGCCTAAATACCACGCTCGGTAAATCATATACCTGGTGACAGCCATATGCAGCAGCACAGTTCATGATTTCAGCGATTCATTTTCACTTTATCCTTCATATATGAACATATGATAACAGGTGAATTTGCCAGTGCTTCAACAGTCAACAAATATATAACGTCATCAGTTACAGCTTCAAGCTTTAACTCTATATCCACAAAACAGGTGACAATTTGTTTCAAACAGCTCATTCGTTAGTCTCTATTAAATATATTAGGCAACAATGTTGTGCACTTTCACACCCATCCACGTACATATATACCCTCAGAGAAGCATTCTAAATCTCGCCACTGCAGCAGTCGGGAGCAGATTCAGCAACGACACACATATTAAAGAACATTAAAACGGTTGCAAATTGTAGAACTACATTGTCAGCTTTCGTTAGACAGTATTAGTCCCTGTCTTCCCTAGATTCTAGAAATGTTAGTGACAGTGAGAATGAGTGTTTGAATTTATTTTAATTGTATTATATTATTAATATATAATACTAATTATATTATATACTAATATTACTTTAAATATTAATACAACATTAAAACAAAAGAATGCCATTGCTGATGAATAGGGATGGTGATTTTTAGCGTTTTGAAATAACAAACTGTGCAATTTCATTTCCACATTTAGTATTTTCTTGTTTTTATGAATTGGCAATTCGTCAATTTATATCATTTTTAACTAAAGCATATAACTTTAGTTATATGGAATAAAATAAACTATATATTTTAAAATAACATTTCTTTAAGATTAAACCCCCATTGTGATTAATTGATGGTGAAATAAAAATGGATGAATTATATTTTGAAGATATTTTGAACGAAAATATGGCAAGACCATCCAAAATGGGATATGTTGGTATTCAGTATAACACAGAATAAGAGAACTTGATAGTGGTACGAAGAAGAAGAAGAAGAAGAAGAAGAAGAAGAAGATGATGATGATGATGATAATGATGATGATGATGATGATGATGATGATGATGATGATGATGATGATGATGATGATGATGATGATGATGATGATGATGATGATGATGATGATGATGATGATGATGATGATGATGATGATGATGATGATGATGATGATGATGATGATGATGATGATGATGATGATGATGATGATGATGATGATGATGATGATGATGATGATGATGATGATGATGATGATGATGATGATGATGATGATGATGATGATGATGATGATGATGATGATGATGAGAGGGTGCACAAAATGAATTTGTATCATGCAACATCATGACGAATTAGTACGGTTAATGAAGCTATAAAACACGCTTTATTATAATGTTTTCTCTTATACCAAACTGTGACTAGAAATTCAAATTACGTGGCTAGAAACTATATACAGCACGACAGAAGAGGCAAGGATGATATATAGATCAGGATATGGGGGCTGAGAAAAAGTTTGGGAAAACGTAGATTTAATATACAGAAGCCATTGCAAAATAAACCTGGGATTGATTACCAAGAAGTTTGCCAAATAGAGTAGCAAAAGCAGAACTTGGAACAGGGAATGCAGGATGGTAGAAGGGGCAATCAAATAGTGCTTCACAATAAAACTATTGAAGGAAAATGGTGTACAGAAACAACACATGGATGTGTAGTTGAGAATGGAGTTGGGAGGGGATAACGGCAAGATTGCAGGCATAAGGTGCACACAGCTATATAAAGACATGAGGGAAATGAGAGCAGAAGTAAACAATAGATGAAAAGATGAACGGTTTCTGAAACAGATTGGAACAAGAGTGGAAGACTATGAAAGACAAGTAATTCTGATCAGTTTCAAGCAATATATCGATTGCCTATATATATTTATTATAGAAACTTAAATTGGAATGAGTAAGAGAAAACTTTATTCGAAGTACGCCAGGCCAGAATGAGGTATACAAGACTGAGGACAGGTGTAATGAACTGGTCTAAGAGGAAGAAACAGGCAGAAAAGCTGCAGTAAATGCAGTAGATTGCGTTATAGTTGTCATTATATTCCCGAATGCCAAATTACGGAAAACAGAAGGGATTAATGCCATATAATGGCAAAAATTTTCAAAAGAGCTAAAATTTAGGAAATTTTTTATTCAAGAACGAATAAATATGTGGAAAAACCAGGAACATGTTCAGGCAAAATAAGGTCAAAATGATTCAAAGAAATGAGAAACAAATTGGTAACTATACGGATAAAGGATAATGTGGCACAATAGCAAATGAGAGAGATATCATACTTCCTCACTGTAGGTACATACTGCACAATGTTATAATATACGTGGCAGGAATGCATATAAGTAATTCCAAGAAATTCTCGTGAGGACACACAATGCTGTAGTGAAGCTTTTCGCAATTTTAACATTGAACAATTGTTTGTCTCTGTACATTATTAAAATATGACGTTTTTGAATGTCTTGTATTATTGGCAGAGTTTATGCTTTCATGCTGTTGTACAGCTTTATATTTAAATATGTATTGTTATTTGGAATCTTTTACCTCATAGATGTCACGATTAATTTTGATGTTTGCTTGTTAAATGTGAGTTTAATGTGTTCAGTCCCTCTTTTCGATTTTCGGAAATCAACATTAGTGTAAATTTTCCAAGCTAGAGAACACTCTGTTATGGTTATCATAGCAGCATCTGCGAAAGATATTGCCTTAGCGTTTTCTTTATATTTTAGTCCCAAAAGTGAATTGTACTACATGTTCTAATGCCCAGATCCGTAGCAGGATTCTTAAGGACATCATTTGCTGATAATTTTACTATGATGATGTTTGCAGTTAGTGTCGCAGAGTTGTCATGGAGGTAACTCCTTGATAGTGGCTACGGAAATTTGGGCATCAAAGTTTTAAGGAATATTAACATGCTGAGGCCATCACACATTAAAAGTACATTTAATATCCAAGCGAATGAGCGTTACGTATTGTTCCTTGTCTAAGTACACCTGCACAATTTTTAAACGTCATTACTGTGTCGATTACACCAGTTTGAGGTTTAAATCTAAATTTATGGCGATTTATAGCATTTTAGTTTTATATGTGTAGCATTATCATATTTATCAGTAATTAAACTCGAAGCTTGGCTATTACATTGAGAAAGGTATAAGTTTGGTGATACCATAGGAGCTTTCCTTTCATAGTGTAATGTTTGGTAACATGGCTCCATGTTTTCTATCATGAGGAAAACATGCGGTTTTCAGATATTCATTGTATATGGCGGTAACTAAACTACGTAATGAGATAAAAACTGTGCGAATAATATAAGCTGTAATTCTGTTTTAACCTGGGGCGTTACAGTTATTTATAGAAAGCAGTTCTAGTTCCATTTCTTCAGTTGTGTACTGCGTGTCATTTGATGCACCTACATTTTACGCTGCCAGCATACATATTATCTGTGGGTGTGCATGCGTATGGGTGTGCATGTGTGTATGTGTATATGAGTAAGATTAGCAACCAATTTCATAATTTAGTCAGACACTGCTTAGCTATGCCAGATGACAATAAAAATAAAACAAACAAATTAAAAGGATCCGGTATACCAGAAAATATGTTCATGGGAAACGCTTTATTGTTACGTTCTCGACATTTACCTATAAATTAGAGGAAATGCAGGATTCCTAAGAAAACTTGGATATCGAAATTTCACTGGAAAGTATGGAGATGGCACAAATAAGTGAAACACATTTGTAAAGAAAGGATCCGCATGGGCATACGTACGTATCTTAACAAACTAAACCACAAAAATTTGATTAAACGCCATATTTGGAATTTCAGTACAGCGTATTTTAATAATAAAGTTAAAAGATGTCCAAGAAAATACTCCCACCTAAAATATCCCTTAAAGGGAAAGCATTCCGTTATTTCTTTACTAAAATGTTTGCCGAAGTGACACTGTGCAAATATTAAATGCCGATTTATGTCATTTTTTTAGAGTTAAGCATTTCCGATGTTTTCGTTGTTACTGGTTTTTAATTTTTTACAATCACGGCTTTCCCAAGTGATATGTCTCTATTCTTTTTCTATATGGTGCTAGAAAAAGTAAGAAATTTCGGTCATCTCTTGTGATCCTTCATTTAAAGTTGTTTAATTATGAATACGTTTAATGTCTAAAGGGAAAGGGTGCAAATATACGAGGGTTGTTCATTAAGAATGATCATAATATTTTTACGGAGATAAGTTTTCGCACTAAAATTCAATCTTATTATATTCTGTTAGCTTAATGTGAAACAAATACGCCGTAGTAGTTTCATTGTTGGTACTCCTGGCTCCCGCCTGTGAGAAACAGGCAAGTTCAGCTATATTCAGTATCGCCTACCGCTGCAATGGAGGCAACATGCAGTTAAAGTTGATGTTAGAAGAAGATCCGGAGATTCTATCAAACGTAATCACTGCTTATGAAACTTGGCTATATCATTTTGATCCTGAGAGCAAACAGCAAAGCTCAGTATGGAAATCTCCTTCATCACCAACCCCCCAAAAAGCAAAAGTGGTTGCTTCTGCTGGGAAAGTTATGGTGATCTCATTCTTTGATATTCATGGTATGGTTTATCAGCATGTTGTACCTGCACACACATCAGTAACTGGACAATACTACAAGGATGTCCTGAAAACATTGCAAGTCCATATCAGGCGCAAAAGACCACATTTCCGTGAAGCAGGCTGGAAGCTGCACCATGATAATACGCGGCCGTATATTGCCAACATTGTTGCTGTATAGCTTGCAAAAATCAACATGAAGTGCATCCCTCACCCTCCCTATAGTCCGGATTTAGCCCCATGAGACCATTTTCTATTGCCTAACTTGAAGAAACGCCTTCGTGGGTGGCATTATCCATCATCTGAAGCAGTGGTGAAGGCTGCGGAGGCGATTTTGAAACATCTCTCAAAAAGTGATTTCCAGCATGTTTTTGAAGACTGGCAGAAACACTGGGACAAGTGTATCTTATTCAGGGGAGACTATTTTGAGTAGGGCAATCAAAATTATGAGGATGAGTAAAGGTACGTTGTCAAAAAAAATGTGATCATTCTTTATTGGACAGCCCTCGTACAAATGAAAGTTAAACAGGTTATCAATAAGTACAAGAACAAGCTTCTTTAAGGATATAGTCTTCTCGTAGAACGTGAGCAAGGAAAGAGAAGTGGATAAAACACTTGTAATTCTTTCTTCATTTTCTCAAATGTTCATACGATCTACTGTGTTGAAGATATTTACAATACTAATAAAGTGCATTTCTATATACATTTAGCATGTTTAAATTTTATGCCAAATTATATTTATCTGTATTCTCGACCACGAAACGCGAATATATCCGTCTCTGCCAAGCAGTGCTCCAGATACGTTGGTTAGCTGCTAAATTACAGGCCTTCCCGGGGCAGTATCCCAAGACTGCAGTTACACAGACCCGGGAAGAAAGTAAAATACACACTGGTGAAATGCTAACTCCTCTTTTGTCTGTCTTCCTGCTCTGCGTCGTTTATGAGGTCACGGCTCTTCATCCGAAATGATCCCCAGACTCCTTGCTATTTGTGGCCATCGAGGGATGTGATTCGCTGCATACAGATGATGCTAAACTGTGTCTGCCATGACGATTTACTGGGCGTAACGACGTACGGGATCAGAATAACATTAAGCCATGCAATTCTACAAAGATGACAAACTGCTCCAAAATGCTGGTTGTATTACCGCATTGAGGACTTACAGCAGGTTACCAAAATGAATCGATTAGCCCTTTCATTTCATGTTTTAAGCTATTCACGAATCTTAAAAATCTGATGTGTTGCTTTCAAACAGATTCTCCCCTCACTGTTACAAAATAATCTCAAAAATGAAATTACAGTTACAAATTTCGCAGGGGTATTGCATTAAGCTAAAGGGACATTCAAATCTTTTTAAAGTTGGTTGCAATGTTAAGCGTTTGAAAGTTTGTTCTCATTGCATTAACAAAATATATTACTAAAACTAACTTTGTGTACTCATGTGACTTTTTCTAATCACTCTTGTAAGACTATTCTATGAACACTCCTTCATCTACCTGCTTTATGTTAATCGAAGATAGAAATTGTTTTATTACATATTTATAGGTAGAAATAAGGTGAATTCAATAGACTTATGGGATAGCCATAAACTATAAGAGCTGGTCGCTAGTCCTTCTCTTTGCGTGACCAGGAGAAGAAAGACTAGTGACTTCCCATTTGGTAAATGTACAAGTATTTGAAAAATCAAACCAATAAACGGGAATATCTCGAAAACTTTTATCCCTAGAAGAATAATTACTTCATACAAAATGTTTGCTTTAACAACATCTATATGTATTTCTAAAGGAAGGGTCGATCTCTTAAAGTTCACTAGTTGAGCAAAAGTCATGCAGAATGTAAAGCAACTGAGAGAATATTTATATAAAATTAAAGTTATACATAAGAATATCTTAAACAGATTATATGGTAATCAAAATCTCAAAAGACATATTTGAGAAGATGAAAAATATTCTTAAATGTATTTTACGTAAATTATAGTTTGGATTTCGGGGATTTTCTTAAAAATCTTCCTTTTCCATCCTCGGAAGACTTTTCACCTTAAGTTAAGCAAAACAAATTAAGTATCAACTTATTATTTATGTAGGTCACACACATACACAAAAAAGGGCCTTGTTTGGTAAAAATCCGTTGCTTTTGGCCCAGGAGCTTATAAATGTATGAGTTTACGAACCCAGTGACATAACATTCCTTTCCGAGTCAAGGTACCGCTAACCGTTACGTCTCCGACTTGGGCTCAGCGTATGATGGGGTGCAGTAGTGTATGTGGGACGTACGAGTGCCACGGTTCCTCCAGGCCGGTATATAGGAGCCTTCCTCCGCAGGGACTTAACGAAGCTGAATGCATATCGTATCAGGTCTCTTAGCAAGAGAAAATCCCCTCGCCGGTATGGAGAATGGAACTTGTGTCTTCAGCAGCAGCGCTACCGCCGTACTAAGGAGATGGCACTTCTAATCTTCTATATCAGCTGAAATCTCGGCCTCGCATTCTTTGAGTGGAATACAATACTGCCCCTTCTATTCTACTACAATAGAAAGTAAAGAAGCGTATATTTGTATACAGAATTTAATTTCAGAGAACATTCGAGCGATTTTGACACTGCCTTTTTTAATTATTAAAACACTGTTCTTCTCTAAGAATGTGAACAGTAAAAGAGCCTTTATTTAATTCCTACTTCTCAATCACTTAAGATTAAGAATAATTTACAAAACCTGGATATCAGAATATGAGGTGCTAGGTGCCTCCTCCTTCCTGTATTAGTTATTACCAGAGCTAGGAAGTTTGTACCGATATCCTTGAGCAGTGCAAGAGCGGCCAGGCATGACTATGCAACGCAGCGCTACTTGGGAGGACAAGGTTCATCGTAGAATGCAAAACAGGTGTAACTGCATGACACAGAGCACGTTGGTAGAAAGGAAGACATTCGAATAACGTCTTTGTTGTGCTTCAAAGATGAGAAAATAAATTTTCTGTACAATCATTGTATGTTTTCTAGAAGTGTACTTATTCATGTCCTTATTTATTTCATTATTTACATCTACATTTCAGTGGGATACTTCAGCAAACACAGAAAAAAGAGAAGCCAGATCGAGAGACTAAATTAGCTGAAATCATTAACGAATTTGCAACAGATTATCAATCAACTAAATCTTGTTTTACGGGACGTAGAATGGGTTTTTCATTTAAAAGGCTTCAGAGGTACATTATTGTTTTTAGTAATACGACCGCAGATGAATAAATATGTAGTAAAATTTCTGCTTTGGCATTTTGTCTAGTAAGAGTCTTCAGATATTTAGGAAATTAATTTTATTATTTGGATGTTATTTTACATTCGATCAGGAAATGTTACAATCCTCGTTATAATAGCTTGGGTGATGCCACAATGTGCCTATTTAAATAATGAGATCAGCCAGAGACAAGCCTGTATGTACTATCTAAGAATTTGTAAGTTGTACATAATGATCTAAATAGATGTGCCATTCCGAATGTCTCATAAGTATTTTTGTCACTCTCTCGGCAACCGGTTTCAATGTCTCTCCGCTGTGTGTTTCTTATCTATGAATTGTTTGGATGCCGGGAGCGGGTCGGTCGCAACCTGTATAGGGAACGGCGGGCGGTACGAACTTCCTAACCCTGGTTACTACCTACAAAGCATTCATATTACAAGTCCATGATGTTTATAGTTCGTTGTTTTCCATCATCATCATCATCATCATCATCATCATCATCATCATCATCATCATCATCATCATCATCATCATCATCATCATCATCATCATCATCATCATCATCATCATCATCATCATCATCATCATCATCATCATCATCATCATCATCATCATCATCATCATCATCATCAAAATCATCGTCATCGACGTCATCATCATAATCATCATCACCATTGTATTAATGTTATTATTCCGTATGCCAATGGCGTCGAAACCTCGATAAACATATCCTATCTACTTTGGTCCAAAGATAACCTTTTCATTTATTTTTCCGCGTTTCCTCCCCTCCATTGCTTTCTATTGTTTCTATCCATATAGTTTAGGGGTTTCACCTGTTTCTTTCACCCTTGGGCTTTACTTCAATTTTTATCCACACTATTGACGTTTGTGTAAGATCTTGGCTGATATCTCTGTTGTTTTCTCATGAATGATTGCTGTTTTCATGCTTCTCTTAGCGTTTTTATGTCTAATGTGGTTACATAGTCTAAAATGAGCCATGCAAAGATTCAGGGTTGCATTTCATTATCACGTTATTATTTTGATCAAAAAGTTAAATTATGCTGAAATACAAGTAAATTAACTCGAACAACTTCATAAAAACAAAACAAAAACGGACTTCTATAAAACTTAAACCATTACCTACAATCAAATATTTATAATTATTTTCACTGCCATAAAGCGTCAGAAAATGTGAATGAGCAAGACAGATTTAGAAAATTTTGCATTGTTCCGCTTCCTGGAAGGTATTTAATTTTATTACCTATAACATATTTGTGCTAGGCCATTTGCACACTTATTTCCTTATTTTCGTACGTTACAGCGCACCAATTTACATGGAAAAGCTTTTAAATTAAAAAAAACTATTAGCTTCAGTCCAAATAATGCTTAAGGATATTAACATGTTTTGTGTCGTAAAAAATTATTTATTCCATAGGAATAAAATTATACAGAAATCATTCCAATTTATGGTGATTCCACAAGCAACTTATGCAGAATTTGGAGCATCTTTTTGTCTTTCCAGCATCTTATGTAGACAATATTTTAATCAAAATATTATAAGTGTGTTTGAGGCATTTCAGAAAAGATAACATAACGAAAAAGATGCATCTCAAGGGCAGCTTGAGGTTCGGGATTATCTCAAACTGAGTTCACGTGGGACCTTTGCAAGGTGTTGCATTTAAATCACAAATTCGTTATTTAAAAGAATTTTCGCTTTTAGTTATATTTCTCACAGAGAAACGTGAGAACAAAAAAGGATGGGTCCTTCTGAGACCTCAAGTTATAGAGAAAGTACGTGAACGGAAAAATATTTCTGAATACCGGTTACTGATAAAGTCAAGTGATTTACTCGTTTGGATGCAGTTTTATCTGTAGTTCAATCTGTTGTACATGGTTCAGAATTAATCTGTGTGGATTTCAATTACTGATTAATCTTCGTCAGCAAATGAGGCATTTTACGCAAATACGAAGCAAAATCCCAGGTGACTGGCGAAGTGAGATTTGTGGTGGAGATCATAAGGCAGGGACGGGTGTTCACCGGGTCAGCATTCCAGCAACTGTTCCATCATCATCTTTCCTATCATTCATCTCACCCTCATATATCATCCACTCCCTTCAACTTCACACCAGGCATTGGGCTGATCACCTATCCTGGTTCTCTATCGTATCCAAAGTTTCATTTCCTCAGGCCCGACTTTAAAAGGGATAGAGAAACAAGAATCCCTTAACATAACGATAGTGGAAAAACTAGGGATGTTAAAGAAGAAGAAGTATTTAGTATTAAAGTTAAAGGTTCCATTCTGCAAAAAGAACGTGAGGGAATCGGAGTATAAGATGTTGAATTAAAATAAGACAGACACAGGAAAAGAAAATAGAATAACGTCATTTTACAGGAAAGGAATACATTTTGACAGTGATGCATGACTTTCGTAATTTATACCAAAATTATAAAAAGAGAAAATGCGCGCGTGCGTGAGTGTGGCGGTCTCAAAAATTACAAAAATCAATTTTTATAATTTTTTCCTCATTGAGAATTCCTCAAATTTCTGGCGGGCTATCAAAGCCTTCCTAATCGCATATCTTAAATAACCAAAACGATTAAATAGAATTTCCAAATTCATTGTTGACAATGTTATGTGGTTAAAGTAGTTGTAATTTGCAGAGATTGCGTCTAAAAACAAAGGACAGTAACATTTTATTAAAAGTAAATTGGTACACATAATTGGTAAGAATAACACTTAAATAAGCAGAGATGGAACCTTCTATTTTACTAATGTAAAATCGGTCGTATTAGGAACCCTTTGTTGCAGAACGCAATTGAGGTATTCACTTTTTTATGCTTAACAACATCTTTCAGAATCTACTCGTATGATAGAAGTGAAATAAAACATTAATCAGGATGTGATTTGTATTTTATTCCAATTCGCACTTATATTCAATTGACTCACATATGTATATTTCCCGGTAAACTACTAGGAGCTGTCGTATCCGAGATACACCTTAATATGGCTAGTGTGAAGAAAGGATTAATTTCCATCAATTAACCTAAATAATAAGAGTTAAATAATGAAGCCTGCGATTCAAGTAGTTACAATAGTAAGTCGCCACAAACGGTGTATCTCGTATACATACATATATATATATACCTGTATGTATGTATATATATGAGTACGGCACGTTGGCCATTGTGGCTCAATGGGTAAGAGCGACTGGACGGAAACTAGGAGATCCGTGGTTCAAATCCCGGCCATGGCGTTGAATTTTTCATGTTGACTCTGTCAATAGCACTAAAAATAAGTACTTAAACATTTTAAGGAATTGGAGAGTAAATTAGAACAACACAACCATGTATTAAAATAAATTATTTATATTTTTTTCTCAAATTTTAAAAATTTAATTGGAAATATTGGTTTTTGATCATTAATCATATTTACAGATTCTAAATCTGTTGCACTTAATTCTGCTAAAATAGTTCAATTATTGGGGTAGTTTAAGGTATCATTTGCGGTAGGAAGAAACGACATAATGCAAAACCTAAAGCATACTATTACTATTAATGTAATGGAACATATTATTAAGAATCAAACAAACGGAAAACCTCTCAATGAATCTCACTGCTTAATCAGACACACAACTTATTCACTGTTATACGCTATGCAGTATTTCCAGATCTTGCAAGACTGTTCAGGAGGAAGTGGTTAAGAAATTTAGAAATTCCGACGATACATCACATATCTCTGTGTGAATATTAGGGGACGTTTCAACCATTACTAGGAATAGCCAGTGCTTCAATTATATAGGGGATTAAAAGGAGGATTCAACGTAATAATTGTCGACAGCACTGTACAATAACTCGAAACGAATACAGGGAGGCACTTTAAATGGATTAATTGGTAATTTGAGTTTAAAAAGCTACCGAGAAACTTCTGGTGGCAAACTAGAAATTAAGCATTCCTATTTCAATTACGATTGCAATATAGCATAAAAATTCTATAATCACTCACTGCACAAATTCCATATACTATAACACGCACAAACAAAACAGGGAGTAGCTGTTAGAAGAGGACTTCAACTAGCATAGTTTTACAGCAATAACAAATTTGCGGATATGTTGAAAATAATTATAAATAATTGAGTTTATTAAAACCTGTAAAGCGAACATTTTTATCAGATTCAACGGAAGCTGAAGCAATATATAGTGCAGCAGAAGATAATATTCCATGAATACAATTCGAAACTTTTATTTGAGGAAACTATCAAATATCTTTCTAATGGGAAGTTAGCTCTGGTATTTATTATCTATGACATCCGTGGTTTGCTAGTGCCCCAAAAATAAAGCTGATACATTGTGTTCCTGATATTGGATTCCCTTTTTACATTTTCCACAGCGTAATTACAGTAATTTTTAAAATAATGTATTCCACCCAAAATATCGATGCCAAGATTTACCTGTTAATACAAGTTTTGTATTTAAAACGCACTAAAAACGTCTGTATGGTTAACAGCAGAACTGAAAAACGAAAAGTCATTTGAATATATATCTTGGTAGTTAGTTAAGGATACGGTACGACGTTCTACAAGAAAATCCCTTCACGCTACCCTCTACATCAGCAGCTGCCTGCACCCCCGTGCTGGCGTCTCTTACCCGAGTGCACGCTCAACTCCGAACTGTTGACATGTAAAGAGTGGTGCAGTGACGTCTTTTGCGTAGCGTCATACTCCTCCTCATTCACGTTCAGAGACAATCGAAGCATACAATGTTCACCTGTATTTAAATAAGAAGTTATATTTTATGTAATTAGAATAGCAGTTATTCAGCCGTTTCTCTTAGGAAATTGACAGGCTGACATAAACATATAGTATACTCTACGACAAACTTATTTATGCTACGTCGTATAGAACAACTAAATAATAATAATAATAATAATAATAATAATAATAATAATAATAATAATAATAATAATAATAATAATAATAATAATAATAATAATAATAATAATAATAATAATAATAATAATAATAATAATAATAATAATAATAATAATAATAATAATAATAATAATAATAATAATAATAATAATAATAATAATAATAATAATAATAATAATAATAATAATAATAATAATAATAATAATAATAATAATAATAATAATAATAATAATAATAATAATAATAATAATAATAATAATAATAATAATAATAATAATAATAATAATAATAATAATAATAATAATAATAATAATAATAATAATAATAATAATAATAATAATAATAATAATAATAATAATAATAATAATAATAATAATAATAATAATAATAATAATAATAATAATAATAATAATAATAATAATAATAATAATAATAATAATAATAATAATAATAATAATAATAATAATAATAATAATAATAATAATAATAATAATAATAATAATAATAATAATAATAATAATAATAATAATAATAATAATAATAATAATAATAATAATAATAATAATAATAATAATAATAATAATAATAATAATCACAACAGACAATACAATAATAACAACAACCGTAATGTACCTGTCTGTTGCTGTCTCGTAACTGCTCCAGCATTGTGATTCGTTCATCACCTTCTAATCTGTCGTAATCACTAGCATGACAAGTGGCATAGTGGCGCTGGAGATTATATTTTTGTATCACATTCAGGACTTTATTACATATTAAACATCGCGCAGCATTATCAAATGGTGAAAAAATCTACGGCTTGCTCCCGTGAAGGGTTAAATAACGTAGGGGTAGAAGATTTTCGTGAATATGTAGCCACCTTGTAAACAACGTCCATGCACAGGTAACTAACGAGCCTATACTGATCACCCTGATCGCCCCTCTCTGCCCTCCCCGCCCCGCCTAACTTTGGTGCATTCGCTGGTGCACTTCTTACCCAATACCCGTTTCAGGGTGTCGTGAGGAGCACTAATTAACATGAAAGATGTTTAGAAAATTTTATTTTTCTTATACATTGCGATAAGGATTTTTATTAAAATACCATGAGTTTAAAGTATTTAAACGACAAATGCAGTACATATTTCTTGAATTTTTCTGAGAATGTGTTAGGAAGTCCTGTTCTTTGTGGAAAGGCTTTGCATGATTCGGAAACGGTGAGAGGAAAACCTTTAAAATACAAAAATGTAGATCTTGATAAAACAGATAGCTTATTTAATACATTTTTTTTGGAGCGAGCCCTTTCGCAGAGCTTCTTTGTTATTTGCCAGAATTTTACAATACCTATACTTTTCTCAAACGGGAATTTGTTATTCACTTTTTATCTATTGTCCATGTAAAGAGAACGCAATTTTAAAAACCATCTCATAGTAACCAACTATAGGGTTTTAATATCGACTAATGTCTACCGTATTTTCATATCTCCTTGAAGCTACTTACAAGTAAATTAACAGTAAGTTAAAGCTTATCTCAATTAGCAAAAAGTAGTCAGAGAAGTAACGTTAGTATGCATATTTTGCACACGACCAGGCAACATAATGGGAGTTAAATACATTAGATTTTAAATTTATTTTTTCTTTCACTCAAACATTTGATGAAGAGACTTCACTGGGATTTCCTACATCAAAAGGTATGATGTACTGTACTCACATTACTTTCTCTACTCTATAATTTATTTGCTGTTAGAATAAAGTGATTCCGCACTGAGCTTCATCTCTAGTGAGCAAATGGTTAACTACTATACGTGCGCATGTAAACAGAAATGCAGTCACCTGAGTTTCACTGCTGTCATTGTTGTGCATTGTGAACATCTGAGGGCGATTGTCTTAACATTAGTTATGCACATTATTAGAAGAAACACTCAATATTTCTATAACTAAGCTACTAAGGTTACGAAAAACAAAAAACTCTACATCAGCAAAGTAGAGTAAGGATGAAAACGAAGCTAATTACAGATGTTGCCGCCAGGCATTGTTTTTGCTGTTGCCAACTCGCGTGTAGACGAATGCCGAGAGAGAAAGAAGCGGGGAGTGAAAGAGACAATAGTGCCCAAGCCACGCCCACGGAGCAGAAGAGCGCTTGCTACTTGCGGAGAGAGAAAGAGCCGGAGAGATGTCTGGACAGCTCCCTCTCCTTCGCCTGCGGTCACGAAAGATCCTGTGGCCCGGCAACTTTCGAGAAACGATGGTTCGGTTATAAAAAAAGAAAATCACGGCTCGTCAGAGAGCTCAGTGGTGCAGCGGAGCTCCTAGTGAGTGAATGGGGTTGCAGTTGCGAGCCAGTGAGCTGTTAATTGTGTGTGGACATTTGAACTGTACCGAGTTGAGAACTGATAATTGTGTAGTGATTTGAAAGTGAATTCTTTTGTTTGTTTACGTGTGGTGAAGCTACGAGAGACTGTATTGAAGAATGTTACGTCATACTGCTGCTAAGGACTGTACAAACTGTCGTTCTACGGAAATAAAGAGAATTTTTAATTTCTGCAAACTAGATTTTCAATCTTACGAACCCACAAAGTCACTATATTAATCCAAATCTGAAAACGGCTCATTTCCTTCCAAGTCAGAGATTTCCGATTCATGTTGTCGTCGTTGTCACTTTTCCATCCCCCATTGATGATTAAACGATGCACTACATTGCAGTCCGTTTCCTTCAGATACAACATATGCTGATTTTCATTAGTCATAGATTGAACAATAATGTTTAAACAATAATTTTAAAACGCTGAATACACCAAGTCTAGAAACCCAGCTAGCTTCAACGTCGTGGTACTTTGTACTAGATGAACCTTAACTTGACACCAAATTAGATTTATTGCATTAAGCTTACAACGATAGAAAGGCAGTCTGAGTGCATTCTTACTATTACCTGTCACACTTCTTTTATTGCGACTAATAAATTCAAGGCTTCTTAAGAAAAGAGTACAAGCTAGACCTCATAAAGTTAGGCAAACCACTGTCACTATTCACTGCAGCAGCACATTATCTATGGTAGGAGATTCGTTTTTGAAAAAAAAAAAATGCTTTTTTCCGCAAAGCTGCCTTTAGTAACTCCTGACATTGTCCTAAAACTGAGTGCTTACGCTTCCGTTTCTCCCCTGGCGTAGTTACTGTCCCTGAAGTAGTTTATGTTTTCGAGCACTATAAACTGCTGACATCGATTCTCCAGTAAACTCTGATGTTAGCTTTACCAGAACGTTTATAGCAACCGTAAGATATTTCTCCGAAAACTTATTGAATATGTTCAATGTAATAACATACTGAGTGGGATGACTCAGGCGGTTTCGTTTGTGGCCCGCCTGAGTTCAATTCCGGGTTCGATTCCCGTGATCGAACCACCTGACCCAAAGGCTTTTCCGGAGGTTTCCTGCGTCGCCAAGCGAATGCTGGGTAGGTTAATTACATCTCCCGAAATTCCTGTCCGTGCACTTCATCTCCATTATCATTTCACACCATCTCTCTCTGGTAATCTCTTTCAGGGTAGACGTGTTGTGGGTGTCTCGGCGGTACATGGCAGGATGATATGCTCTGAGTGAACCACTTTCTCTTCCGGTAGGGCGATCGTCGGTCTCCGAACTGGCTGCTGGGACCACTTTAGAACCACAGCAGGGGTGTGTCCATTGTTCTGGCCTACCCAGGAAGGTTTCCATCTTAGTAAAATTTAGGCACCTTGCCTGTGTGCTGTCATGACTCCTTGGGAAGGTCGCCCCGTCTCCTCTCATTCTGTCTCTGTCTCTGTCTCTGTCTTATCCTTCATCCCGGGGATGCCCCACTTGGGGGCATAGCTACAATATATCAGGACTGGTCGCAGTGCTGAACCCCTCCAAAGTAATCCTAATGCTAAGATAACATTTTCAACGCTTCATAAAGTGTTTCGTCGCACTGTTTAACAGTGCCCGATCTTACTTTCATTTCGCAAGCTATGCTGGTGCTAAGGCAACTGGCGAACGCTACGGTTCACCAGGTGGTGTTCAAAGAAACAAAAAATTAATATGTCATCATAATTGTATTTCTATATTATAATAACATAAATGTTTTATTGAGAACGGCTGCAGCAAGAGGCTTGATAAACCGCAAAATATATTTTGGAAGAATATAAGGGTAATAAAAGCCATCAACCAATGTGATTAATGTCCACCATGTGCTTTTTTCAAATTTACATTATTCTTACAGTAAGTAATTTATAGTAAAAACTATCCTTAAAAACGCTTATGCCTCTATCCTTGTCGTGATAATGTGATAAACTTGTACAGAAAGCATCTTATTGTGAATTTCCTTGTAGGTGTAAGGAGGATAAAGGATCTTAAGCGATAGTCATGGGATTCAAATTTCGTTTTCTCTGCGTGGTGAAGATGAATAACGACTTCCAATTTGAGGAAAAGATCTATATTTTTGTGTAGTAAGACTTTGCCTACCTCTTATAGTTTACCAGTTACACAAAAGCAATCTAGAATGAAGGGGACCTCTGAAGATATCTCTAGGAAATTAAAGATATGCATACTATGTGTCATATGATGATTTAATGAAAATTGTTTAAACAATTTTTGAGAAAATCGGCATTTTCGAAGAAAAAAACGTTGCATGTAAAGGGTAGTTTGGTGTGGAGGCATTGTTGAAAGTGTTGTATTGCATCCTTCGAAGAAGCTCATCTTAAATACCAATATGACATTCAACTGACTTTCGCCTTTGAACAATGCTATTCACAACACACACACACACACACACACACACACACACACACACACACACACACGCACACACACACACACACACACACACACACAAGACCAGCTTTTACAAATGCTTTTATTATTAAGAATGTCTCAAGATATTTATTTCTGGTGAAAACTCCATATAATTTCCTCACTTACTATAGGCGTATGTACGAATACTATAAAAAGCTTAAAGAAGAAGAAATGAAAAATTAACAAAAGACCATAATTTCAGAAAAAACAGGGCGGGCGCGTGAAGTTCTGAGAATGTGAACAGAGTATATATCAAGTAAAATGTTATTTTAGGTTCAGTGTCCAGCAAATATGTCCTGCGCTTGGGCATAGTGCGTTACAATGTTGTGATTTGTTAACTACCATGGAACTCGATCGGGATCGACCCCACCCCTGGAGGAATGCGGGTTTTAAGTCCTGGATGCAGGACCGGTGACTACTCAGCATCGAGACGGAGTTGAGAATTTAAGCTTAGGTAGAGAACCCTGGTCAAGGAAGCTAACTTTTCGGCCCAGGATGCCATGATGCTGACCACATCTCCTCCTAGTATCGGTTGGATGATAGCCTACTTATGTGTTGCGTATGTGGGCGTGAGGCCGGCAGTCGGGTTGGCAGGCCCTGGCTCTCTTGCTGGCTTTTATGCCACGGTTACGTTACGTACAGCAAATAAGGTACACGACAAATTTCAGTAAATTTTCTTGTTTCATACTAAGGTTTTAAAAATGTTGTTCCATTTTTTCAAAACGGCTAATCATTATGAAGTGAAAGAAGCGGTATAATCTGAGATTACGTTGAATAACAAATGAAGGCCTCTTCGTATACAAAGTAATGAAAATTCACACCAACAATATCAAATATCACCAAAATACTTATGACCAAATGCATTACTACATTTAATTGGGATTTATAAAGATAATAACAACTATGTTGAAGTTTACTTGCTATACAAAATTTGAATAAACTATATGTGAATGGAGCTTTTTCAGATACCGTTTCCAGAAAACTCAGAATACATATTTGATTTATCACGTAAGTATATTAAACATGTGGGGTGTTAAGCAAAATCCTTTAAGCCACTTTTGTAAAATTAAACATTCGAGAACCCTTACTGAATAATTTCGGGGGAAAAGTTTTCTTCAAAACCATTTTTAGCATTCTTAACTTCCAATGTTGAGTTATGCTCTTCACAGCACTCAATCATTTATCCAAAAATGGACCTTTTCCTACAAACATTGTTTTTTGGGAGGTCCAGAGTGCATGGGAATATTTATTTCCGGTAAAAAGCTGGATATAATACTTTAGTAGGTTAAGTCCAGAGGTTCTACACCCATTTGCCTTGAACCCGTAGGAACAAGACCCGGGCCTCTTTCTACCCGGGAGCGAACTCCGGGGCTCTTTCCATAGGGCAATATCTGGAGTCTAAAAAGCCCCCCCGCTTGTAACTTTAGTAGGTAATAGAGGAAGTAACATGTGAAATGTAACATGTATAAGTATTTCAAAACCAACCAATAATCAAGAATACCCGAGAAATAATTTTCGCCACCAAAATGACACAAATTTGCGTCATTTTCGCAATATAAAATGCTCAAATTCAATTAACGTAATTATACTTTTGGTTTAGGAAGACTATGTCTCTCTTAAGGTTTACCAATTATACAAAGGTGAGCTGTTCCCAGAGAATTAAGAATATGTGTTTAATTTTCAATAATGAACATATTTTAAACCACTTTGGAGGAAACCAGAAACGAGAAATTTTTCCCTTTAAAGAGCAGCTGCGGTTGATGTAACTTTCTCGCAAATGCTCATGTCTCATTGTTGGAAGCTGCTGAACTTCTCTGAACTTAAAACACCAAATTCGATTCAGGTAAAATGATGGAAATGATCATTTCTTCCACACTAGCTAGTTAGGCTAAGGTTTGAAAGAGTAGAGACAGATTGAAAAATTCAATGCCATAGCCGGGATTTGAACCACGGATCTCCCGGTCTCCATGCGGTTGTTCTAACCAACTGAGCTACCATAGCCAACGTGCCGACATGACATTAAATTCTCCAATGACTCATATGTTTCGCAGTAGACCACTAGCGGATCTCATGTGCTATGAGACACGCACCTTTTGTGGCGACTTACTACAAAGTACATGCTATACTCATAGCATATGAGAACTCCTAGTGGTCTACCGCGAAACATATGAGTCAGTTGGAGAATTTAATATCATGTTGGTATGTTGGCCATAGTAGCTCAGTTGGTTAGAACAACCGCACGGAGAGCGGGAGATCCGTGGTTCAAGTCCCGGCTATGGCATTGAATTTTTCAGTCTGGGTCTACTCCACCAAATTTAATATTCTAGTTTTGAGATATGCTGTTTAAAGGCAAACTCAAATAAATAAGGTGATATGTGTGCAGAAATACATTTGGAGGGTTTTCGAGGATGTTCAAACCTACATTTGTAGTGAAAACTTTCTATCCAATTTTTATGCCAACTTTCATATTTTCCTTAATTATTATAGATAACCAGTAAATAAACTCAAAATATTTGTATAAAGTTAACTTTTAAATAATTTATTTTTGCAAGCTGTTAAGATGGATTTACCAACTAAACTAGAAAAAAAAAAGTTGTACTGAGAAATGTTAGGTAAATATTGCAATCACTTTCTATGAGCCAACATCATTCACAGTGATATTTCCGTAAGCAATATGCAATTGGAATCACGTTTAACGTATTGCTACGGTATTCCCTAATCTCTGGGTCTACATCTCTGGGGGTGTACACAAATGGGCAGCCACGATCTGCTAGCAAGAACTGTATGACTAAAACCACAGGAGTGTTACCAAGGCATCTCCTATTCTCTGGGTACACAAAATGGACTGCTTGATGCAACAGCACTAGCCAATTTGCCTCGGTATCCCCTATGCACTGGGTACAGTCAGCTCAGCGTTTACACAAATGGACTGCCATGATCTCCTAACAAGCACGTGGAGCTAATTTCGAATTCCGCGGCTGTATGCTACTAGGCCTGATACATAATGCAAGAGACGTTTAAGATTCCAGGGTACTCACACAGAATGCGTTGTGCCACTGATCCGACAGCCTTGAGTTGGGGTGCCCTTGCTCGCTTTCCCTGTCCTCCGCTGCTTCTTCTGCGGACGAGGAGGAGACGGCGTATGAAGATAGAGCTCCAAGATGACGAGAGGATTCCCTTTGTAGTTCCCAGCTCCGCATGTAGAGATCTCCGGAATAGACCACGCCACCAACAGCTTTTCTCCGTATTATGTGAAACCTATAAACAGAAACATGTGGTTTCAGTTCCGAGATCCCGGTTGATTCCTGGTGCGACTGATAGCGGAATTATTCTTAAATAATAATATGTAATTCTTTACACTCTGTGGAACCTGAAAGTATGAGTATGCCTGTGAATGTGTCAGACATCACCAATAAACATAAATCAAATTAATGTCCAATGAGCTACAATGACATAACTTTCTCTACACTTTTATTTATTAGAGGTTATGCAAACCATTATTACAAAATTATTATTTTTCTGTGTACTTCAGCCTGAGATAAACCTTTACAGAAACAGTCACATTACACATTCCGTTATATGCACAAAAAGATGTAACGACAGCCATATGTTTAAGAATTTGATGGTATTTATTGGTGTTAAAGTTGCATGAAAACCTCGGGAACTGCTTACGGCACAAAAAGGCAATGTGGTACACGCCGGGTATTTTAAAGAAATCTAAATTTATTCTGCAGTGCAATTTCCTCTATCGCTTAACAGTAGCTACCAGTTTATCATTGTCAAATATACCTTCGAATGATACGGCCTTCCAAGGCTATACCCATAAACGTTAAGATGTACGTCTTGTATCTTTATAAATATATTTAATAAATAGGGTGATTATAGAAGACGAAGCTAATTTTCAGAAAATATAAAATTTGCGTCTTTCATGTAAAGGGTACTTTGGAGTGGAATGGTTTTGCTGAACATTTCGTGTTGCAACATACGAACTTAAATACAATGTGTGTATCTAACTGAACTTTCATTTTCGGGTTACGAGATTCACACACACACACACACACACACACACACACACACACACACACACACACACACACACACACACACACACACACACACACACACACACAAACACAGACACACTATACACACAGACTAATCACAACTGTTGAAAACTATGGACCAACTGAATAAACCTGCACTAACCTGCATAAACCTGCTTTAAATAGTAGTAAATCACTGATTAAGATACACACTAGAAATGAAAAAGTTCTCTCTCAGGGAAGTACACACCTTTTTTGACAGTTTCATTCAAACGCTTCCTTCAACAGCCTTTACTTGGACGAAATCTGTCTATTGTTTATTATTGTTACTCGTCCTTTATACGTTATCCTCAACTGCTGTGTTTTTGTGGATTAAAATTTCGAATTATATGAGGTAACTTTCCGTCAATCATTTTACTAACATAATAAAACCAATTTATCCCACGGCTTTCTATTTTAAAATTTGCATTATTCGTAAGCTTTGCGATTGTCTTCATTCCCTTCTTATTTCAGGGAGTATATCCTGCCACAAGGATGAGCATTAATTTCATTTCTTATGTTCCCAATCTCCTTAATGGATACTGTGACTGAACGTTTGGTCTAAAATAATATTTTTTACATTCAGTTATACAGTATAAATATTCTATAAAATCCTGTTAATCAGTTTTCAGTATTGCCATTTTAAAAATCAGAGCTACATGTTTAAATCACCTTGCACTGCGTTTTTAAGTCAACTGGACCAGTTCCGTTACTTTTGATATGCCATTTGTCAATTTACGTCTATTTATATATAAATTTTATAATTTTGTGCACTGAATTTTCTCCTAACGTTTCTATGCTTTGCATGCAAATATGCATATATAATCTAAAATGTGTTGTGAAAATATTACATTATTTTTTGCCTGATTTCTTGCCTACAGAACACCGAAACTTCGAAAAAACCATATATTTATATCTTACAACAATAACATCAACTTCAATCGATTGCCGTAAGGTGTCACAATATGTCATTCTCTTCTTGAGAGATGGGAATCACTCAATCAGTTTTTGAGGATTTGAAATATTTCAGTAATTAAATATATAAATTGGGGAACTCCTTGAACATAGTGCTCAGCATCTTCACAGTAATTTCCTCATTTATGCATATTAAGTATTCCAATTTTTTAATTAATACCTTAGATATTAAGTTCCTTAATGTCATAACTCTCCATGCTTACAACATACAAGCACTTGGTAGAGAAGCTGTTTCATTCCACTCAAATATTCATTAATAGATTTCACAGAAAAATACATGGTTTAGGGCTCCATGATTAAGAAACAGTATTCTTCAAAATCGAAAAGTAGGAAAAATACCAAACTACACTTTTAAATGTTCAGTAATTTCCATATGGTAAGTGGAGTTTCTTCTGAATTAATTTATTTTCCAAAAAAGATACGGTAACAATTTTACTAAAATATTACACATTAAAGGGCCTTACATAGCGAATAAAATCATATTCTGCAAATTCCTTTGTAGACCACTTAGGCGGAAGGAATACTTTTTAGTACAGGTTTTTATATCCAAGCACGTGAATTCATTCTTTAGAAGTATGCATGAATTTATTTTCTCCATTTTTCTTTGAGCAGTTGTTCCTATGAATAGCACGCTCTGATACAATTGTATCTTTTTCTCTGAAATTATTGGAAATTTTGAAATTAAATATGTCTTTAAAATCAACCGCTTTATAACTGATGTGATCTGCGTTTCTGTTGATAAGGCATTTTGTTGCCTTTTAAAATGGTGTTCCTCATGAGTTTGACATAATGGATATAATTTAGAAAAAGTAAAGTTTATAAAGAAGAAATTTATTGCATGAAACCACAAAAGCGAAATCCCGCAAACTTTCAGTGTATGTAAAATCAGTTGCTATGAAATAGATTTCACAGGCATCTTTCAACATTTCGTTTTAAGTATAAAGACAGTATTCGAGCAAGGTGGCAGTACAGTAACGTAGGCATTTGAGTTCGGAAGGTCTCAGATTCGATCACCGTCGATCCCGCTCTCTGATTTGGGTTTCTCGTGGTTTACCCTTGTCACTTAGGCGATTGGGGTCCTTACATTAATACCATGGTGCTTTTCCATAAGTTTCCTTCATTCCATTTCCTTGTAATCTTTCCCGTGTGCATTCATTGTGATATGTGGCGGTGCTGGACAGATGGTGTGGATACTTGCACACGGTAGCTACTGCTGTCGGCGGGGTATGTGCTCACTATACTCAAGTGGAGAGTGCTTGTCAATGTTAGGCCCAGAGTGTTGGGGGCTATGGTGCGAGTCCGGACGGGGATGAAGAATTCTCAGCTCTGGTTATGGACTTCCGCGCGTCTTTGTAGCCTGTCTGTCCTAGAACCTTGAAATACAGTTCCCTGACTTCATCCGATCCTCCTGTAGGTGTTAGCCACAAGAGGTCTGTGTGGAGCTTGCAGTGCGCTGAGAATGAAGAAGACTTAGTACATCACTTTTCTTCTTGTTTTTGTAATTTACGTCCTCCAACGTTAAGTCATATCAGACGAATGGATGAAATGATGCTCATATGAGCCTAGGGTCCATAAAGTTTAGTGTTACCGAACATTCGTTTCTCAGGATAAGGAAAAACTCCGGAGAAAACCTTATCCAGGTAACTCACCCTGACCGAGATTCGAACTCGGGATCTCTTGAACGTGAGGCAGACACGCTACCATCCAAAGCGAGCATTTGTTTCTTACTATAGGTAAGTAGTACAGAAAATAAAAGTCTGGAAACTGCATGTTTGGCGTTTGTTTACTTTGTTAAAGGTATCGAAGTTCCGGGGTTACGATATAGCAGACATCAAAGCAAGAGAAAAAGCAACTCAAGATTTATACCAGTGAATACTCTAGCAGTGGATTTAAAGTGCGAAATATTATAATCATCCTTCTTTTAAAAGTTCCTTTTCAGGTGAAAATGATGTTCATGTATCTTCGTTATTTACTCTGAGCGAAATGGAAGGTAAACATCTGCCGGGGTTATCTGAGGACAATGGAGGGAAAAATGAAAGTCTTATCTTGCGCTTCGCTTTTCTTTACATAAAATATCCTTTCCCATTTCCCGTGCCCATGTATGAAGATCTTGTGCCAAAGATAGGAAAAACGAGCAAGCACACGTCCGTGAAACAAAGTGATGTTTTTCTGGGCACTTCCCAAGTGTCCCTTCTCGAGCCTTGTTGTGTTTATTTTCAGCCTGCTTTCCTTGCCTCAAACTGAAACAATCTTTGCAGCCCTACCAAACAATTTTTAGTGGTAATAGCGGAAGGCACGAAGATGTGTATGATAGGTATGTGCTCATTATCCAGTGGCAATACTCATAGGTATTCTTATGTATTAATTAGTGGGGGGGCGGTACTTGTAATCTCGAAAGGGGTTTAGTTAAGTCTATTACACTAACAGAATACAAAAAGGTTATTGTGTTTTTGAGAACCTAGTCGTCTCGTTAGCTACTTTGTACCGCAGTTTCTTTCCTTGCGGGAGGACTGGGTTCGACTTCCTGAGTGTTTTCTCCTGCTGGAGGACCCGATTCCTGGGTAGACTCAGACTCGCGAGGTCCCAGGGGGCTCAATTGAGTAGTAAAAGTAGCGGCTGCTGGTTGTTAAGATTCACTGACAGAGAGGGACTAAAGGAGCAATGTATCCCTTACCCTCCAGAACTGCATCCCATTTATGGAGCCCAATGTGGACAGAGGTGGAAGATGCAGCGGTTGAACGGTAGGTTTGGTCAGTTATAGGACTGTACCGCCACGGACTTCAGCTGCTATGACATGAACAATCGAACGAGTTACGGAATGCGTATACAGTGCTATCTCTAGTGGGAATGAGAAAAGATTACAAAAAGAAAATTTTTAATGTGCTACATTCAAATGGTTTCCACTACTCATGCAGAAATTGGCAGCTTTTATTCGATCAATACATCTTTTTAATTGGAAAAATATTTCAAATGGCACTGTATCTCACACGCACAGCTCTTGTTTATTCGCGTGTGAATATATAATGTTGTGCACGGTGTTCAAATAGATATTTGGCTTATCACGTACCCACACTACTTTCCTGATATGAACTTACGTAATATTTGCATACAATTACATCCAAATATCTAGCTAAGAGACACTGGAACACAATATTCTAAACTTTTAAAAGTAAAGCCGTTGCCCTGAAAATCGGTACACAGAAAGCTGTGTGAAAGTTCAAGCTCTAGCTAAAATATTCTATCAGATAATACAATGAATATTTTTCATCAGCGAGCAAAAAATACAACATTTTTTAAATTGTCTTGCACCGTATTATAACGTATTTGCTCATGTTTTAGTAATGTGAAAATAAATGGGAGAATTACATTGGAGTAGGTTTTATTATTTGCAGATAAGTAAATTGTCTTTATGAACTGTTGATGGAAATAAGTTCTTTTTTCAATGTAAATATATTTTTGAGCCAATGAATAGCGCTATCACGCACGTATATATGAAATTAAAAACGCACAGTTATACACAAACCTGAGCAAAACCAAAGTACAAGGAACAAGCTATATACGCAAAAATACAAAAGTGTGATGGTACAAAAGAATGTATGTGTGTGTTTGTGTTTGTGTGTGTGTAAGTGAGTGAGTGAGTGAGTGAGTGTGTGTGTGTGTGTGTGTGTGTGTGTGTGTGTGTGTGTGTGTGTGTGTGTGTGTGTGTGTGTGTGTGTGTGTGTGTGTGTGAAGGGGAAGTGGCAAGTCCAGTGAGGTAGATTTGGAGCGAACAGCTAACTTAAATATGTTGCTGGGATCTTAAAAGTGGTGGTTAAAGAAAAATGCCTGATAGATATAATTCGCAAGTGTCTGCAGAATCTATAATATAATTTAGAAAATGGAAAATTTCTCATTTCCACCGAAATACTGAGTATCAGGTTCCCAGCAAACACGGAATTGTTGAATAACAAAACAAAGAGCTCTACACACTTCCCCATGTATAACTCCTTTCTTTCCATTTTGTTCTCATTAACTAGCGTCATTAACTCAATAGTCACACCGGGGGGGGGGGGGAGGGGGCAACTTTCCTTTGGAAATGTTTTTCAAAGCTTCTGGTATTATCTTGCACACAGTTGTCTTTAGAATGTTTTCTTTGGAATTTTATATCATTCACCACACAAATATTTACACTCTCATTTACAGTTCAAGACGCTGGAAAGGATGACTGGAGAAAACCTTCCACTTGCAGCTGGGAATCGAATCCTGAACCGCTTACAAGCTGGTGCTGAATGACTATGACTGCACGAAACCAGAAAACGTTTTATCCAGTAAATTCGTAGCCTTTTAAATATGTTCGGTAACTAATTGATATGTAGAACACTGCAAAACGTTATTGCTCACTCAACGTATGAGTGGAAGGTGTAACATTTTGACAACATTTTATTATCTTTTACTTTTAGATTTGTATGTCACACACAGTTTATAAGAAGATTTAACCTGTAATATATCTTCTGACATTTCCTAAACATAAAATGAGACTTTTGAAAAGGGTCCTTCGGTCCACGGTCCACTGTGAAAATCATTTTTCACAGAAAAATGTGCGATATTGTTGTATTTCTCCAAAAGTTTCTATTTAAGATATTCACATGCCAAATAATGTATAGAAACTATGACTCCATAGTTTCGTATCTCTGGAGCCCTCAAATTATCAACCTACTTGAAAGAATAACTCCACTTGTCAAGCAATATACAGGCTGTTACAAAAAGGTACGGCCAAACTTTCAGGAAACATTCCTCACACACACACAAAGAGAGAAAATATGTTATGCGGACATGTGTCGGGAAACGCTTAATTTCCATGTTAGAGCTCATTTTATTACTTCTCTTCAAATCACATTAATCATGGAATGGAAACACACGACAACAGAACGTACCAGCGTGACTTCAAACACTTTATTACAGAAAATGTTCAAAATGTCCTCCGTTAGCGAGGTTACATGCATCCATCCTACGTCATTCATTCATTCATTCGTTCGTTCGTTCGTTCGTTCGTTCGTTCGTTCGTTCGTTCGTTCGTTCTTTAATTCATTCATTCATTCATTCATTCATTCATTCATTCATTCATTCATTCATTCATTCATTCATTCATTCATTCATTCATTCATTCATTCATTCATTCATTCATTCATTCATTCATTCATTCATTCATTCATTCATTCATTCATTCATTTATTCATTTATTCATTCATTCATTCATTCATTCATTCATTCATTCATTCATTCATTCATTCATTTATTTATTTATTTATTTATTTATTTATTTATTTATTTATTTATTTATTTATTTATTTATTTATTTATTTATTTATTTATTTATTTATTTATTTATTTATTTATTTATTTATTTATTTATTTATTTATTTATATTTTACTTGTTTATATTTTTACTTATTTATTTACTCATATATTTAATTATTCATTCATTTATTTATTCATTTATTTATTTGTTTATTTATTTTTAATCTCTCTATTTATTTATATATTTGGTATCTATTTATTTCTTTGCCTAATTATCTGTTTATGTATCCATGTTTCCATTTATCTATCTATACATTTATATACTTATATATTTGCATTCTCTATGAAAAGAGCGATTTGAGCAAGTAGTTTGAATTGAAGCATAAAATATTAAAACGTCTGTAAATGAACACCTTTTAAATGCACTACTTGCTCGCCAGGAGAGAGACAATAAAACAGTACGAGTACTTCCTGCCAATAACAGATGCCACTACTGGTAATATGCTAACGCGGGGAAGAAAATATGTCATTGCTTGCAATATGTTACAATAAATTGAAACTTTTTCGTTTATGTATAATCTGTATTTAGCTCTTTGTAATGTTTAAAAAAGCTGACTTTAGCTATAGTGTATAGTGAGTGAATATCGAAGTAAGAAATAATTGTGTCTGGAAAAAGGAGCCTTTATAATTAAATAGATATATAAGGTTTTTGCTTCTTTTCCTTATGGACCTAATGCACATTATTTATCTAGTTTTCTATTTTGTATCAATGTAATCATGAAACAGTAATTGACACTGTGAAATATGTTATTTGAGTTATATTTCGACTAACAGTCAAAATAGCAGAGTGTGGGGGGTGAGATAATACAATTGAACATCATCGCATGATCAGCTCGTCTCACTCCTCTATAAATTAAACGTTCATTTAATTCACCTTCACATATACTTTTCCACAAACAGCCTTCGTTTTAAATTTCTGTGTAGGTGAAGAAGACTTTAAATGCGTTAAGCTATGCAATATCTTGAAGTTACGCTATTTCTTCTGAAGGCCAAACAGAAAGTATAAATATTTCAAAACGGGGACACTTCTGCGAGGAGCCGACTGGTGCAGACGCCTCTTCATGAACATTTTAGTGATCAGCAAATTGTCATTATCGGGAGGTCCCTCAGAGCAGCTCCCGGCAATAGGGCTACTCAACAGTGCCTTCCTTTTTATAACAATATCAAGGAATTAGAAGAAGAAATTAAGGTTGGAATTTGGAATGGGACGAACAAGTAAATTCCACAACTAGGAATGCGTGGAAGGCATTACATTTCGTAATGAGAATATTGAAAAAGGGGAGCGCTAGATCCAGGGAAATTGCCTACAAGGCCTTAGTGCGGCCGGTTATGGAATATGGAGTAGCATGCTGGGACCCGTATATAGCTAACCAAATCGATCCATTAGAAAAAATACAGAAGAAGGCAATAAAATTCATAAAAAGAGGCAAGTATTTTGGGCCTATAAAAGGAGATGAGACTAAATGGGAGGAATTAAGAATTAGGCGTAAAAAACATAGGTTGGTAGCATTATTCAAAGCTAATGCTGGTGTAAAGGCATGGGTGGACGTTAATGTAAGGTTAGATAATCCGGATTATTATGGACGAAACGATCATAGGTATAAAATTAAGGGTAGAAGATACAGAACCGACGTAGGAAAATTTTCTTTTGTTAATAGAACCATTGAAGAATGGAATGAATTGCCTGTAGCAGTCCTTCAGGGCTGTCCCCTGTCGTTAAAGAAATTTAGAAAAAATCTAAATGGTTTATAGTTTAACTTTTGAATTATAATGGTATATAATATGTAAATAGAGAAGTAATTAGATAAGTTTTAAGTGACTAAAGTAAAATAATATCATGTTTGTATTGTTTACTGTATTATTGTTGTAAATCTAGTATATGTAATTTGATCTGTATTCTTAACTCTGCCACCGGGTAGTACCCAATTGCAGTTAATAAATACATACATACATATACCTACCGAAAACGAGGTCCCGCAATAGCACCTCCGGTAGTAGCGTCATCGTATGCTGCCGCGGGCTGTGCAAGAGCGCGTAAAGTTTGGATTCCTTGTCTTTGACCATGGCCGCGTCCTTGAGCATGGCGCGAAGGGGAGTAGTCGTACATTCAGCGAGAGCTAAAGGCAATTATTTAATAAAAAGCTGATTACGAAACTGATAGCTTTATTCCCCTCGAACTCTTATTTAGGTTGTTTTTCATATATTAAATTTTAGGGGTAAAGCACCTCGTTATTTTCAATATCATAGAGTTTCCACAGTGCTGCAGAGCCAGTTGCTTCATTTTTTTGAAAAGTTTCCGAGGCCTAGAAGCAAGGAATTCCGTTAATTTTCAGAAGATTGCCATCTTCTAAAGTGACAAAGGGTGTTACATTTACCTCATTATCACTGTACCAAATATCCTGAAGATGCAATTGCTAATGGACCAAAGCCTCAGCAGCGAGGGCTTTTACACAAATTAGAAAACTGCCTATTTATATTTTCTTTTCCAACAAGGTAATGTTTCAGTCTTTAAACTGGAGAAGAAAAGTAAGTGAACTTGGCTGTTGCTTTTCGTCTTGCAATCTTAGTGCACTTTACAAATTAGGGAAACCAAAAGAAGGGAGTGGTTAGAGAATTCCCCATATACCTAGTGTTGTTTATTCCAACTGCATTATGTGTAGTGGAAAAGCAAAGCTATTTTAAACTTGTTCCAAAGATTAAAACATTCAAAACATTTGTTTTTATGGACATTATATACTTTGAACCATTAACTTCAATTACATACCATGGTTGTTATTCTCACCGGCCTTTAGAGCTTCACCATGTGTCAAGTAAAATGGCCAAGGAAACATGTCTTAGCGGTTTGTGTTTACCTTTTACTCCATTTTCGTTTTCTTTTACACGTTTGCACATTAAAGATGTTCCACGCCATGTACTTTTTAACCAATCTATTTCCAATTTATAGTACAAAATCAAAGAAATTAGAATAACATAATTCACATTGCTTTTTCGTTACACATTAAAATGCCTTAAAATATTAGATACCTAATTCGATCATTGAGAATAAGCTGCCTCTTTTCTCGAACAAGCAGGATGTGTAGAAAAATGTACACACCAGTTTCGTATATTAATGTATATATATGCATAGTCAACATAAAGTAACTATTTTCTCAAAAACACAAAGTATTTGCATAAAATTAAAACTACGCTCATAATTGTAGCAGAATGGCACCTCAACACTTTAGAAACATTATGTTAGAATCTAAAATAATCAGAAATTTCACCTGTGTCTACCCTTAATGGGCTAGGTGCTTAACTGAGAAGATAATGCATCCACTATTCATTGTCATGTGACTACATTCAAATTATAGCGGTATGTGACCTTTCAGATTGAATGTCCAATGGCTGATGGATAGGGCCCGAATAACCAAGACCCTATGGGAAGCACCAATGTACCTTGATAATTCTTTCAGCTTTAAGTTTTCCCACAAATTATCCAAGGTTTCATGGGAAATCATCAAGTGAAAATTTCGTACCAATATCCTAACTCTATGTGATGCTTTAAGAAATGGCAAATAGCTGCTGTAAGCCGTTCATTCATGTGAATTCCTTGACCGATGTGCCATGGGAGTTAGGACTGTGCTATACTATACTTAACTAGGTACATTTATATATGATTGAGGAACGCTGTCACAGCGCCGTACTTTATTAGCAAGGGTTCTCCATAGATAGTTGTGCAAAACATTACGAATATATATTTCATTGGCAGAGAATTGGTTGGATTTTACTTTGGTTTGATTGGAATTTAAACGCAGAAGTGTACTACATAAGTGTGGTATACTTGAAAATTCAAACTAAGAATATGGAACATCAGGAAATAGTTTACTTCGAGGGGAAAAGTTTTACAAAAATTGCGTACTAATACGGGATCTATGTTTTAAGTGCCGTGAGATTTTGCCTATCTTTTACATTTCAGAGGACTTCAGAGGCTATTCCAAGACATTTCAAAATATACTTCTTATTCACCTTTGTAATATCTTAAACTTATGACATTGTAATAAAAATCTTCAGCGGTTTTATTGAGAAGACTGATATTTTTAAGTACTTCGTGGAAAGTCTTTTAGATTGGCATATTTTTTTTCTGAATTGTTTTTTTTTTGTGGCATCTTAAGTACCCTGTATATTTAAGCATTGTCATGAGCCGCTCGTAAGTGATCACCGAGAGAGAGGGAAGCACGGAGTGAAAGAGAGAGATAGCATCCAAGCCACGCCCAGAGAGAGAGAGAGCAATAGAGGGAAGAAAGAGACAGAGACAGTTCCCTGGTATTCTCGTCTGTTCATGAAAGATCAGTAGCTTTCGTGTACCTTCGTGTGGCTTCGTCAGGTTTCGGGGGTGCGGACAGAAGTTTATCCAATGAGCTGTTTGGGTACAAAATTTATCCCATTTTTAATCCAATGAACACCAGGGTGTAAGAAAAAAATGGTACTGTACAAAATCAGAGGAGGAAGAAAAAGCTACCTTGTAACAATTTCTCAACAAAATAATCCCAAGCCATCCTGTATCACCAAAATTTCAACCTGTGGTTAAACCGAAAACCTGCGTGGGTACGCAGCAAAAACCTTCTGGCTGTTAACAGCCTGTCAGTACCTGTGTTGCGTTGCGTTGCGGACAAAAGTGAAGAGAAGTAGTCATTTGAGAGTTGTTAATGGTGCAGTATGGATGTGTGTCAGACGGACTTAAATGTTTCGTACGTGTGTGTTACGTCATTCTGCTGATATCAGAGTTTTACAAGTGTCTTTCTACGGAAATAAAGAGCATTTTCAATTTCTGTAAATTTGACTTAATTTTACGAACCCACGATGTCACAGTATTTTTTTTTTTTTAGTTATGCATTTTAAGGACAGACGCATAGATGGAAACCTTTTTTTATAACAATACTCTTCCGGAGGGTATATTGGGCCTCGAAATGTATTTCTGGTGTAATATTGATACATAATTTTTCCTTAGAACCCTTCTCCTACATATTATAGAAGATAAATTAAAAACGAATGACATTCTATTCGAGAAACGCAATCGTATTGAACATTTCATACTAATAGAAAAGAGTATACGGAAAAATGTTAGCTCATACAAAAAGATTGACGTACATTGTGTGTTGTTACAAGATCTTAACACATTTATCATTGTTTTCCGTTTTGAAATTTCAATACTCCCCTTTTCATTTTTGGAAAACCTTGAAATTAAATACTACTACCATTTTTGGTGTTTATTAGAATTGCCTTTTTCATTTATTCTATTCTCACACAGATTAAACAATTTTTTCGTGATCACAGAGACTCAAATTATGTATTTTTCAGTGAAATCTCGCACAGAATCTCTGCAGATGTATAAATAAAAATAACGTTGAATAAAAGAAGTGTCATTACTAGCTAATGCATTTATAGATTTAGAGAGTACAGGAGCTAGCCATTACAGGAGGAGGCCAAGTTTCTTCTCACCATTACGAAGGTTCATAAAAAATGACCAACTCCCATCAGAAATTCTAAATTCTTCCTCAATATAACCAAAAATCAAATTGCTCTCAAATAAATTCTTCCTAAGATTATCTGGAGTACCAAGTATTGCACCTAAATGCATTGGACTAGAAACCTACAGAAGAGAGTATTAAAAAGTAAATTGCCAAAAATTTTCTGTCTAATGATTCGGAAGATAGTGATCATCCAGACTAATAATTAACCTCATTTATTTAAATTTTGATTTCAGTAATTGACTATTATTTAGTAACCTATTTAGTACCCTGTAATCATTGTTAAGTAAAATCTAACTCTCAATGTTGTACTTACACTTGTATACTTAATTTGTTGACATTCATTTTATATATTGAACAAGTTGTAGGCAATGATCTCAGTTTGTTATACGTACAATAATTGTTAACCTAGTTTATCGATGGTTTGCATAGCAATTTATGTGATCGATCATATAAATTAATAGGAAAATCAATCCTTGCCACTCAAGCTGAAATTCCTGATGAAACTTAGATCTCTGAAATAGCCAACCACGGTGAAAGATAAACTGAAATGTGAAGGGAAATGAAATGTAAAAGCAGTAAATTCAAGGAATGTAATTATCCTTCATCTAGTGACACGGGGAAATAGAAAGCAACCATTGTAAGGAAGGTCTGCCACAGTAATCGAACCCATGAGCGTACGAATGAGGTGCATGGACTCTACTGCCTAAGGAATCTCGCTTTTTAGAATCGCTAAGTAATTGCAATGGTCATAGAAAAACTGTGAATGCTATACAAGTTCTAAAGTATGAAACATCTATCAGATAAACTATGAATTATATGCGCACTAATTCGACCATGATTTTCGTGGGATGGTACACGCATTAAAGCACTTTCTGGATTTCTTATCCTTTGTGAGAGATCTATGGACAGATGCATACAAACTCGGCGAGTAAAAGGAGGAGATTTCTATAGAAAGAAAACCTACAAAGGTAAATCAGGTCGTTATTCCCCGACTCTTGTTTGCGTATGACTTCAGGCGGATGGAAAATAAGAGGAGAGATTTATTCAGACATTGCACATAACTGGTTAGGCTCGAGTTCATTGATTCACAGGCTGCCTACGTTCTGTGTCCGTACTCTTGAATTGCTTGTCACATTTCGACTTGAGCAAACTTATGCGGTTTACACAAGCAATGAGCAATTAGAATTAGCAGGGTATCATCAACACATGAAAATTCATTAAGGTGTATTCCAGAGTAATTTATGTGAAATTGACACATCGCTTCCTTTATTTATTGGGCAGAAAATTGACTTACTGAGCGGCAGTACAAGTGATAAAAGCTCACCGAGGTTATATCAAGAAATAAAAACAACCTGGGGGAGGGAAGTATATATTGACATACGTAATAAGTTAGGGAGAGATGGTTTTGCTTGGGCGAGAACAGGAGTAAAAAACTTAAAAGTTATAGGTCAAGATAGGGAGTTAGATAAATGTCCACCGTGTGGAGAAGAGAATACAGACTTCCATTGTATATTATATTGTAGTCAAACAAAGATATGGAGAGAGCAGACCTGGCTACGTAAATTTGGGTGGGGGGGGGCGAAGTAGTAATTAGAAACATTTTCTCAGTAAAACGGGAAAAGAACAAGAGAAATATAGGTAATTATTTAGGGAATATTAAAGAGAAATGGCTAAGAACAATTAAGAGAAAAATATAGAGTAGAATATTTGAAATGGCAAAATGTGAAAAAAGGCCTAGAGGGCCTCCAATACACAAAAACGTAGGGTTAGGTGTATGGGGACCAAATTATTATTCAATGGCAAGGTACATGGTAGAATTTTCAGGATTAAGGAATATATGGTGTTTTCCAGTATGAATTTTAAAATTGTAATCTGGATTTTGTATTTCCGTTTGATGATGTAAAAGGAAAGATGAGAAATATATTACAGATTACAAAAATTACTGAGCAGTTTACGAAAACACAGTTATATACGGACTTAGTAAGAGCTTTCTATTATACAAAGATCTAACACAATAGTTTTCAAGAGAATCTTCTACCCGAAACAACTCTTTACATGGAACACTATCCAAAATGCGGATTTTCTAAAAAATGTACCTAAAATTTTCATTAAAACGCATATTTTTAACATATTTTCATTACAACTGAAACATATATCTTGAATATCCTGAAATAACCTCTCAAGTCCCCTTCATTCTGAAAGATAAATAACATCATTTGAAAAAATGATGTAGATCTGACATAAAGCATTCAGTTTATCATAGATATACTTTTATGGAGTTAACTGTTTCTTGAAGATATTTCTTGTTATTTTTTAACTTTATAATGCTTATATAACCTTATCAAATAGAAAATCGCTTGCCTCCCCACCCTCCCCTGGTAATGGAAGAGATTTCATGATCATAACAGAGGGATTGGCTCTCAGAAGATTTTACTGTAACTTAAAGCTACTGTATTCCCTATCCCTTTGCTTAAAACGTCAAAATTAGACATTTTTTATCTCAATTAATATGAAGTAACTGGAAGAATAATAATTACTATAAGAATAAGTGTAAAGAAGCAATTTTAGTGTAACACGTTAAATGTTTTCTCCTAGACATGCAAAGAGTTTGCCGGCCCTCGTAGCCATGGTCGTTAGAACGTATGTCTCTAGCGTTCCACCGCGTCGAGGGTCGCGGGTTCGAGTCCCGCCCTGGGCATGTGTGTTTATGTGTATAGTGTATGTGTGTGAAACTATAGAAAACAGATAGGTAATTAAACGGAACAATAAAAAACGGTTAAATAAAGAAAAGAAAAAAAAGGGAGAACAGAATGTAACACATCACTTAGCGACCGGCTCTTAAAATACTCTATCACTTAGTGCGTACTAAACTTCTGTACCATTCATGTACGCACATGGATATACCTAAAAATACAATTTAGGAAAACATTTATCCCGATTAACTTAGAGTAGATAGAAGGTTAAGTTTCCATAGAAATGGTTTGTTGAATCGTTAGAGAAAGCCATGTGCATTTAAGATAAATAATTTGTATTTATGTGTTATTAAGGGTGGTTCATCGAGTTACGTAATATATATTTGGTGTCTAATGCTAATGATGTAATTACCTTCACCCGAGCTTATAAACACGCTATGCAGGCCAGGTAGATATTTAGAACTTCAACACCATATTTTCTACATTTTACTCGTTCGTGATGCAATTTTTGTTAAATTTGCTTAAGCTATTGTAGAGAAACACCCAAAATTATGAGTATAAAAATGTTGTTCCTTGTCGCTTGTAGCAGATATTTTGTGTGGTTTTTTATTTATTTTAAAATGAATGTATTAAGGGGAGCCAAAACGGCATTCTGGGGTGACATTTCATAAAATGAGTTATTGCCAAAATAATCTTCCCTGATGTTTGTAGAAGTGAATAACAATATTTATTTTCCTGTCCCATAGTTTTAAAAGTCCTAAACAAACTCCTTTTTAAAAGGCTCCAAAGTGTGCCACACCCCCTATTAGCCATCTGTAGCTGTGTTCTCTCCTTGGTTGTAACCTTACTGAAGCTATATTAGAGAGCACACCCTTATTAGGAAAGAAAGTCCTTGTTCTTTATTAGTATTGGTCTTTGCATCTGATATTAATTCTTCCATGCTTTGTTTAGTAGGTATGCTTTGAATAACTAGTTCTGTTTTCAAGATGGGAAGAAGCAATAATTTTGGTGTAAGAAATCGGCATGGGAGCCAACATAAACAGTTTTAGTAATCCCGGTAACATAAAAAAAGAGTTATAACCATTAAAATGGAAAAATTATAGTAGCACATGACAATATATTGACTTTTTGAAGCCCAACGTCAAACTTTGGCGATGAATGTGAAGTGAAAATGGGTCCTTCAGGGAACTAATTGGTTTCTTCATTGTGTAATGGCAGTGATGACAATTTAACTAAAGTAAATAATGAAAATAGATCAACAAGTTTTCAGTTAGTAGATATAGAAACTTTGTACAGTGTAAATTTCGTTAAAGTAAAAATTGTTGTCATATCAGAAGAAAGCAAGAAACGAAATGGATTATTAGCTACATTATCACTCGGTTTCCAAAAATGTAGTAAAGAATAAATATTTGAAACATCCAGAAATATTGAAAGTGGTGCAGAAGTAAATGCAAGGTTTTCTTATGGCTTGAGAAGGAAAGGGAAGGGAATTGAGGCAGCTAAGACATTAGCTGCTGTTCTCAATTTACCTGCCCCCCACCGCCAAATTTAACAAAATAATGAATAATACCATAGAGCAAGTGATCAAGGTGTCTAGGTAGAAAAGAAGGAGTGAAAAACGAAAGAGGGAGGATGCTAATGATGGAAAAGATGAAGAGTATGGATGTGGAGAAATTCTGAGGTGTAGTTCTAACATAGCAAAGCTTTAATGCTGTTTTTTTCTTTATTTTATTTCTTTTTTAAACTTTGGGTGCACTCATCTATAAAACCACTGCAGCTAAAGTCTACATTTTCTTCTGTAATTAAAGCAGTACTTAAACTGGTTTAAAGATACTTGTAGAAAGATATGTGTATATTTGAATTTAAAAAAAAAAAGTCTTGAGGATTTTTAGAAGTAAATTGAAGACATGCATTTAAAAATCACATTTCCTTTATTAAAACTCTAAAATAAGATATATTATCTTTAATGAATTGTGAAAGTATTGTAAAATAATAAGTAAAAGTTTCAAAATGATGGATTCAGTGATTCTTTAGCTAAGCGCACCAGAAGACTCATTTTAACATTGGTGAGATAGGCCATTCCGGCTCCCCATTGTAGAGAAACACCCAAAATTATGAGTAAAAATGTTGTTCCTTGTCGCTTGTAGCAGATATTTTGTATTGTTTTGGATTCTTTTAAAATGAATGTATTAAGGATAGTTGAAGAGATTACAATTTATGTTAAAATATAAGTATAAAGTAAAGCAGGCCATGAGAATGATACAACAAAGGCTTAGTTTTTTTAATACATCGATCAGCAAATATGCTTTACAGATGTTTGTTATTGAGACATTTAGTAACAGTACACATAACAATTGAGATAGCCGTTAACGACTCCTCCAGCTAAATATGACAGGATCACTGTAACACAAATTGAGGACTTTAAGTTTGATAGGTATCACTCGTCTGGGTCATCTGTACTGGAGAGGTCACTCAGGAGAATATCTTGTGGCAGTCTGCGCTTTAGGCGAGTTGGTTGGCGAGTGCCAGCGCCGAGATTGTACGTAACAACTCCAGGGACCTCCTGGAGATGGTAAAAGAAAGGTCGTGCCTGCCGGCGGATGTACTGGTGAACTGGTAGAAGACCAAACTCATGTTTAAGTTGTTGGTTTCTGGCGAACCATGGAGTATTGGTAGCTGTACGCAACACCCTGTTTTGTAATAGCTGCAGTGGCGGAGATTAGTCTTGCTGGAGCTGCATAGGTAAAAATGGGACGGATTAGAGATTTATAAAGAAGAAGGGAGGATTAATAACCAAGTGAGGTGCGCCTGTTGAGTAAAGGGTACAGTTTTGAGAGCCGTGCAGACGCAAGTGTAACAGACCGACAGATTTGGGCATTCCAATTTAGTCGAGTATCCAGTAGCACCCCAAGTTACTTCACTGGCACACTGGTTGGTAACCATGAGAGTTGTTCCCCGAGCAGCTGCAGTGAAGGAGGATCCCTATAAGGACGTAAAGAGAAGATCTTAACCTCTGTCTTGTTAGTGTTGAGGGAAATGCGCCAGTTAGAGAACCAGTGAGCTAGTCGATCCAGGGCAGTTTGTAGTTCATGAATAGCATGACAGATATCGGAGTGAGAATAAAAGAGAGAAGTGTCATTGGCATATAAAGCTGTGCATATTGGAGCTATAGCAGGAGGATCATAAGTGTAGAGATTAAAGAGGAGTGGTGCTAGTACTGAACCTTGAGGACCACCTGCTAAGATGGGCCGTCGGGTAGATGTGAAACCAGCAATGCGCACCACAAAAGTTCTATCTGTGAGAAAACTTGCAATGACTTGTAGATGATAATAAGGGAAACGAATGCGATGTGCTTTAAGTAGAAGCCCAGTGTGCCACATCTTAGTTTAGAATTTGTGTAACCATAGTATCAAAATAAGAAAGTTGGAATTTTTGCAGGAACCAGGTCTTCTGCAAGGAACATTCGCAGAGGATAGACGTAGATCAATATAACTCTGCAAGTGTGCATATAAGGAGTTATAAAATGGACACATTTGTGTGATGCATAATCGACGCATCAGTAGCTGATGTGCTATTAATTAATTTACAATTAGTATTTTGCATCATTAGTAGAAGGAGTAAATTCAATTGTTAATAATCTTCAAAACCTTATAAGAACAAATATCGAATTATATATGTGGAATAAGGTATTCTTCTTTGGGAAAGTATGATTGAAAAGTTAATCAATCAGTAGCAGAATTGAATATTTCTCCGTTCCGACACCCCGAACCTGTGTGCAGAGATCATCTCTCGAGAGCAGCCGTGGTGAACTCCAAGAATTCTGCTGGAACTTCACCAAAGATGAGAAATCCATCATTACCACCTTCATCCACGATAAACCGCTACACGCTTATCATGGAGGAATATTATTTGAGTCCAACGAACACACTAAAACTAGTGAAAAATTTTGTCTCTCGTAAGTTTAGAATCTATACTAGAATATTAAGCATCAATAAAAATTATCTCAAATAAACTGTGTGTTTTAAACAGTTCTATGTACACACTTTTAGGACTCCTTCTTAAAAAGGGTTTCCTTTAGATCCGGGAGTCTCAAGATATGTAATTCCAGAAACTGTTTTAAAAGTAATTTTACAGGAAAATCTGGTTAGTAATTGTGATGGTAGCTTTGCCCTAGCTGTGGGAGGAAGCAGAGGGCTGCAACTGCTCCCTGGGACTGTACTACGAAGCAAGGAGTGTACCCAGCTTACTAAAGCTGAGTAAATAAAGGCAAGCAACGTTTCCGTCAGAACGGTGCGGCGCATAAGAAGCAGAGGGTGTGTTAAACTCGGGAACAAAGTAAGTAGGGCTTGCACCTGAAATTCCATTAGCGTAGCTTTTGTAGAGTAACTGTGTGCAAAAACACCAACATGTATTGGTAACTAGGAGCCATGTCTTGGGTTCGCATCTCGCTGATATATAAAGAGAATCTATGTAGAGGTTTTTCTTCAATTATGCGTTTACTTAAAATTCTTTTTAGATAAAGGCCTTGTCTGTGTGTATGTGTGTGTTTTTGAACAGCACAACTCAAAAGAAAAATGCTAAATTCTTAGTATTTAACTCTGGCATCTTCGAAGGATGCAAAAGGAAACACATCTAAAACATCCCTGTTTTACAATCTATTCCCTATGTGAAAAGCGTTTCACTTTTTGTTTATGTTCTCAAAAGTGACCTTATTAATAATATTGGAATGACATATGTTTAAGATATTTACACAAGGTATTCATTTTTATATGTAATTTTATTGTGCAAAATTTGACGTGTTCACTGATGGAGCGAGTTTATATACGTCTCCCCTAGCGGCTTGCGAACTTATTTGATGAGCGGACAGCAGCTTTGAGGCGTTCCCCTACCAGCAGGTAAATATTGCAATGCACTGCAAAGCTAATTATATAGCCATAAATGTGTACATGAAGAATATACGAAATGTTAAGTCAATGAACACTTATTTCATAATGAACGTTTGTTTTTCTGTTATAGTAGACATCTATAAGCATATTGCAAACCTGTTAATAAAATAGAAATATTTCAATTTGAACTCAATTCTTTTCTATCACCCACAGTTTCCTCTCAATGTAACTTCATTACAAACAAGAAAATTAGCAGAACATGTTCTAGGAATAAAAAATAAATTATTGTTACAATATGTACAAAGCTTTTATCCAAGTCTAACAAAGATAATATATTTAGTACATAGTGTTATGTGTCCATTTTCTAATATTTCCTTTCTCTCTTCCCCTTAAACACTGTCTGTATTGCGAGAAGGTATGCTTGAGGCCTTTCTGTCATACCATTTATTGCTTCTAGATTGGGAACAGTCACTTTATAGCGTTCAGTGTCTCTCTTTTTGCGAGTAACTTATCCTGTTTCTTGGAAATGTTTGATGCATCTATTAGTTTTAAAAGACATAAGGACACCAACATTAATAGACATTTTAATTAACCGTGAAAACGGCAAAATATTTGTATCTTATACTGATAAAACGTAAAACGTTTATGTTGCAAACAAAAGTATGTCATTTTGACGGTACATGGACACTTTGGACAACATTACGCTCCGAGGGACTTGTATGAATGCAGCATAAACTCCTCTATGCAGCGGTTTAAATTATATTTATATGTCGTACCAATTTTAATGGCGGTACGAAACTAGCATTCAACCATGACGACTCAATGCTCTGTGTTCATATCCAGGAGAAGCTGGTTGTATTAGCTATCAGCTCAACCGCACTTAGAGCGCTGTAATTAGCTTACTGTTCCGCAAATATTACCGCTTCTTCTCCATACGATTTCAAGATAGACTCACCAGTCAACTATGACGTCATTCTTTTTCAATCCGTGGGCGGGAATTTACGAATAAAAATGAACACCGTGTATATAAATACACGTATGCCTTGAAATTGATGATGGCAAGACATAAAAGAGGGTCTAAATACTACTAAAGCGAATGTTAGTGCCCTTAAAGCACATAATTGTTTATATAAAATCATTTTATTGGAGTTAACTATTTTAGAGTTTATATTTTTAGATCCTCATATGTTTTTAAGGAGATAAATCGCTATTCGTCATGAACCAAAGGATTCCACTCGACAGCGCTCCGCGCCTTTTGTTCTGTGCTATGCGACAGGGCTTTCATAGGGTCTCACAATAAACGCCATTGTTGATTGTCACATTCCTGGACAAGAATTCAACCAGTAAAGCACCTTGTCTGTCCTAGAGAACTCTGCGCATGGTGGTGCTAGTGGATATCGTCTGTTTTAATTTCTTCTTGTTGAATGTCTTCATCCCATGGAATGAAATATCAAGTGTAGAATTGGCTTTCAGCTCAGGCAATATCATTCGTTGACAAAGACGCAATGAAGCTAGTTTCCCGGTACTGGAAAATGGAGAGGAATGTGTGCAGAAGTGGTGTAAGGTATTTAATGAGGTAAGGTATTTGGAAAGTAATGTTTCGTGATTAAAAAAGAATATATATTGGTACTTACTTTAAGAGGACGCCTCGCAGTCAGATTTTATCTTCTGCCATTTACACGTAAAGGAAAAATCATTCAGAATGAGGCTATTCCCAAAGAAGTCCAGGAAATCATGTTACTTGTAATGAAGATATAAACGGTCCGCCTCGATAGCTTGGTGGTAGCGTGACTGCCTCAGGTTCAAGGGGTCCCGAGTTCCAATCTGGGTCAGGGTGAGTTACCTGGATAAGGCTTTTTCCGGGGTTTTCCCTTAAAGACGAATGTCGGGTAACTCTAAGCTCTATGGACCCTGGGTTTATTGGGCATCATTTCACCCATTCTATTCATCGTCCATTTAACTTAATGTTGGAGGATGAAAATTAAAACAACAAGATATAAACATATGGTTGAAAATAAATGTTTACATTTTCATGTAAGTGGTGGTTTGGATGCAGAGGATTATCTTGAAAGCCTTTGTATCGCATCTTTTGAGGATCAAGTATGGTATTTAACTTATGAATCGTTTCGGGTTTATGCTGTTTTCACGGTGAGCAAATGTCTCTGGCGGTTTCGTCGATATCCCACATACAGGAGGTACGGGTTCGACTCCCATGGGTGGTCAACTTACCCATGGGCTTTTTCGGGGGTCTTACAGAAATTATCCAAATTTCCTGTCTCTCCATTTCATCTCCATTATCATTTCACATCATCTCTCATCTGGTGGTGTCTTTCAGAGTAGAAAGTGTCCGCGGCAGTCTCGGTGCTGCATGGTAGGATGATATGCTCTTGGTAACACTTTCTCCTCCGGTAAGCCAGTCTCCGGCCTCCGGGCCGGCCTTGCGGGCCCTTTCTGGACCACGGTGGGTCAGATTCCGGTTGTACTTGAGTCCAGGAGGATTCGCAACTAGTCATTTGAAGGGACCCTGCCCTGTGCACTGTCGCGATTCTTTGGCTCGGTCGACATCTGTCTCCTCTCGCCTCATCCTTCCTCCCGGGGATGCCCCATCTGCGGCATAGGCATAAAAGATCTAGTCTGGCCGCAATGCCGAATCGTCTCCGTACCATAAACCCATCCGAACCAATTCACACACCGTGCGCGATGACCTTTTCCTAGCAATTGTGTTTTTATTTCAGGGTGTATCAAAAACGTTATTTAAATGACACCTGGATATAGAACTTTCACTTGGGATTTAATACCTTCTCTACATAATATCTACGTGGAGGAGAAAATAAAAAGTGCAAATGCGTTACATTTTACATATCATTTTTGCGCATTTTTCAGCAAACAGTTCTTCAGAAACCTTGTTGCTCTTCACGTAAATTAAGATAAACATTTTATACGGAAATGATTGACGGTTAAGACCAAGAATTGCGTAAAGAAATGATAGACTGACAAATAATTGCAGTAAATAATATCCTCATGTTTAAATAGTATAAGAGGTATGAGACAATACTGGACCAAGAAGCAGTCATCAGTTGGGCAGTTTAAGCGCTGAAAGGGCAAATAGTTGCACTGTAGCGAAGAAAATATATTTTGCAAGGTGTTAAATGGGAATAAGAGATAATATATAGGCAATTACTTATGGCGTAGGTGGGACTCCAATCGGTAAGAACATGTGTTTCTAAAATTCGTGGCTTTTCTCTCATGTTTTACAGTCTTACAGACATGATTTTCACTGCTCGATTATTGGCAATCCGTAGCACCTAAAGACTGTGCTCGGATTATAATATATGGCAGTCGCCGCAGGAGGATTCTCCAATTAACATTTCATTGATGACGGCAACTTACGTTTCTCATCTGTTATAGGAAAAAACAAATTACTTCAAAGAGTGAAATATTCATCATTAGAATTAGACTACATTACACTTAAATTGATACGTTTCTTTGTGCTGAGAAGCATATTATCAATGTATCTTCAAGTATATGGCAATCCGTTTAAAATAGTTAAGTTAGTGGTATTAATTTTAGCAGTTAATCTAACTGGTTTTGTCTGTCCTCGTACCCACTCATGAAATATCCTGAGGTAAAGATAGTTCAGAATTGTAGTAGCCCAACATTGAGGACGGCACAAAAGGTACCAAATGCAGGGAAACGCTATCCATTTGTAGAAACGATTTAGCTTTGTATTTCCTTTTACATACAACGGGAATAGGGGAGTAGAGCGCGCTTATGCGACAGTCAGATCCTTCAGGAGCGGGTCGCTCTATGATGGCATTGAAAACTACGTGCTCTGTATAGAAGAGAGAGAGAGAGAGAGAGAGAGAGCGAGAGAGAGAGAGAGAGAGAGAGAGAGAGAGAGAGAAATGACTTTCCATTTGAGAAAAGTATTACAAAATTCAAACCAATAAACAGCAATATCTTTGAAATGGTTAACTGTACAAAAAATGTTGCAAACGATGTACTATAGAGACAGTAAGGTCTTTTTAAATTTTAAGTGACACTAGCTCAAACAAATCTGATTTTAATAAATAAGTTTAGAGTCATTTTTGAAAAAAATAAATAGTTTAAAACAATTTCTATATACAAGATGTTTCGACTAGTGGAATATTCTGGAAAACATTGTAGAGCATCTTTCGAATGCTGAACGAAAACCCCAAATTTGGAATTTAAACGACTGCTTTTAGATATGCTATTCACACACACACTCACACGCACAGAGAGAGAGAGGGGGGGGGGGGGAGAGAGACCTTTCTCTAAACATTGTGATGTTCGGGGACTTCAAATCACGTCTTTGGATTGAAAACACAGCATCTAACTTCTGGATGGAATACAATATCTTCCACTCTTACTACGTAAGCGCATGTTAGAATAATTAAATTAAATGGGTTATTGTGGTAGTTAGACTCTTACAATGTTCATTGATTTCAAGAAGTCACCAAGATTTTTCAAGATGATTTCTTTGTACCTATCAATAATCTTATCACTTTTAATGGTGATATTATTTATTTATCTGTGAAATAGGCAATGGTTAATTGTTAAACTATGTTAAAATTCTTCTAGCTCACTAGTGTTGACTGATGCTGAGTTCAAAAGTAAATGATGAATGGTAATGCTGTCTACATTATTGCTACCAACTCCGTCAGCAATTCATGTCATTTGTTAACTTCGTGTAGTTTCCCGTAGATGAAGTTTTAGTACTGATTCAATAATATCTCGTGGTTCTATTGTTCTTGTTTTTGAAGGCGTGAAACGAGAACACTGATAAGATTGCAGTCTCGTTGAAGTATCGATTTATGCATAACTATCTAGCTGAAAGAGGTTGCTCGGATAGATTTTCAAACACCAATGACGAATTAATTTAATTTACCTCAACCCATTGCTCAAGAAATTTGCCATAATTTAAAACATTTTTATGATGAATACTCACTTATAATGTTAATTTACCACAGGTTCGGTTATTCTTAATATTCTAACATGGATGAAAAATCTCATCATATTCACATAGAAGATGTGGAGCATTGGCAGAAAGTCTGACATACTTAGCCTGCGCCACCTCCCACTGTTCTGGAAATTGTACACATCCTATAAGTCCCTCTTTGCTGTAGAACAATCTTAAGTCAGTAACGTTTTGTTATAAATTTATTTAATGTCGCCTAACAACAATGGTATTATAGCGACAACTATAAGATGGTAAAACAGATTTTGTATACAGTTTGCCAGTTCAATTAACATTTTTAGGAATTATTAGGTTACGGTATAGTATAAATATATAAATACACAAATATATAAATATATAACTATACATTCATAAAGAACAGAAGAGTGGATATTACACAGCACTATGTTCATACTTGTTATGTCTACTTATTATTTATAGTTGTTCTCACTTCACAGAATATACCGAAACCAGGTAACACTGAATAGATTTTCATATTGAGGAAGTTAATTTACAGTCTTGTATAAATAAATACAGTGTTTGTAGACTTTTCGGTCCATCTAGTAGAGCATGAAGATTTGGAGGAATTTTATGAAGAGTTGAGTGGAGGGTACATTCGTTTATAATATATTTACTGATAATGGTTGGTTGCATAGTTCACAGTGTGGAGGTCTCTCTCTGGAAAATAGGTAATCATGTGTAAGATTTGTATGTCCAATTCTAAGTCTGGAAAGTAATATTAGTTGTTTTCAACATGTGTGTTTATAAAGACACTGAGTAGGAGGTGTGTTTAATTTCACTTTTCGGAGTTTAATATATACATTGGTTTCCAGTTTCCAATCCTGGATTATTTTCTTTTTGACATGGCTTATAACACCTTCATGTGGAATAGGTATTGGAGGGTGGTTGTTTTGTTGCTTCTTTAGCAGCTTCATCAGCCTTCTCACTTCCTACTATTCCTTGGTGGGATGGTATCCACGACAAAAGTATTTATTTATCCTTTAGATTACGTTTATTGTACACATTTTGGATATATTTGATTGTAAATTTAGTGGACGACAAGTCTTGAAGGGACAATAAAGTACTGGAAGAATCCGAGTAAAACACATATTTTGGGTGCATTGCAGATTTTATCACTTATAGGGACTTTTTATTGCTAGAGAATCCTCACTAGAGAATATTGTGTAGAATTCTGGTAGTTTAAATAGCATTGTAACTTCTTGGGAAACAACAGCACAGGCATTTCCAAACTGTGAGTGGGAACTGTCAGTACAAATTTCCATATACACAGGATAGTGTGCATTCATTTATTTAAATAATTCCTGGTACACTGTTCCACCACTTGACCTTTAATATATTCAGACATTTCCATATTTAACTTTGGAACTGAAAGTCTCCATGGAGGAATTTCATTTTTTCTAGTTCTGCATATTACTTTTAAAATCACTATATCACTTGTTTTATATATAATATACAGGGTGTCTATAAATGAATATTAGGGTTTTAACTCTTTATAATATTTATTACATTAAACTTACAGTTATAAATGATATGTCAAATGAAAAAGTAATTCAAACAGTTTTGTTTGTTGGCACCAGTGCACAGGTACGTGCAGTGTTTCTGCCGCAATCAGCTAGACAGTGGTAGTAGTAAAGATGGCGACTAGTAAACAGAAAGCGTTTTGTGTTTTGCAGTTTGCAAAGATCAAATCTGTAGTTACTGTGCAAAGTATGTTCCGCATTAAGTTTGGTTGTTATCTTGCTAGTGATAATAACATTCGTAGATGGTATCATCAGTTTGAAGATGCTGCTGCCTTCGTAAAGGGAAGAGCAACAGACGACCAAGAGTAAGTGAAGAGATGTTGAGCAAGTGAGAGAGTCGTTCACTCGTAGCCCAAAGAAATCAGTCTGGAAGGCTAGTCTTGAATTTCAAGTTCCTGTGTTTACTGTTTGGAAAGTTGTAAGGAAACGCTTATGGCTACGTCCTTACCGTTTACAGTTATTACGGGCTCTAAATCCGACAGACAACAGATTACTTGCCAACTTCACAAATGGCATGTTGTTTCATGATGACAATTTTATGGATCGTGTTGTCTTCAATGATGAATGGACCTTTTCTCTTAGTGGGCATGTTAACACTCATAATGTGCGCATCTGGGGCTCAGAAAATCCTCACGAGATGGTACAAATGCAACGAGATTCCCCTAAAGTGAATCTTTTTTGTGCCGTTTCCCGGCTAAAAGTTTATGGGCCTTTCTTTTTTGGTGAACCCATTGTAACTGGCACTTCTTACCTTGATACACTAGAGCAATAGCTCTTCCTTCGGTTGGAAGAAAATGAGCCAGAGAACTTCATTTTCCAGCAAGATGGTGCGCCACCTCACTGGCATAACGAAGTATGCATTTGGGTGAACGTCACTGTACCCAACCGCTGCATAGGCCGCAAGAGCCTCAATGACAGGTCTTGCTATGCATGGCCTCCAAGTTTTCCTGACCTAATGCCATGTCATTTTAACCTTTGGGACTTCATCAAGGATCGTGTGTACATGCCTCCACTACCAGCTGACCTCCCTGAATTAAGAAATCAGATTGAAGCAGTTGTTGCTACCATTACTGAATACACACTTATCAACGTTTGGGAAGAACTCAGCTATAGACTTGATGTGTGCTGTGTTGACAAAGAATAGTCACGTTGAACATTTATAAGGTTCTTGGTAAAACTGTTTGAGTTGCTTTTTCATTTGACATATCATTTACAACTCTAAGTTGAATGTAATAAATATTATAAAGAGTTAAAACTCCGATATTCATTTATATACACCCTATATTATATATAATTATATTGTTATATATAATTATCTATGCAGAATTACTCGGAACATTAAAATCCGATCACAACCTTTTGTATCTCCATCCAGTCAGTAACTTGTTAGACAATTACAAGGTGAAATATTGAATCGTTGTACTTTGTTTTAGATTACATAGTTGTTTAATAACATAAACATTATGCACTAATGAGTATATGAAACCTTAAACATACAATGAATCAAAGTGAAGCTGGTGAATATGAAGATTCCGCACTCTCAAGCCACAGGTTAACCCTGTTGGAAGACACCATTAAACTGTGTCCATAGAGAAAAATTGCCTTCTCAATTTGTGAAATAATAAAACATAGTTTACTGAAATAGTAATTTAAATTTTTTTTAACTATTTAACATACGCTGCTATTAAATTAATTGCACTTTAAGCACAAAGACATAAGTCACAGACATTTTGCACGCACTTCTTTAAAATATATTGTCATAGGTATTGAATGCGTATTATGGTGTTGTAAAAATATCTCTACTTTTCTTTTGTTTTTTATCTTAACTGAAAATCGTGCCTATTGAAATCTATATAGAGTGCGTTTTGGTGTGAAACATTTCGAGGTTTAGACGTGTTTGGTGGGGTTGCCAAAATGTTCATTTTCCAATTAAATTTAGAAGTCCAGCTTTGGGTGCAATACAATACTTTCTATGACTTGTCATATGTAGCTTGTAGAGAAAATAAAGCTAAACAGATTTCACAAACGAAAATTATAAAGTCACCTACAAGGCATAAGTGAGCTGAGTCTCCAAAATAACCTCCTAAAAATAGATTATAGTATAAGAACCAGCAGTAAATGAACGTAAAGTGGTCCATTATTATTACAACTTAAAGCTTTATTGAACTGCTTTGAATAGCACACCTTTAACCTGAAGTAACTCTGTAGTATGCGAAACTACAGTGCAGCTATGTGAAACCCTTCTATGGTCGTACACATATAAAACATTCCAAGAGTTTTAAGGTTATCTCATACCACTGCTTTACTTAATAGTAACTTCCTAAAGTATTTATCATGGCTAAATTAACAAAACGAAAACTCCAATTTTCAATATGCACACTACACAAATACATAACCACAAACTGGAATATCCATAGACTGTCAAAACAGATGATTATGATATTTATAGAATTGTTTTAAATACACTTAGAAAGAAAATCTGTTTAATAATATTAACATTTTAGTGGAAGAAAAAATCCCAATATCCAAGTTTTGTCATCTTCAAGAATACATTTCTTAGTCATGTTATAGCATTAGCAGTATTAAACGAAAATGGTTATTCTACTAAATAAGTTCCAATACTTCCAAGTGTTGCCAGTACTTGGAGTTTTGAAACAATAATAGACGTAAAATTCTGAAGGGGTAAAAACACATGACAGTGATAATTTAACATAGGTACCTTCTTTTTTCAAAATATTAAAATTTATAATTCTCCCTAAGTTAATTTTGCTTCTAACTTTTTCTTAGGGTGAAAATAAATACGTTTGGGAGTACTAGGAAATATCTAAAGATAAAACTAGCGATATGTTAAGCTACTTAGGGTTATTTGATATACATTGTAACTCTTAACGAGGTACACACTCTTACCTCCTGTATATAGAGAATTCGTTAGAATCAAAAGAATGATAAGCATGTTTCACCCGAGATAAACAGTATAAAGCTCACGAAGCCTCCAAAACTATTATTGAAAACGAATCTGTGGTGTCTGTGACTAGCGCAACACAAAAACAACACATTGGTGAAATGTCAAAGTTCTTCAACTCAGCTTCTTCTAAGTTTTCGACACGGCGATTTTCAAGAAAACCATTAGGGTGTTCCCGTAGCTCAGTCGGTAGAGCACCTGCCTGCAATTCTAGGGGTCGTGGGTTCGTTTCCCGGCAGTGGGGGTGGGGATTTTTCTCCAACCAAGATAATTCCTCATCTTACTCAGAGTCTGCAAGTGCGCATGTGTGCGTGATTTAATGATTAGAACCCAACGAATACGAGTAAATAACTTCGAAATGCTCCAAAGAAAACCGGCGGCCGATATGGCCATTGCAGTTAAAGGCGGGTATAAATGGGAAAAATCGAAACAGAGAAGGCCATTTATATTAAAATTTTCCTTTAGAAGTTTTCATTCGTTTTGTTATTCTATCACATATGATTTTAATGGTTTTGACAATCATACACCTTGTTTAAGGTTTTTATGACAACGAAATACGTCCTTAAACTGTCATGGAATGACTAATGGATTCTGCTTCATTCTGAATGACTTTTAAATAATTTATTTACATAAGAGGTAGCCCGGCTTATACTACAATAATTAGCTATCGCTAAGCCACAAACTATAACATTTTTCTGATATTAAGCATTTCTTGCATATTCTCTACTACTGGTTTGACATTTTAAGTATATACTTTTACTTAAAGTTGCAAATGGATAATGGTTTTAGTGAACCAAAAACGCGTAATTTAGAAAGCATCACAAGACGGTTCGTTTTTAAGTAAGTACACTACAAAGAAATGTTTAGATAAGAATTAGAGATTTATATGTACTAAGAAGAAGGACAGAGAGCAATAAGGTTTCTGAAGAAATATAGCGTGCAACAGTGAGCTGAGGAAGCGGGAAGAATACAACACAGATTTTTGTAAATAGTAAATTGACGTTTCGTTTGTCCTTGTAGTCGTGTAAAGAACATCTCATTTTAAAAGCTAACGCATTTGAATCATCTTATTAAATATGGGACTATTACTTTGGCGGAACGTGTAAACGTGAACTAAAGTGCATGTCCAATAGAGAATAAGCTCGTTTAACCCTGCAGTAGGCGCGTGGTCTACTTATGTAGACCACGTATATTTCGGATTGTTTTACTTCCAACTTATGTATTGCGCGCACTCTCGCTTCTTAGTAGGTGTTAGGCGCGCTTTTGTCTTCACAATCAGTACTTCAGTTGGTTTTGAAAGAGACAGGCTTTTGTTATTGCCGGCTGTCTTACGTTGGTCTACCACTGTACACCACGCGCCTAATCGCGTTACGCAATTTGTAGGTGTTGTATGTTTAGTTCATATTTCTAGTTATTCATATTTGTCTAGGATCACTGTACCTTTTATCAAGAATATCGTTTTCATGGGTCTATTTGTATGTTGTTTATAGTTTAACATGATTGTGGCTGTAGAAAAATGATTGCATGAAAAGAACTAACATACGTTGGCAATCTTCGAAAGAATAAAATTCAGTTTGCTCCAGAATTCTTACCAAATAGAAAAACTGAACTAATTCTTCAACTCTCTTTGGATTTAGAGAAGACTGTACCTTAGTATACTTTTGTCCTAAGACAAATAAATCTGTTTTAGTTATATCCTGAGTGCATCACGATGATGTTATTGATGAAGAAACAGGAAAGCAGAGAGCAAATATTGTTACGTGTTACAATAGGACAAAAGTTGGAATTGATTTAAAGGACCAGCTATGCCAAAAATACAATGTGGCCCGTAACACACGCCGCTGGTCCATGGCCATTTTTATGACCTGCTAAATATGTCTGCAATTAATGCTCTTTGCATTTACAAAGAAAATACTGGATACCAAACAGTCAAACGAAGACAGTTCATTGAAAATTTGTCATGGGAACTTTTGAAGCCACATATCGAATTCAGATCTACAAAATTCCTCAGCTTCCTATAGAAATAAGAAGGCGTGCAAAAGTGCTTCTAGGAATACAAAAGCCACTGAATAGTCATCCTCCTGTGCAACAAAGGTATGTTGGCCGTAGCTATATTTGCACAAGAGAACGCAACAAATCTACTCGACGTTTCTGTTCAAAGAGTTACCAACACGCATGTAAATATCCTATGATGGACGTTTGTATTAACCATATAAAAGCAGAGTGATGTTAATTATTAATGTTTGTAAGTTCTTAAAGCTTTTTCAATTACCTTTAAGTTGTGATAATGAATATAAATTGCATTTTCATTATAAAAACTACAATGGAATGGAATGGTCTCTTTTTATACTATTAAAAAGCCCGATATGATATTTTTATTAATATGGTTGTTCTCGGAACCTCTTTCCTAATGCCAAAACATTGGTTTACATTTTAATGCTTTCCTGGTACCTTTGATGTAAATTACTTCCTCTAATTCCAATATAATCATAATTAAAAACATAAAATAAAATGGTCTACAATTGACACCACGCACCCAGTCGCATTACGGTCAGTCACTGGCTTACTGCAGGGTTAAGAACGGTTTGACAGATAAATAAATGTGAATGCATAGCATCCCAATTTTGTTTTCTCTATTTCTCCCCTGTAGTACGAAATAATAGTTTTAGAAACCAAGTCAAAAATTCGATTTCTAGATTCATTACAACCATAGAGAACCATGGATAAATGAAAGCGCTATTTCAGAAAAATATCCGAATATTTGAGAAAGCATAAGTGAAAACGAAAAGTGGGTGCCATACCAAACTTGATGATTAAGTTCGGTATATTTCGAAAATATAAAATAAAGGCATTCAAAAAATACTCCCACCCCATACTACCCTTTGAATGAAAGATTTTTCAGATCATTAGCTTTTATGAAAATTCTTGAAATCTTTGCGAATAGCTTGTATATTTGGAAAACCTCAAATGTTAGGCGAAAATGTTCTGCACAGAAATGTAGAATTGTGTATAGCACAAACTTTGTGCCATTGGACATTTCTGAGACATCTGTCACTCTGGTTCGAATTTTTCATCACTTTGTCGTTTCTTCAAATTCCTTTGATATATCCAAGTGCTTGTCGCTATTGCATGAACCACATGGATTGTTTAAGCCATCTGCTTTCCAGTTCTTAAATATCTGATTATTTCTATTCACTTTGTATCTATAAAAATGTGGAGTAATTTCTACAAAGCTTTAACGGAATTAAGACGAATAAATGAAAAATTAACTTCCCTAAAAATAATATGTGTAAACGATAGGGGGCAGAGAAGGCCTTGTGAATGTACTACATTAGAATTTTTTCCCTAAAGTATTGATTACCTACTATTTTTACCGACTTAAAATGAATTCGGTTTAAGTTAAATGTGTTTCATCGGCTTTTTCAAAATGTGTTTCCACTGAAACTCTATAACCAGCTTCTTAGTACAAGCAATTCCTGCCCTACTTGCGCTAAAACGAAATACCAGCAGAGTGTATATTGAAGCAAGAAGTATAGAATAATGGATACAGGAATGTATTGCTATGAACGTGCTACAGTTCAAATCAAGTATCCCGGTATGGTATGTTCTTGCAGAAATACAATTTTCTATTGAAGAGAAGACCAGATTGTGAAATTCCTTAGAACTCTCGTCAGATATTCAGACACCGTTGTGTCTACACCAAAGGCATTCCAATTCAGCGCTACCAAAGGAAGGAAAGGAGGTTACTGTCCATGGAATGGTCGCATACTTAGAAGAATATTTCCACGTGTTGGAAAAGGAAATTCTTCCAGTTTGCAAGCACAGATATGTTAGAGGGCAGCATTCCTTAGTTCAAACGCAGGTGAATAAATGCTGCAGTTAGCGGACAATTGTGACGGAGGTTTCGTCATCTCAAACGTTTTTGTGTAGGGAATTCAAATTTTGGGAAATACAGAAATATTGAAGTGCAATAGAAATATATTTACTTCTATGTCTAAATCACTTCTTTAAACGATAACTCGGTTTATCCTTTGTTCATTTCATGGGACATATAAAGATGCATCGTCACATAACTTTCTCTACTCATTCTTTTACAGACCAGTATCTAGTTTTATATTCATCAAGATAAACGTTTATAAAAGTTGTTTTATTACATATTTCATTATACGTATAACAGGAATAAGAGAAACCATATGCTGCACCGGAGCCAAACTATTTAAGCTATGAAGAAGACATTTCACTCTCTCTACAAAGACAGGAGTAAAAAACCGAATAACTGTGTTTCTATAAATTAATAAGTTCTTTCATACTAGTCATATGTAGGCTAAGGTCTGGATGTGCCGGCCCTCGTAGATATGGTCGATAGAGCGTAGAAGGTCGTGGATTCCCGCCCTGGGCATGGGTGTTTATGTGTATAGTGTATATACCTGAAACTACAGAAAGAAGATAGAAAAATAAACGGAAACAATAAAAACGGTTAAATAATGAAAAGAAAAATATTTGTCTATATACACAAGTATATAATAAAAATGATGAATAGAGCCACTCTGAAAAAATTCAATGCCATACCGGTCTCCATCCGGTTGCTCTCACCCATTGAACTACCATAGCCAATGTGCCGACATGACATTAAATTCTCCAACTGACTCATATGTTTCCCGGTAAACCACTAGGGGTTCTCATATACAATGAGACAAGCACCGCTTTGTGGCGACCTACTATGATGTAAGTCGCCACAAAATATAATACCTACGGTACTCCCACTTCGATCTGAATCACTTTTGTATTATAACTTGGTAAACTGTAACAAATATACAAAGTGTTACTAAGTAAAACATTTCTATACGTCATTCAAGCATGTATTTTATGCTGAATTTCCCGACAGAAATTTCCGTGATACTTTTGACATTGGTTTGAGTTTCTGTCGACTTATATATATTTCTCAACTGGTTAGTAATTATTCGTTATTTAATTTCTCTACTACGTATTTAGAGAGGATTGCAGCCAAATTAATGATAATGAGTTTTCACTGGAAATAGATGCTTTGATAGTCTCTGAATCCAAAAATATCATATTTAGAAGTAAGTTTCAGTCTGTATGTATACGTATGCGCATATGTGCGTAAGTCTGTCTGTGTCTCAGCCTATGGACATCACCACTGAAAATCCAAAAATCGATTAAATCCAAAATTAAATCTAACATTAGCCTATTATAAGTCTGGACGCATAGTTTTAAAAAGAGAATTCCTCTATCTCAAACTAAGTTTTACGTTGGAGCGTTTCCATAATGTTTGACAAAAATTGTTGTTAAATTTTGTATTGCATTACCATTTGTTTAGACATTTTCATGCGGAATGAAATGTATGGTAATAGTGAGTTTTCTGAGATTGTAAAATACTTGTTTCTTTGTTAAATATCTCAGAGATCTTTTTATCTGTTTGAATTTGCCAGTCCTTATTGTCTTTTCAAAGGGTATTGCTATCATTACTTGTTTTATTTTTCTTCCTGTTCATGTAAAGATAATATAATTTGAATGCCTTCACCAAGCGACCAGTTTTTCTATTGGTTAACTCCACGCAATTCCCTTATTCTCATTGCATCTACAACAAAATATGTAGTCGTAAAGCTATTTCTACAATGTCTATTTTGATTAACATGAAGTACATTATAGAATACATAATATTATTAATAGTTTGTATAAGAGAGAGAGAGTGTGTACACAAAGGCATGCAAGTGCAACACATTTTCACCCTCGTGGTCATACAAATATCTTGGAATTTAAATGTCATCGCAAGTGCCTTGCCATTTAGAAATCTAGGTAAAAATAAGTTGTAGAAGGCAGAATAGAGAAAATCGTGTGAGTGCAACACATCCATTTGGGGGGGGGGGCGAATGGTTTACCTTATGAGAACATTAAGCAGCAATATAACACGTTTTAAGGACTGCAGAGAAACTTTCGCTGGATGCAGCTAAAGATGCACAGATAATTCTGTTATGTACTAATTACCCTAGTCAATTTCATCTTCTTAACATAGTAAATGCACTTAACGTGAACAAAACACAAAATATTTTCTGAGGGACAATTTCTTGGTCCTTTGTGATACCAGCTGCTCACACTCTTATCCTTAACAAAAGAAATCTAGAGGGAGAAAATGGAAGTAAGAAAGTGTCTTGGAGCGATTAAAAATTGCACAACTTTGCCTTTGACGTTATCTCCGAGAACTTGGATAGTCAATGCTGTGGAGGACCTTATAAGCGGGTAGCAATAAAAGAGACGAAAAACAAAAAAGGGGGACGTGACTGGAGTCTCCAGATTAATGCATCAGAACACTGTTCTGCTCCTCTTTTGTCCTTGTTTCATTCTCTTCTTCATTGTGTTTCGGCGGAACCAATTTAAAGTCTCAGCTAAAACTGAGAGAATGTTTCTACTAATGCATAACCGAATTATAAAGGAATCTCTCAGTCATTTGCTCCAAGGAAACTGTACATGAAATGTTTATAGCCTGCTTTTCTCCTTGTATAATGTCGCGAGCAACTTCCAAGAAATTTTGGAGCTCCAAATAGGTTAGTAATTAAGGGATAGTCCCATTTATGTAAATCTACACACAAAATAGGGATGCATTTTGATATCTGTGAAAACAGGGGTTTTATTTTATTTATATTTATTTTCCAATTAGGTTTTATACATCATGTAACATGCAATATTTATAACAATAATCTTAATACGAGTATGTTGTGCACAAACAGTATGGAGTCCATACTCGGGGATATACCTATATGTATGCAAGTTTATTTCACAACGTTGTACAAATTGCTTTTAAAAGCGATTAGTGAATGGCTGCTGATTATTTAAAAAACGTATGAATGAAGAAATATAGCGCCCTTTGGAGGATACCTTTTCAGTAGTCTTTATAATTTAAATTTCCTACAGCTGCGGCTATTCCAAATCACGCATGGAAAATCCTTTGATATTCAGGCAAAAAATGTAAAACATCATATGGAACGCCTTACGTACACAACCTCGTCCTTCCACATTCTTTAAATGTCTTAAAATGCTGCATAGCGTATAACAAATGAGAACGCAATTTACGGCACATAACTACAACAGGACATATTTATTTCAAAGTACACTTCTTTGCCTGAAGTGACTGAGGTGTAAGATGGACAAAACTGAAGCTCGTAGTGTGATGAGATGACGGCTATTTATGGAAATGATTGCCAATCGTATGACACTATTGTGAGGTGGAAAAGAAATTTTCAAACTGGTCACATGTCCCTGAAACATGAGCCAAGAGCTGGTATACCGTCAATGACAGACGACGCTGTCACAGTGAAGATATTTGAGTGTTTAATACTAGAAGACAGACGAGCAACCATGCAAATGATCATGAATGAGAGACATCTTATTTATGGTAATGTGTGGAAAATAATTCATGACGAACTGCATATCTCTAAGGTGTCTGCAATTTGAAGTCCACGTTTGCTAACCCCTTTTCAAAAGCAAACAGGTTGTGACCTATGAAGACAGATATTGATGCTGTTGGAACAGCATGAAGATGAATATTTTGATCGTCTGGTGACCACGGATGAATCCTATAACTATCAGTATGATCCAGAGACAAAGACCATGAGCACGGAATGGAAACATACCCATTCAACCCCTCCCAAAAAGGCAAAGGTGTAAAAGTCAGCTGGGAAGGTCATGCTTTCAGTTTTCTGGGACTGTCATGGAGTCATCCTTACAGATTATCTTGCCAAGGGTCAAACCATCCCTGGGAGATACTACTGTAATCTTCTGGATAAGTTTCGGTTAGCTCTGATTCTGGCTGAAAATGCACCAACTCATTCATCTCAGGTTGCAGTTGACAAAACAGGTGAATGTGGCTTTGATACCTTACAACATCCGCCTTATTCGCCAAATCTCGCACCAAGTGAAAGAAGAATCCATTGCGTGTTCGCCGATTTGACAACACAAATGACGTCATTAATGAAGTGGAAGAATGGTTTAAAGCGAATTCTGCAGACTTGTGCTATAAGGTATTCGGAAGACCAAGAAACGCTGGGAAAAATATGTAAATCTGGACGGTGACTACGTACAGAAAAACTAGCAAGCACATATCTACACAAATTGTCTATCACATTTTTAAAGGGTCGTAATTAAAACTTTACGATACCCCTCGTATAACTTCCATACTAAAAGTTATGTAGTATGTAATTTGCTCATTGTCTTAGATCATATGTGAATAATCTTTATTGCCTCAACATCAAATGTTTATGTGTGGAACATTGTATAATTGTAGTCTACCAAAAAGAAACCCTAAACAATAAGAAAGCATTCAATAAAAATGAGGCATGGTTGCAAATTAAAGCAAAAGGTTTTAGCGTGAAATATAATTTAGTTGGGTTATAAAATGCATTAATAATGATACTACAACATCGCTAAACTTGAATCCAAGCATATTCATGTTATAGAATGTCTTTCAAGTGGATGGGGCCCGATGTTTTCATACTAGAATATAAACTGCGGATTGTATAAAAATGGTCGATATGGTCAGTTGACTCAACTGATATATCGCTTGGACTAAATAATTTCCTGTGTTTTGTGTATATATTACGTAGAGTAACAATTACTAGTAACAGCTGCTTTTCCCTCCATGGCAATGTCAAGTAAAAGTGGTCAAAGGGTTTTTGGTAAGCACTTTATTTTATAATTCTAGTGTATTCATATTCCGGTACAAAAACTTTGTAAGTGTTTTAAAACTAATTTTCAAATGTATGAAATTAAAATAGAAGGTATATTGTGGGTATTGAAAGTCTTTGACATTTCAACGGTGAAATATTGATTCCATTGGGGTATTATGTCAATCCTATTCTTTCTGAATTATGTGCAGAGGTTGTATATTACATCAGTGCATGTTCTAAATGTACTGGATTACGCTAAGGAGGGGATTCGGCATTGCGACAAGACTTGATCTATTATCCCTATGCCCCAAGTGGGGCATTTCCGGGAGGAAGGATGAGACAAAGGGAGACATAGTGTGGCCGTCTCAAGGAGTCACGACAGTGCAGAGGACAGGGTCCCTGCAATTGTCTAGTTGGAAACTTCCCCAGCAGGCCAGTAGAACCGGCATCCCACTCACTGTGGTTCTGAAACTCTCAACCAGGAGATTGTCCTACCGGAGGAGGAATTATTTACCAGGAACACATCATCTTGCCATGTAGCACCGACACTCCTTCAGGCACTTTTACCCTGAAAGAGACACCGGATGAGAGATGACGTGAAATGATAATGGAGATGAGATGGAGGGACAGGGAGTTCGGGGGATGTAACTAAGTTATCGAGCATTCTACGGGTTACCCGAGAAAACTCCCGAAAAATCCCATGGATCAGGTAGGTCGACCACGGGTGTCGAAGTTGGACCTCCCGAATGTAGGCCATCCCGCTCAATCTATGCTCTATACGACAAATGCTATCAACTGGCAGAAGCATTTAATATTATAGATTTAGGAGTTTTAATATCTTAGCACTGGTGAAGAAGTGACCTATTCTAGCTCTCTCTATATTGCTGTTTATATTAGAATATGTGTATTGGTTCAGAATTTACATGAACCGTGAGGCGGAATAAACTTTATCGACCAGAATAATGGTATAGATTAACACAAAAGCATACAGTGTTGCCATCTTCTAGAGCAGACCTTTTCCTCTCATGCTAGAGTTTGTAATAACTTTAGCACACTATCTGAGGCACGAGCACGAACTGGCAAGCTACGTCCAAAGGTTTTGGCTTCAGTAAATGTTGCTAATTTTGGCGAAAAAGCCTTTTTATCCATTATCACTGGTGCACGAGATTTACTCTTGCGTGGCTAAAACAGGCAGATCGCTTGAACATATTACGAGAACGTTTTCGCTTTCGTTTAACCTGCTGACCGCGTTACAGGAATCCGATATCTCTGCAATATTTTGTTGTAACACTGAGTAGATTTCACCCAGATCCACAGGAACAAACTTATTCTTTGCTGGCAGAATACAGGCACATCTCCCCCCCTCCCTCTCCCTCTATTCCTTCCTTCGCTTCTCCGTTTCCCTTTGTCCTCCTTCCATATCTCTACCTCTACACGCTTCTCTCCCATTTTACAACATATTTCGTGGTATATATATATATATATATTATATATAATGCGATATTTTGTTAACCATTAGTATGTATATTTTTTTAATTCTAAATGGCTAATAAAAGTTAAAGCGCAAGTAGATGTCCTACGTACATGAAAATAGAAATTAAAACTGATTTAGTGTTTATATGTTCAAACTGTGCTATCACGAATATTTACACTACATTTTTATATACAATAAATTATATTGTTGCTCATTGAGTTGTCGACGAAATGGTGCCGGTAGAGGCGCCCTAAAATACTTACCTCTCAGACAGATTACCTCTTATTGCTTCAAATGAAAGCCTGAATTAAGGGAATTTATAAGTTGTAACACTAAAATAATACAGCGTCTGGTTTCATGGTATTTAAAAAGCTCTTTGTGCAAATGCTGTGCACGATAAGTATTTTGATAGTTCTATATAATTAATTTGCCTCTGAAGATTCCTGAACCCACCTTTTCAATGGCCGGTTTGCATTAATGCTGGCAGAACTTAACTTATTTGATTACAATAGGCTTAGGCTATCACTATTTAGGCTTACAAATAGTTGTATGACTTGTTTTAACAGGTCGTACTGATATAAAATTTATATAGGACAAAAGAAGAGGATTTTTAATGTCTAATAATCATAAATACACACACAGGCTTTTTCTCTAAGACGCCGTATTTTTATTTATTCATGACTTCAGCTTGGATTTCCAATGTGTGTGGCATTTTTCTGCTACTAAAAACAAAACGAAACTATATATACATATATTAAAAAAATAAAAAAATTAAACATAAAAAATAAAATAAAAAATAAAATAAAAATATAAATATATAATAAAATAAAGAAAAAAGTATATTAAAGAAAAACATTATATATGTGATATTAACTAAAATATGACAAATACCAACAGTATTGCAATTAGCCAATAACGACAAGTGACAAATTGTTAACACATGCATACATATCCACATGCAAAAAAAAAAAAAAAAAAAAAAAAAAAAAAAAAAAAAAACATCCGTCCTCCCTCAACTCCAAATAAAGTCAAGGCTGAAGAGGGGACACCCCTGAAGCAGCCATAGGGCGAAATAAGCCAGGGTGAAATAAACCCACAGGCGAAATAAGCCCTAAAATCCCCCTGTAGTAGTAGTAGTAGTAGTAGTAGTAGTAGTAGTAGTAGTAGTAGTAGTAGTAGTAGTAGTAGTAGTAATAGTAATAGTATTTGTAATGCTGTTGTTTCCAAAGTAGAATTGGTGTATTCCAACCAAGGATTAAAATATTGTTGCATGAAGATCGTCTCTCAAAACGTATTCAGAATCCTAAGCAAATTTGACGCAAGTCGGTCTTTGTAAACAAAATATCTGCATCTCAGATTTCGGTCTTTTTCGCATAGTATTTTAAGTTTTTGCATTTTGAATGAGTATGGGCGTAACATGAGCAATGCTTGCTCTAAAGAGCCTTTACATAATTTATATAATTTAATGGAAGCTTGCTACCAAAGTTTACTTTCACTGTAACTTCTTTTTCATGCTACAATGCATTACTTGTTCAGATACTATGGAAAAAGAATACAGTATGTGGTTGGTGTTGCTTAATGAATTTTCATGACCTATAGAAGTTGTCTTAGTTGGAAGTTTATTTTTTTTCCCTCCCGTTCTCGTCAATGCTGACGTTAGGAGGCGCTTATGTTCCCTCAGAGCGAGGGAGACGGAGTATCTGACCTGAGAAATAAAATCAGGGTTGGGGGTCGGCCCAACGCCTAAGATGAATGAATGATGGAGAAATTGGTGGAATGATGGTATGGGAAACCGGAGGATCCGGAGAAAACCCACCCCAGTGCCATGTTGTCCACCACAAATCCTACTTTTCGGTCGCCTGGGAACGAACCCGGGCCACCCAGGGGAGAGCTAAGCGGTCTAACCGCTAAGCCATGGCGCGGCCTGGAAGTTTATTTAGAGGATACATCATCTGGAATTGGTTTCTAAAGGTAAAATAACACTGACTATAGATGTGTTTGAAAAAGCTATTACAATTTATATTAATTCGATAGCGAACAATAATATTTCCTTTTATATTTGTTTTACAAGCTATCTGGCATTTGTTCAATTCTCTTAAAGGTCAATATTATAATTCTGTATACAACAATAAGAATAATAATGTAATAACAACTATAAAATATTTTCAGTTGCATTTAAATGGTTAATTTTGTATTATTTTATGATATCTCTGGATTTTTAATAAATTACTTGGCGAACCACATCTCATTATATGCCTCAACGTAATATTTATATATTTCAACAACGTAATGTAGTAAAATGTCAGCGTAATTTAAATTGATGGTGAAAAGCCTTAAATGCGTGAAGTAACTTTCGTAGTAGACGCACTTTAGTAATTTACTGAGACATAAAATAACAAAAAGCAATGGAATCTAGTGACCCACCCTTTTGGCTTGCAAGGGCACTGTATACCTGGTAGTGAAATCAATAAACATGCTTCACTTTTCAAAAATGTTTTTAATTACTCTGGGGATAGAAGAGTAAGCTTACGTAAGAACAATTGGTAGAGTAGTAAACGAAAGTAAACGTAAGATAGATTCTTTTGTTTTTTGCCTTTATTACAAATGAATGTGATGTCCTGAAGACAGCTAATAGTAGCATAAAGCTGATTATAAACTGAGAATCAATAGAAACACGGGAAATGCTTACAGCCCTCACGCTATCTAGGTAAGCCCTAAGATGCCCTTATCTCTACCAATAAAACGTACATACTGAAAGGTTATGAATCTACTGCAACAATGCTGTAATACATTAATTTAACGGAAGTGAATGCAGTGAGAGGCGGGATTATGCACCAGAACCGACTTCACATCTTGATTACGACATGTTAATTGCACCCCTGGGGTTTACCTGCGTGGAGTATACCAATTGCGAAGAAGGGTGGAGGTTGTTATGCCCTCTAATGACTTGTTCCTTTGTTTACTGCTGTAGGTGAGATTACCGCCTTAATTCCATGCAAGACAAATGCGCTGCACACACAGCTCGACTTCTTCCCAGAAAACTTCAAGACTAAAATTATGCCAGGTCACGTCACTGAGTGGATAACATCTTGTACAGAGCTTCTAGTTATTTCTGAGAGGTTGTGGCTCTACAACTGAAGGATCACACGAGATAATTTCTTATTACTGCCTCTACAATTTACTTATAGTGGATAGAGAATGTACTGTATTTCATTACAAACTTTCAAACTCAATACTGAAATTTCCCTGGAAATACACACTATGAGGATTTAAAATTTGGTCCAGAAAAATACTGGTATGTAGGCATGAGTGTGAATGTAAGCTGTGGAAAGCTGCCTCAAAAGTATAAATTCCGCTAAATTCAAATTTAAAAAGGGGTCAATGTCACATTGATGCTACGAATCGAATTGGAATCACTTATTACTAGAATGATTTAGTAATAATATTTAATTGCTCCTATAAGTGTTTTAAATTTCAAGCGAGAGAATTTATAAAAATGTGCAATTATTCTAATTTCTTTCTTTCTTTTTCTTTCTTTCTTTCTTTCTTTCTTTCTTTCTTTCTTTCTTTCTTTCTTTCTTTCTTTCTTTCTTTCTTTCTTTCTTTCTTTCTTTCTTTCTTTCTTTCTTTCTTTCTTTCTTTCTTTCTTTCTTTCTTTTCTTTCTTTCTTTCTTTCTTTCTTTCTTTCTTTCTTTCTTTCTTTCTTTCTTTCTTTCTTTCTTCTTTCTTTCTTTCTTTCTTTCTTTCTTTCTTTCTTTCTTTCTTTCTTTCTTTCTTTCTTTCTTTCTTTCTTTCTTTCTTTCTTTCTTTCTTTCTTTCTTTCTTTCTTTCTTTCTTTCTTTCTTTCTTTCTTTCTTTCTTTCTTTCTTTCTTTCTTTCTTTCTTTCTTTCTTTCTTTCTTTCTTTCTTTCTTTCTTTCTTTCTTTCTTTCTTTCTTTCTTTCTTTCTTTCTTTCTTTCTTTCTTTCTTTCTTTCTTTCTTTCTTTCTTTCTTTCTTTCTTTCTTTCTTTCTTTCTTTCTTTCTTTCTTTCTTTCTTTCTTTCTTTCTTTCTTCTCTTTCTCTCTCTCTCTCTCTCTCTCTCTCTTTCTCTCTTTCTTTCTTTCTTTCTTTCTTTCTTTCTTTCTTTCTTTCTTTCTTTCTTTCTTTCTTTTTCTTTCTTCTTTAAAGCATGTATTAAAATATTTGGGCTGATCTCCTCTTTGCTACTTGCACAAGTGATTGTAAGTTGTCCCTAGTGCGATCTTGAGCGCAGGTACTTTCAGCTTCGATGCGAGACTTACTTCAGTATCTCGTCCTAAGCAGCAGTCCATTGAGTGCAACACAGACCTAAGTGAGCTTTTGCAACTTATTATCTGTTGAGTAAGAATCCCAAGGAGGGGACAACTGAGACATCGATATCTTTGGTGCTAGATGTATTTTCAATATAAGAGTCGTAAAGACTTCGCCAAGGCTAACGATCCTTTATGCAGCTTTTCTTTTTCCTTACTTCTTCCTTAATTTTTGTTTTCAAATTCGCTCTAATGGTCTTAGTTAAAACACCAAATGTTTAATATAATCGCAAGTAAAAATTAAATTGAACACCTGGATATCTAGGGTAGATGTTAGAGGAAATAAAAATAATAAGTTTAATGTGGTTTAATATCTATATATCTGCATTTTCTCGATTGTCATTTTCGTGGACATTCGAGTTAGTAGAGCACAAATGTAATCTGCCTCAAAAAATGCTTCGAGAACCATAAATCAAAAAAAAAGAACAGAACGTGTTATGTAGTGTGAGTGTATATATATACACTCGTGCCCATTTATTTTAAAGGATTATATATTCAGAGGCCTGAAATAAAAGTAATAAGTTTAATGTGGCTGAATATCTATATATCTGCATTTTCTCGATTGTCATTTTCGTGGACATTCCAGTTAGGCAGAGGACAAATGTATTCTGCCTCAAAAAATGCTTTGAGATCCACAAATCAAAAATATAGAACGTGTTATGTGCTGTGAGTGTACATATATGCATATATATAAACACTCGTACACATTTATTTTAAAGGATTATATATTCAGGGGCCTTAAACAGCTGTTCTTACGTAGAAATGAGGATATTTACAAGGGAACTATCGCTATGATCATACTGTATTCACTTGAGAGTTTTCTTGTGATGATCTTTAAAAGATTTTATGACCAGGTATTATACACATGCACACACAATATACTTAAATCAAACCTCAACTAGGTAAACGACGAAACAAAAGTTCTGCAGATATAGCTAATACATCCACAAAAACATAAAAACATGGTTGTCACTAGTAGTAAGTTACTACGAAGTCAATTGCAAATAAATTTCACAATAAATACAAATATATACAAAAATACAGTAGAAATAGCGGTTAATGGAGACATCCTTTACTCCAGCCTTATAACCTTACTGCGGTGAATTAATACTAGAAGGGACAGAAAATTCATCCCGCACAGTGCTATTTGATTTATTTTGCCCCTCCATCCACAGAATCAAGTTGTTTAAATGAGTTATTACTTCATTAGCATTCAGAAGGTTTTAACCACTATCATCTTTGCCGTCATCTTATTCTTTATTGTCATTCTTGTTCTGGACAGCATTAAGCGTGCTGTTGCGTCAGATTCATATGCTACTCAGATAACGCACTGGTTAGAAAAGCGCTCCTTGCAGAAAAATGTTCACACAATCTACCGGCTGAATTAGTTGTGCAAATCTGTTTGCATTAATGCAAGCATGGTTGCAGTTATTATAAAAAAATTTATTTAAGTTGTTCAATAACGGATAGACTGTGTTCGCTTGGGAAGTTTAAAACGAATGTCGTGCTTTCCTATAAGCATTTTCTATATCGTTCAGTGTTTTTTCCATTGAAATCCTGTTCTTTAAGGATGACTTACCGCACTAAATTTTAATGCTTTCTCATAAAATAATAAGTCATTTAGCTATTGTAAGAACACCTCTTTCCTGAACA
>CM060948.1:207937141-207959641 GCA_030765055.1 Mantis religiosa
TTTCCTTCTTTCTTTCTTTCTTCCTTCTTTCTTTCTTTCCTTCTTTCTTTCTTTCTTTCCTTCTTTCTTTCTTTCTTTCCTTCTTTCTTTCCTTCTTTCCTTCTTTCTTTCCTTCTTTCCTTCCTTTCTTTCCTTCTTTCTTTCCTTCTTTCTTTCTTTCTTTCCTTCTTTCTTTCCTTCTTTCCTTCTTTCCTTTCTTTCTTTCTTTCTCTTCTTCTTTCTTTCTTCTTTCTTTCTTCTTTCTTCTTTCTTTCTTCTTTCCTTCTTTCTTTCTTTCTTTCCTTCTTTCTTTCTTTCTTTCCTTTCTTTCTTTCTTTCTTTCTTTCTTTCTTTCTTTCTTTCTTTCTTTCTTTCTTTCTTTCTTTCTTTCTTTCTTTCTTTCTTTCTTTCTTTCTTTCTTTCTTTCTTCTTCTTCTTTCTTTCTTCTCTTCTTTCTTTCTTTCTTTCTTTCTTTCTTTTCTTTCTTTCTTTTCTTCTTTCTTCTTTCTTCTTTCTTTCTTTCTTTCTTTCTTTTCTTTCTTTCTTTCTTTCTTCTTTCTTTCTTTCTTTCTTTCTTTCTTTCTTTCTTTCTTCTTTCATTCTTACTTCTTCTTTCCTTTATTTCTTTCTTTTATTCCTTCTTTCTTTCCTTCCTTGTTTCCTTTTAACGTTTTTCGTTTTCTCCTTTTCCATCTTTTCTTTTATCGTTCTTTCTTTCCTGCCTTCTTTCCTTCTTTCCTTCCTCTTTCACTGTTTCTCTCTTGCTGTCCTTTCTCACTCTTTCTTTCTCTCTTTCTTCTTTCCTTCTTTCGATCCTTCTCATCTTTCTCTTTCTTTCTTTCATTCTATCTTTCTCTCTTTCTTTTTTCTCTCTCTTTTCTCTCTATTTCGTCTTTCATTCTCTCCCTTTTTTCCTTCTTTCTTTCTTTCTTTCTTTCTTTCTTTCTTTCTCTCTTTCGTTCTTTGTTTGTTTGTTTGTTTCTCGTGATTATATAAAGAGAAGGAATTTGATATTTATCACACGACTAGCTGTCAAGGGATCTGACTATCGGTTAGTTTAGCAATCCTCAGTTCACAATGCATCTACAATAAAATGTATAATAAGAATATTTCTCCAAAGTAAAGTAGATAGAAGAATAAGCTTGCTAACGCAGCTTTGTTCAAAAAAGGGGAGAATGTTATGTGACTGAATGAATTAGAGTAGTTTAATAGGTTTTACCTAGTAAGTTCAAGATATAAATTTTATTCTTCATGTAGATAATTGGTATTTTAATCAAAATTGTACACTGTCATTTTGAGAGAAACCCCACTTTTTGAAGTATGTTCCATGTAATGGGTAATTAAGTTACAGAGGTTTTCAGAAAATATTCATGCCTATCGTTGGAGGATACTGATATAAAATGCAAATTTTGGCGCTTAATTGATATTCAGCTTTGCTTTATACTGTTCGCGTACAACCTGCATTGGCCTAAAATATTCCCACAGCGGGAGTGTAATAGAGAACGTAAATAATATATTTTCTCTGCAACTCAGTAAAGGATAAGCACGAGCTATGAAGGAGCAAAAGTGGTTCCAGTTACTAGTTCATGGCTCTGAAGCTCATCACAATTTAACGTGGTGTGAAAAAACACTGGTTTGAAACGACATGACGTAATTGAATTTGACACCATTTCCAGTAAAACTGAGAAAGTCAAGCTGTCAACAAGCATGATACTCAATTTGGCGAAATGCTCGACTCAGAACTAGACAAGTGCAATAAATAAACGCACAGCAACAGGTTCGATATGGTGCTCTCTGGGGATGAAACACAATTATTAACTCACAAAGTGATTGTTTCGTGTGTTGTTCATACTGATACTAATGGAGTACATCATGTCAAATCAGTTTATTTCCCTCGGTATTGTAAACATAAGCATTATTGAATGTTTTATTGCATTGTTTGACGCACTGATTCAAACTTAATACATTGCATCATTAAGGGACTACCCTTAAATAACAGTTTGACGAACTTTTAAGTTGCTTTTTGCTTCCAATGTATTCCATTAAAATATTAATATTATAGCAAGTAGTATAATATTCTGATGTGTCATATTAACACAATGGAATATTAGTATATTATAATTATACATGTTCCACGAACTAAGTATTCTTACAAGGGCTTTTACATTCCCTGATATTTGTAGCGGCAAAAGAAGTGTTGCATTCCACCCAAAAATGCTATAGCACGTTTCTACGGAAATATACAACCAGAGACAAGAAAAAAGGAAAACGTTGTTAGGTTACGGACTTTGTATGTGTGTGTGTGTGTGTGTGAGAGAGAGAGAGAGAGGGGAGAGAGAGGAGAGAGAGAGAGAGAGAGAGAGAGAGGAGAGAGAGAGAGAGAGAGAGAGAGAGAGAGAGAGAGAGAGAAGAGAGAGAGAGAGGAAGGTAGTTAAATACCAACACTGATTTTAACTTCAGCGTTTTCAAGCTTGTAACTAACTTTTATATAGAAAATTAGTGGTTTCTTCTGACTTTCTTGAAAACTGTGCCTAGGATTTTAATTAAAATAGTCTATGTTTAAGAAATCTAAATAAGAAATAAAAAGTGTCTTTTGTTTTTCCTAAGGATACTCTTTATTCTGAATGACGTTTCCACAACTGATGAACAGTAAGAGATAGACAAAATCCTGCTAACCAAATGGGTAGGTCTTGTTATAGCGCACCATTTATCTCACGTTTTCCGTGATATTCTTTTATTATTGATTTGTAATTTCATTTAATTTTATGAAATTGCATGCCACTTTTCGTTTTATGTTGTCTTTTTTGTAATGTATGTCCTCCAACGTTAAATCATATCGGAGGATGAATGGAGTGGGCGAAATGATGATCAAATGAGCCCAAGGTCCATATGGCTTTGAGTTACCTGACATTCGTGTTTCAGGATAAGGGAAAACCCCGGAGAAAGCCTTATGCAGGTAACTCACTCTGATAGAGATTCGAACCTGGGACCTCTTGAACGTGAAGTAGTCACGCTGCCATCAACGCTACCGAGGCTGGCTACGTTGTCTTGCACGGAGCACAGAATTTATTCGAGAATCGTATTTTAAAAATGTTGCTAATACTTCAGCATTTTTTCCCCATCTATACCCCGCCTTTAACTCCAATGGTCATATCGGCGGACGTTCTCCTTTGGTACATATCAAAGATGTTAACTCGTATTCGTTGGGTTTTAATCATTAGATCACACACACATTCGCACTCTCATTCATACTTCCAGACTCTGGGGAAGATGAGGAATTATCTTGGTCGGAGAAAAATCTCAACTACACCGTCGGGAATCGAAACCGGAACCCTAGCACGACAGGCAGGTGCTCCGCCGACTGAGCTACGGGGTCAGCCCCTGTGTATTTGTTCTCTCTCACTGTCGCTATATATAATTTCACCTCATTTTATTTTCCTTAAGGTGCCTATTCAAATCACAACGGATCTGTAAGGAGTTGTCTCTTGGATCAGTAGTTCCAACTCTCATCGTTAGAAAATACTAACCAATCTTACATGGTCATGTGTTCACAGAGGTCTTAGTGGTAGGTACCTCTGCTCCTACAAGTGCTTGCGCGGCTGGCAAGTCCAGAAACATTACATGTAGGTAAAAACTTCCTTTGCCCTCACGCGAGCCGTTCGGATGGCAGCTTCGCCACGTATGCATACAGACCTATTTTCACTTTTACTACGATTTCAGACTTGAGATAGAAATTTCTGTTCTAGTATTAAACATATTCAATGAGATATTTAGGGGAACCACGAACTCAGCCTTACTAATTGGTCGGCTTACGGTATTTGAAATCGGGATCTCTTGAATGCAGATCACGGACGTTAGCCCCTGAATCATATATCCGACTCGGTTCTTTATTTTTCATATACTCACAACGATATAGTCTTTATGATGAAGGGTAAATGAACAAAGTAATGAGTTAAAATTATTTAACTTCACATACCTTCAACAAGAAATATGAAACCTTTATGCCATCCACTACTACTTCATTTAAATATCAGACTAAATTATAATCTTAATATCTAAATGTGCAATGTGGCGTTTGTGGTTATATTTTGTAAAAAAAGTTCAGATGAGAAATTTATATGAATGCTACATATTAGACTTTTTATAAAATTAATTTTAAGTGAGGGTAAATGGTTTCACTGCATATGTTGTTATAGGAATAACTTTATAAATCAGGTGTGTTGTACTCACGTGTCTCTAACCCTTATTCAGGAAATATTTTTCTACCTCATATTCATGGGGACTAACATTTGTAAAAATAGTTTTATTAGATATTTTCTTACAATTCATTTCAAATATGAAAATACAGTAGTGATAGACAAATCTTTTAAGAGCTGGTCGATTACTTCGGCATAATGGTTTTGAAATACTGTTCCATTGGTATGGCCAGGAGGGAAAATATATGCATGAACACTTATTCGAGAAACGTCCTAAGTATTGGAAAAGTCAAACTAATGACAAACAACATTTCGAAAACAGGTAATTGTTGTCTACCCAGCACAAGAAGGCAAGCTAGAAGAATGTGTAGCATAATCACTTTTGCTGACCCCACGGTGTTTATGCTCGCGTTTCCAGTATGGCAGGGATGCTAGATTCGTTCAAAATACACAAGTGTTGTCACAGGGGCGGCTCGTGGCTCTGAAAATCGGTGGTTCACAAATTTATCCACGCAATTTAATTTTTTTAAAGTAACAAACGGTTGTTTTAGCCTGACACCATAGACTGCTGTATACAAAAGTTAACGATAATTCACAGCGTATAACACAACATGCGTATTTTAGAAACACTCTAGAGCATAACACTCTTCTATTTATGCAGCTAAAAATTGACTTGATATCTCTTCATGACAGACTTCAAATGTACATTGCAAGATTTCGTTCTGGATTGTCTTGGAAGTTCCCTTAAACGCTGTAGCATTCTCCAAAAAGGTTTTTCAGAACACAGTCTAGCTCTGCACTGAAGTTTATCAGTCCTCGAATAATACCAGGATTGTTTGACCTAGCTGACTCATCGTGTCCTCCTAGAGCTAACTCAAAGGCACCACAAAACCTAATGCAGTTAACAATAATGTTTAAAACATACATATTTTGAGCTACTTTCTGGTTGTGTTCTTCAATTGTTCTCCGATATGCACTGTCCATCTGCTTTTCCCTATTTACATTGTCAAGTATAGCAAAACTGTGTTTTTCATGTGCAGTTTTTAAGTTACGTGTTTTTAGCGCGATCATGAAGATGCTGCAAAGCATGTTTTGTTCACGGATCTTCACCGCCAAACAGAACGCAAGGAAAGCAAAACAGGTTATTTTTAATATTACAACCACACCTCAAATTATATTTCTCATATACATTGTTGTCAAAGTTCCTGTTGAAATATCTTGTTTTTGTTTTGACTACCTATGTGATGTTTATATTTGGCGTGGGACTTCCAAGTCGTGTATTTTCGATTTTTTCTTCTAAGCTCATTTTTGAAAAGTATGTGATAATAAACACTTTATGAAATTCATTGTTTCTCCTTATATAAAACAATATACTTGTATTTAAATAAATCACCCTTATTCACTACTCAAAGCACGGCAAAGCTAACAAAACATGGCACAAAACATGTGGCTATGCTCTGGTAGGTAATAGTAATCTGTGGTAATAGTTGACCGATGCGAAAATTTAATATGAGCATAATAGGTGGCGTTGAAAGCAGAAGGAGAAGCTTGGCATTCACTATTCTCTGGCTGCTAGGTTAACCAACCTTATGCAGCCATAAGCCCCGCCCTTCCCCCCTACTTGCCTCGGTACTCCTTAGGTTCATCCTGCCCTATACCTCCCCATTGTATACCAGTGGTTTGCAACTGAGAGTGAACTACTTGGCACCTGCAAACAATACAGCGCGCAGAGGGCCACTGCACTAGACAAGGTCGAACTGAACTCCCAATGGAACATGCCCTTGCATTAAAGGGAGACCCAGCATTTTGGTTGTAGCGCAAACATGCTACCCCATTGAGAAGCCGCCCCTGGTTGTCACATAACTTATAGATAATGCCTATCACTACGTTTACTGCAACAAAAATTAGAACTGGCAGCATGGGTGCCTTATATGCCGTCTCATACACTCATTTTCTAGTAAACAGACCTACTAACAGTTCAAAAAAACAGTTAAAACACCTCTGCCCTTCATTCGTCTCTTGCCTTCTTGTGGTGCGTAGACAGTACACAAAAATATATTCGACGTAGTGTCCTTTAACTGATTTACATTTTTGGTGCAGTAACATTTTCGTTCTAAGTTTTATTTACCAGTCAGCAAAAGTCATCCTGAATGAAGAGTATTTCTAGGCTATTCCACTTATTAAACATGCCAGAAGTACGTTTAAGATATTTGTACCATAAATGTAATATATGGTATGTCAATCAAAATCGTTAGAACCGTTTTGAGAATATTTAATATCCCTAAGAACAATTCACGTAAAAATGTACTTTTTGTTTTGAAAATCTTTGTTTCACGCATGACCAAGAAAAACAAAGAAAGACAACTTATTATGTGATCTAAGGTTACCCATCTGTGAAAATTGCTCAAAAATGCAAAAAATGACAAAACAAATTTTTTGCCTAATTAAATAGAGCAATCTGTGTACTTCAATTTCCTATTATTTTTAATGCCATGCTACCACTTAAAAATTGTGGAATATAAATATTCAAGTGGGTCACTGTAAGTGTGCACAGTGATTTATATTACCTGTTTTGGTGATTTTCTCATGTTCTTAATATCTAGCACGATCAAAATATAAATTGCTCCACACGATGCAGCTCTCAAACTAGAAGCTAGAAAATTTTTGTGCCAGGGTAAGAACAGTACCAAAAGAAATTGACGAGATGCTTGTTTACGCCACCAGTGTTGGTGCAATTAAATAACAAAGCATACATTTTTTAAGGAAATATTAAAAATTAATCAATGGATAACTTTTTGCTATCAGAAACCAAGGATCAGATTAAAATTACTTACTAATAATTTATTTATGAGTATAACGGCAAGGCATTACTTTTCTGAAACTAAAATTGCATCATGTGGAACAGTTTAGTTGAATAACAATAAAACACTATAAATATATCAATATCACAAGAACTATTATGGACAAAGGTCTGAAGATTTGTTTGTGAACTATTGTTAATACTACAGTAATTGTGTATGTTTCAAGGCAATCCAAAGAAAATTGCAGACTTTAGGACTTTTAGAGATAGGTATCCTTAAATACGATGATGTATGTCCTTGAATGGTACTGGATGAGCAACCAATGGGAATTCTGTGGTGTCATACTGCATTTCCCGTTAGTGGTGTGTGACGAGCGCCAACTGAATTCATATCTAATAAATACTATTTGCGCTAAGACAAAAATTGAAATTTTGCAAAATGCGAACCATAAGGAAGGTATGGAGCAATATGTCTAACATAACCGTAGATACCGCACATTTTTAACTCAAATAATTTTCGTAATACAAATAGAGTACCAATGTATTATAATAATGCAATTGTGATTTTAGAAACTGCATTATTATAAACGTTTGGAAAATTCACTTTGAGTTCCCTTAGGTTTGTGCCATGGTCTAGGATAATGAGAGAGAGGGGGGGGGGGGGAATATGACCGGAGTAGTGGTGGCAAGCTGAGCGCGCTAACGCATGATTGGCAGCGGTACCGAACTCTTCCAAGCGAAGTACATGATAGACATATAAGCATGTGATAGACGAACACCTTTAAAGTTCAATCTAGTACAACAAACAAACATTTTGGAAATCGTATAACGCTCCGCCTAGTGCCTTTTAGTGAGATATAGATTTCCTCTTCCAGTGCACTTGTATTTGCCCATTAGCTTGTATACAACTATACAGAATTTATTACAAACTGAGTGGACCTTACAGCCTATCCGTGGATAATTCAGGATGTTCATTTTATTCTTTATGTGAATATATTAAATATATGGCGCTTTAGCCAATTCTCTAAGAACCATGTATCAGAAAGTATAAAAATAGCAAAAGCTTCACCATACAGAGGTCGCTTGGGGCAAGGAAATTTGTGTTACCGTTTGTATCCTATGCTTGTAATTAAATATGACGTTCCGTAATGAACCATTTTTTTCAACTAATTGTGCTTACAGGCACATGTGTGTGGAGTTCAATTTGGTAAATTTGAGCAATTTGACTCCGGGGTAAAATGTGAAGCTCGCATTCGAGTTTCAGGATTCCATTTCCGTCAACTGTACATTTTGAGTTTGGATTTTCATAGTTTTCCTAGTTTGATCAGGAAATGGCAGGATGCTTTATCTTTTATGACAGATCCCTTTCCATATTACACCTAGATTCGCTTTCCTTCAGTTTCAGATATTCTTCTTGAATTTGTAATGTGTGATGATGCTGGAGAGAGGGCACGGATGACTGGGCAAAATGAAACAGTACTCTCCATTGACACAACTAGGCTGCTTGAAATGGAAGTGGAATGGAGGAAGAGAAAATTCGGAGGACTTAATGAAACACCCCACCATTCGCCTAGCGAACTGGACAAACCACAAAAAGCCTATGAGTCCGGATAGTTCACCAAGTGAACAGAACCCATGACTTTCCGAATGCGAGACAGAGGCACAAATATCTGCATTATCGCTGCCCGCCTCTGTAACGCAGGTGGTAGCATATCTACTATACGTTCAAGATACCCGAGCTCAATTTCGATCAGGGTGGGCCTTCTGGATAAGAATATTTCTGTTTTTCCCTTATTCTGAATGACAAATGTCAGTTAATTCTAAGCTCTATGAACTCTGGACTCATTTGAGCACCATTTCACTCATTTCATTCATCATCCGATACGAGTTAACGTTGAAGGAATTAAAAAAAAGCCTGCCTGCAGCCTGTGGATACTTCATCCTCTGGTGGTATCGCCAATTGATTGCCCGTAGGTAGCAATGCACAAAGTGTCCAGATGAGTTGTACATCCTATGATATGGCGAGTAGAACTTCTAGGCATAACTGAAAGATTAAAGAAAAATAAAACATTTTCATAACCGAAACAGTGATTTGTTTCTACCTAATTCACTGATTACGTGAAAGCTTACGTAATTTTCAAGCCAGCCCACTTCAGAAACACAGCATGATTCTGTTGATTACACAACGTGCTCCTTTACGGCATTCAGTTTCCTTTATATAACAATAACAGCAAAGCCAGTGAACATGAATAAATATTTTAGTGAGACGTGTTAGGACAGTGATAAACTATGGGAGATGATGAGCAGGGATTGCCAACAAAAAAGTAATCCGAGTGAGTCAGCTGCCCCTATTTATTTTTGAATTTATGCAACGTGCTAAGCAATTTATTTGACTTACGCCCATATTGAATGCCTTCTAATGGATGATTTGCACAAAAGTTTATAGAGCAGGGGTAGAAAACTCAGTGCATAAGTGTTGTATGGGACAGAAAGCAATCACTATGTAGGCCGATTACAAAAACATCATATCCAGACACAGAGCATGTAGTAGTGATTTTATTCCAATTTCCTAACTTTTATTCATTAGCGTACATTCACACACGCTTATAAACACGCCCCTGAATGACCAACCTAACACATACACCGGTTGACAATAACATTGGAGTACAAAATGGCAAATCTATATAGTGGGTCCAAATGTATTTAAATCTTCAGCCAACACGTGATTTCATTGTACAGTCATGTCAAAAACTGCTAAGAATTAGGTAGACTTTTCGCTTCTGTCACAAATTACGGCAGATTTTAGCTCCTACAGAAAATGTAATGGCGGATGCATTTTTTAATTGTGATAAAACTACCGAAACGAGCTCAAAGCTCTGTACGAGGATGTACAAAGCGTCTAAAGATTCGAGGTGGAGATCGGAGGTCTACGATTACTTATTCGTATATGAACTTTTCCTCTTAAGGTAGTGTTGGCTAAATGGTATTATACAGGTCACGTAACCATTCTGAAAGTTTAAGTTAGGTTGAAATCCTGCGTGATCAATTAAAAAATTTTATTACCCTTTGTTTTACTTCTTGTGGCCTATAATTTGATATAATTATACAAATAACATTTTATAACATTATAGGTGTTTACAGTAATAGCCACGTTTTCCACCCGGGTTCGATCCCAGGCGACCGCAAAGTGAGATTTTTGGTGGACAACACGGCACTGGGGTGGGTTTTCCCGGGACCTCCGGTTTCCCCCGCCATCTTATTCCACCGATGCTCCATCTTCATCTCATGCATCATCAGTGTCACCGCCTGCGGTGCCGTATGTAGTAAAAGCGGGTGTTAAACACTATGCATTTCACATTTCCATGTTTTCCACTGGCAGATAATTATAAATGTATTCTTTGTAGTACATATCTTATTATGGTCGGTAATGTGCCTGACCCATTCACCCAAGTTACAAACATTTCACAAATACAAAGTGAAGCACAAAACTTAAGCATGAAACAAAAACTACTAGATTTAATGCCGTCGATATGCTCCTAAAATAAAAGCCAATTAAATTACGTAACATGGTTTACAATACAAGATATGGTACATATTATAAGGGTTACAAAGTTAAACATCATACCCAATAAAATATTAAGATAGCTCGTAGTTACCCTTTAAAGAGCAAGGGCCTCTTCTATCTGCCGATAGTGTGAGCTCACGGAACTTATATGGTGAGCTATAGCTGCAGTTCCCTAATCATCGGATTGTAATTATTGTGTCTTTGGCTCACAGGAGGACCAATAGCAACAATAAATAAATTAGTAGCTAAACTGCACACATTAAAGTCTTGGTGAAGGAAAAGGAAATGCAAAAATTGTGACGTCGTTTTGAACATCATCATAACTTAGCGGTTAACTAACCTCCTCGACCAGCTGTGATGCCTGCTATGTCGCTCTGTGGGAAAGTGTTCGTTTACCACATTGCTAGTAAAGTTTTTAACGCATGAAAAGGCGTCGTTTATTTACGCTTTCTGTAGTTTCTTGGTGCTCATTCAGCGCTGTAAGTATTAATACTTGGTGCATATAGTACCGAATAGAAAGGCCGAGCAGCAATAACGGTTTTTGTGTCAATGGTTTCACATTTGACTATAAACTGCGGGTTGCATAATTAAGAATAAATAGGGGCAGCTGACTCACCTGAAATGAAATGAAGGTAAGATACAAGTAATTGAAATGAGATTTCTAAGATCTGTACGACAGAGGAACAAATTAGAAATGATATAATCAGGGAAGAGTTAAAGGCACTATTAGAAGAAGTAGAAAAATATAGAAACAAATGAGCTGAGCATCTCTACAACAAGTCAGATGAAAGATTGCTCAAACATTCCTTCTGTTACAAATCTAGAGAACGAAGATAAACTGGACCGAGGAATAAAATGACTTCAGTACATAAGGAAATGCAACAGCTAATACCTAAACCGTGAAGGAAGTAGAAGACTTATTAGAAAACAATTAGGCAACAACATCTTCATTCTACGCCGGAGCTTGCACAAAATGTGCAATTAATGATGTAGGGAATTTCAGAAGTCATAAGTTTCAAAATCGCAGTACATAAGTAATGACGCGCATTTCCTAATTTTAAGGGGAGGATAAATTGGCAAAAAAGTTCTTTTAATTTTTTCTGCACTTTTATAAATCAAAATTTTATCATTGCATTGATATGTACATAAATATAGTGGAGATAATTCTTAAGAATAAATATATGTGTAGTAATATTACTACATCTGTCATTCAGTACTGTGAATTCTGCAACACTTCACAGAAAGACAAACATATCCCTTACTCACTTTGGAACAGAGAGTAATCATAAAAGAGTCTCTTAAGGGATGCTCTTCTCTACTCACTGGTATCGCTGTTAACTTTGGAGCTTTTGTGACTTGCATTTTGAAGGTTTCTTTCCAAACATATATGAGTTTGTCTTCTGCATTTTGGCTTGAACAGATTTTTTGGTGTGTAAATAATATTTTGTAATATAAATAACTTATTTAAGCTAAATTAATTAAACATTAGCATTACAAAAGTAACTCGAAGGCGTCATTCTAGATTTATTTAGCTTTAAAACATGGTTGGATTGGAATGGATTGGATTACTACGAAGGGGATTCGGCACCGAAACCTCTGGATTATCGTACCTAAACCCCAAGTGGAATATCCCCGGGAGATATGATGAGGCGAGAGGAGACAGAGGGAGGCCTATGCAAGGAATCGTGACAGTGCAGAGGGCAGGGCCCCTGCAATTCAGCAGTTGAAAACTCCCCGGCAACCCACCCTCGCTGGACCTGAAACGGTCCACCAGGTCGGCCTGGAGACCATAAACCGTGCTACTGGATAAGGAAGTGTTTAGAAGAGCATATCATCCTGCCATGTAGCGCCGAGACTCCCGCGAAAATTCTATCCTGAAAGGGACCAGTAGATGAGAGATAATATTAAATAATAATGGAGATGAAATGGAGCGACAGGAAATTCGGGGGATGTAATTAACGTCCCCAGCATTCTCCTAGCGACCCAGAAAACCAAAGAAAAAACCCATGGCTTAGGTACGTCGGCCACGGGAATGGAACCCGCACCTCCCGAATACGGGCCTCAGACGAAACCGGCTGAGCCATTCCGCTAGGTACGAGATGGTTATTGATACATTTTAGATAATTGTAGCGCAATTAAGAAAATAATGTAATTCTTCTTTGATACTCAAAATTATTAGGTCATTGAACTAAGTAAACGGTTCATGAATTTAGCAGATTTGACGTGGTTGTTATTCTATCATTAAAAACTCTTCGCCTATCCAATCAAAACCAAGTTCTCCTACCCTTTCTTTCTTGCGTTCTGCTTTGTTACTATAAGGTTTCTTTCTCCATTATGCATTTGCATCTTAAGTTAATCCTCATCTCCGCATACTCGAAGTCCTAGTCTTCTTTTCTTGGATTGTTCGAAAAATTCAAAATATATGTTCAAAATATGCGCTTTTACCTTTTTTGGCCTACCCTAAAAAGGATAATTATGTAACCTTTTGTCTTTCAATCATAAATGAAAGGAAATAAATCTTACTGTGGTTACGCACTACAACGAAATACCTCTCCCGACAACATGCATAAGAGTATAGAATGATGGTTACTCATACACATATCGTTGTAAATATGTATATACCGAATAATGGAATCGCTTGTGTGGATAAGATAGTTAACGTCTGATGTGTAGCAAACTTTTTCGTGTTTGAACGAAAATAAAACTCGACTAACAATTTAGGGGAAACTTGGATGTAGGAATGACTCGTGACCCAGAAGCAGGTATGGGTGTTTTATTGAAATCAGATTTAAACTATAAAGCTTATTATAATTAAAAATTTGCCGAAAGAATTTTTATGTCTATGAATTTGGTAATATCTGAACTTCGCTGAAAGTTTTCAGAAATTTAAAGAAATTATTTAAGCCTTATTTTTTATCTCAGGCCACTTTATAGCTTCAGTACGTGACAATGTAAATGCTCATAAGTACATTGTCTAATGATCTTTATTTGTTCTTATTCCTTTCATTTTTATTACAATTTTCGCGTCAAAAATGTTCAATATGTTGGAACTTTTTAGCAAACTTGCTCAAAATTTCCGAACCAACACAGGATAAGCTCATTGTCACAGTTTGAAATTGTTCAAGTCCTCGGAGTATTAAGTTGTTTCAAAAAGTATATTTGTTGAAGCAACTTTAATTCTGCAAGAATTGTGTCATTTATTTGCATTATTATTTTTATAACATGGTAGTAGATTTAAAGCTTTAAAAGTAGGATTTTTAATGCTTCATTAATTAGCACAAGAAAAGAAAACCATTTTGTGCTCCAAAGTACATGAAGAATATGTGGATGGAGCTTAAAACACACAAATACGATGATATGAATGTGATAAAACTATAAAAACTCTTAGATAAAATTTCCAAGGTTTAGACATTAACTTAAGAGAAACCTCAAATTAGATACATTAAATATTGTGTATTCCACAAATATTTACAGCCATATTACTTATGGGGTAATAATGCAAGAATAAAGACGATTGATAGAAGAGAACAGTTAGGCCAATGGATTGTTGACAGTTACATATTTATGTAAATATTAATGTTTGACACATGCGAAGAAAAACATAAGATGCTGCATGATATGTTCTGCAAATTTATATAATTCTGGAGCAATGTGGTGTGATGGCTCAGGCGATAACGCCTGTGCCCTTTTGAAAGGCCCGGTGTTCAAATCCTGTGGTTCTAATGTTTTGATTTTTGTTTTTGTTGATGTTGCCATTTTCCTTAAATCTCAAGCTAAATTGGATTGCGAATTATATATGACGACTGAAAGTTCCCTTTTAAGTCCAAAACAGTGGATAATAATTCTAATTCTTGCACTCACATATTCTCTGTTCACTCCCGTCTATGCTATTTAAACTCTTATGTGACTATTTACTTCGTGTTAATCAAGATAAACGTTTGTATAAATTTTTAACTACATCTTTAAAGGTAACAGGGAATTTAGCAATACCGTGGACTTTACGTGTTAGTCAGGTCTATAAAAAGTTGACGCTATAAAATGGCCTTGAAATTACATTCTCTTTGCACGTTGAGGTCAAAAGGTTTTCGGTTATAATTGTTAGAAAATTCAAAGAACTAAAAAGGAGTATTACAGCATCATTACTTTTCACACAAAAAATTAATGTATTATAATGTTTAGTAATACTTTGTGTATCCCTTCAGGTTTACTATTTCCACAAAATTTATCCTGAATGAAGAAGACTTATTGAAAAAATGCTTTAATATATACATTTTGTTTGCCTTAAAATTAATGATCTGTAACATAAAGTACCTTAAGGAAAATATTTATAGCAGTTTTTGAGAAAGAAATGGAGAATGTTCTGTGAAAATGATAGTCTGGGTGGAGATACATTCTTAAAAACTTTCGTATAGTGTTCTTGGAATATGATCTGAAATAGCAATTCCGTAAACAGTCCACTTTTTGTATTTGAGATCTGCTATTGATAATTGCTCGAACAAGCCTTTTTTAAAAGTGTTACTGTTAGGTTCAGGGATCCTTAAAATAGATACCAGAGGAAGACAGCTTCGAGAGTATTTCAGCCGGGAGTCAGGCCTGCAGTGCGTGTGACGTCATCAAGAGCTGTATAGTGACAAGTTGCCTTTATAAATGGCGCTGTGTGTATAGAATCTGAGGGCTCTGTCTGGTGTAGCACACTCGAGGTCAACAATGTAGCTGCCACGTACCAAATGGAACTGTTAAATTTACAGTGTGCCGATTTATTGAAGGACAAATATACACACAGGAAACACTTGGCTGATTTTAGAAGGAATGTCCCCCAAACCACATTTCTGAGGTTGCCACACGGACATTGTGTATGTTTCGTTCGACATATATGTGCGAAAAAGTTTTGTCTGCTTTGAAATTAGCTAAGTCCAAACCCCGAAGTACCTTGTCGTATCACAATCTAACATGCAGCCTTGGATTACAAATTTCCCAGACATTACGTCTTGACATTGGTAAACTACTTAAAGCAAAACGAAACAGTAATGTCGGAAAGTGTCCACGTAATTATGTTCTGAATGGTTCTTCTCTAATTTGCAGAGAAAATTACTTTATGTTTTATTGTATCTACTGTATAATATGTCTGACCTTCAGATAAACTACGAGTTGAAGTTTTATATATTTTCTCATAGCCCAGAGATAAAATGTTATTGTTTATAAACTGTGACCAATTGTGTAATTAAAGCAGTCAGCATTAATATTACAAAACCCAAGATGTATGTTGTACATATTTTTAATACCCGATATGTTTCCTGTCTTTCCTACGCTGTCAGTACCCCAACACATCAATCTATTGGGCAGCAGAAAGCGCGGTGACGTCACACGCTAACCTGCCTTTCGTTCGAGAGCATATTTGGCGGTTAGACCTGACGGAATTATGTCATACGGCCATTACCTGTCTTCCCCTGATACATACTTTAGATAAAATGTCGTTACTGAATTTTTGGGAGATACATGATACCTTCCCTACTGACTGACCATATGTAGTATAGATAGTAAAAAGCCCTAATGTGTTACAAACACAACTCTACCTATTTTTCAACAAACTATTGCTTAAAATGATTATTATTTTATCACTACCGTATAGTACCAATGACAAGAAAACCTTAAGAACTTGGAAATTCCGTTATCTTTGCATGCCCACACTTGCACAAAAAGCTCATACTAACAGTTATTCTCCTATTTAGAGTAGTAAATACCGAATTCCAATTTGAAGAAATAAAAAAGATTTTGGTATTGGATATTCCAATATCTCCTAATCAGAGATACTTCGAAAGTGGTTAACCTAAAAAAATATATTTGTATTAATTTCCGTTTTAGTGATACCTATTTAGATTCTTTGTGCACAAAAAGGCTGACTGTCTCTTACGGTTTAGTTAAATAAGCCTTAAGACAGATTCAGAGGCTATTCCCAGAAAATTCCAACTACAATTTTGATTCACATCAAATATCTTATGAGTCATTTAACTACACCTCCATTTAAGCGGAATTTCATGACAGTAGTTTCTGAAAATCTGTTATATCCTGGAAGATGAACTGAAACACCAACCGACTCATTGTTTTTTATTTGTTCTATTAGCAGACACAGATATGCACATACACATCCATATATACGAGGGCTGTTCAATAAATAATGATCACAATTATTTTTTGACAACGTACCTTTACTCATCCTCATATTTTTGATGGTCCTTCTCAAAATGGTCTCCCCTGAATGCGATGCACTAGTCCCAGCGTGTCTGCCAGTCTTCAAAGCCATGTTGGAAACCATTATTTGAGAGATTTTTCAAAATCGCCTCCGCAACCTTCACCACTGCTTCTGATGATGAATAATACCTCCTACGAAGGCGTTTCTTTAAGTTTGGGAATAGAAAAAAGTCACATGGGGCTAAATCCGTACTATAGAGAGGGTGAGGGGAGCATTTCACGTTGATTTTTGCAAGATATTCAGCAACAACATTGGCAATATGCGACAGCGTATTATCGTGGTGCAGCATCCAGCCTGCTTCACAGAAATGTGATCTTTTGCGCCTGATATGAACTTGCAATGTTTTCAGAACACCTCTGTAGTATTGTCCAGTTACTGATGTGTGTGCAGGTACAACATGCTGATAAACCATTCCATGAATATCAAAGATTGAGATGATCATAGCTTTCCCAGCAGAAGTGAGTTGGTGATGTAGGAGATTTCCACACTGAGCTTTGCTGTTTGCTCTCAGGATCCAAATGATATAGCCAAGTTTCATCAGCAGTGATTACGTTTGAAAGAAACTCCGCATCTTCTTCTAACATCAACTTTAATGCAAATGTCTTGGAACCGATCGCGCACAAATACGTCTCATGTGTATTGTATCTGTCACCATCTTGTGGATGGCACCCAATGAAATGTCCAGTATTTCAGAAAGTGATCTTAAGGTAATTCGTTGATCCTCTTACAACGGCAGCAGCAGTGTTGATGTATTCTTCCACAAGAGCAGAAACTGGAGTACCGGGTCCGCCTTCCTTTGAAATTGATTGTCTGCCCTCTTTAAACATTTTAAACCACCTTAGAGCTGTGCTGTAGGGAACAACAGACTCTCCATAGGTCTCCTGTAATATTGCATAGGCCTCAACTGAAGATTTGATGAGACGAAAGCACATTTTCAAAGCCGCATATTGTTCCTCGAGTGCTACCTCCATTGTAGCGGTAGGTGATACTGAACATACCTGAACTTGTCTGGATCTCACAGGCGGGAACCAGGAGTACCAACAATGACACTAATATGACGTGTTTGTTTCACAGTCTACTAGCAGAATATATAATACGATTGAATTTCCGTGCGAAAAATTATGACCGTAAAAAATTACGATCATTCTTTATTGAACAGCCCTCGCAAATAACCTGTTTCTGAAACTGTCTCTTTTGGAGTACAGGACCTCAAAACTTGTATTTCAAGTTAACTGTCGTCATCTAGTTTTTGGATATAATGCAAAACATACCTGCCTAGCCTTCTATATACGTAACAGAGAACAAAAATGTAATGATAACAGGGAATTCTCTTCTATATACCCAGACAAATAAAAGGATATTGACTGTATTACAGTCAATAGAGTGTTGAGAGTATTGACTGTCAGGTGACCAGCGCTATAATCGTCACTTATCGGGTGTTATCTGGTCCATTAGGAGAGTGAAATATTAATAAGTTGAGTACAGTAAGCTACGAAACACAAATAAAGCGACTGGAAGCTGCGTGTTTCTGTATGTTTTCTCGCGTCTGCCGATGTATGACACATTGCTGTCTAGAAGACATTATATATATATATATATATATATATATATATGGAATGCACTAAGGTGTGTGTCTGTGTGTGTGTGTGTGTGTGTGTGTGTGTGTGTGTGTGTGTGTGTGTGTCTGTGAGTGTGGGGTCACGTGTTGAAGTTGCCATGTGCCTTTTTACAAATGTAGGGGAGCAGGAGCAGTTGCTATGCACATGTCTGTGCGGCCACGTGATGAAGTAAGATGGGTAGTACAGGGATGAGTTTTAGAAGGCTGTCAGCCACACTCGATATACACAAGGTATCTTCCAACAGACGCGTCATGATATAATCACGTGGTTACGTAAATAAATGCATGGAAAAATACTACAAGAAACTATAACTGGAAATCTAACGTTAGAACAAATTTCAGAACTAAAGCAAGTTTTACTGAATTGTGCATTAAATTGTACCACGTTTTACCAAAACATATTAATCAGCTTAACAATGCTAAGCTTGAAGCAGAATTAAGTTGTCTATTTGAGCTTTGAGTATATAATACCAACAGTTATTTTGATGAAATGAGTATTGTGTTGCTGTACCTTGACTATTTCATTCTATATAATATTAATAACATATCGATAAGTAAATGAATTAAATTAGAATTAATTGAAAACAATTCTTATATTTACGAAAATTAGAAGCTTGATTTTGATAAAATTAAAGCTGCAGGACATTGCTGGTAACAACTATATCTATTCCGAAAAGGATTTTAATCTAATAATTTAAAAATAGATGTTTAGCGTACAAAGTTTCACCACGCATCTGCCAACAAAGGAACAAAATAAAAGAAATTGGATGCGTGCTTTCTCTACATACTTTTCTATGACTTTCTCTATATTCCTTTGCACAAAAATTCCGAAACTTGTAATTATTTTATCTATTTCATTGGCGTTTGTAGAAATTCTTACACATTTCCTTATATATTCTGACAATATGGATTAGAGGAATAGCTTTAACTCTCGAAATACAAACAGCCCTGCAGGAGTGAGCAAGCTGCATAGAAAAGAACCAGGCATACACATTAACAAAAGATAATGAAATTTGGGGGAGAAGGCAAAATCCTTGACATAGATAACTCACTGTACAGAAATTATTGACCGGATAAATTCTCATAAGAACTGGGATTTACACTCCATGTCACGGAACACTTCACTAAATGTGTAGAAGCAAGATGCAGCACATCCATTAAAGCTATTTTCGACATAAAGAAAGGAAAACGGATAAACTATCAGCCTTGGGCCAACTTTACATTAAGGTTTGCTCGATAATGTTTTAAGCGATTGCCAAAAATTTGGACGGATCTATGTCTACACCAAAAAATCTAATCAGACTGGAAGCAACGAAAGTAAGCTATCTTGTTAAAACCCATTGACAATAACTAGACTCCAAAGGCTAAGGGGGTAACAAATTAATAGGTTTCTTCTTCTTCTTCTTCTTCTTCTTCTTCTTCTTCTTCTTCTTCTTCTTCTTCTTCTTCTTCTTCTTCTTCTCTTCTTCTTCTTCCTTCTTCTTCTTCTTCTTCTTTCTTCTTCTTCTTCTTCTTCTTCTTCTTCTTCTTCTTCTTCTTCTTCTTCTTCTTCTTCTTCTTCTTCTTCTTCTTCTTCTTCTTTTCTTCTCTTCTTTCTTCTTCTTCTTCTTCTCTTCTTCTTCTTCTTCTTCTTCTTCTTCTTCTTCTTCTTCTTCTTCTTCTTCTTCTTCTTCTTCTTCTTCTTCTTCTTCTTCTCTCGTCTTCTTCTTCCTTCTTCTTCTTCTTCTTCTTCTTCTTCTTCTTCTTCTTCTCTTCTTCTTTTCTTCTTCTTCTTCTTCTTCTTCTTCTTCTTCTTCTTCTTCTTCTTCTTCTTCTTCTTCTTCTTCTTCTTCTTCTTCTTCTTCTTCCTTCTTCTTCTTCTTCTTCTCTTCTTCTTCTTTCTTCTTCTTCTTCTTCTTCTTCTTCTTCTTCTTCTTTCTTCTTCTTCTTCTTCTTCTTCTTCTTCATCTTCTTTCTTCTTCTTCTTCTTCTTCTTTCTTCTTCTTCTTCTTCTTCTTCTTCTTCTTCTTCTTCTTCTTCTTTCTTCTTCTTCTTCTTCTTCTTCTTCTTCTTCTTCTTCTTCTTCTTCTTCTTCTTCTTCTTCTTCTTCTTCTTCTTCTTCTTCTTCTTCTTCTTCTTCTTCTTCTCTTCTTCTTCTTCTTCTTCATTCTTCTTCTTCTTCTTCTTCTTCTTCTTCTTCTTCTTCTTCTTCTTCTTCTTCTTCTTCTTCTTCTTCTTCTTCTTCTTCTTCTTCATCTTCTTCTTCTTCTTCTTCTTCTTCTTCTTCTTCTTCTTCTTCTTCTTCTTCTTCTTCTTCTTCTTCTTCTTCTTCTTCTTCTCTTCTCTTCCTTCTTCTTCTTCTTCTTCTTCTTCTTCTTCTTCATCTCCTTCTGTTCCCCCTCCTCCTGCTGCTGCAGCTGCACTTGCCGAAGAAACCTTTTCTTTCCTTCTTTTTTTCAATGAACCGACTACTACAGTGAATATATCAAGGGTATATGCTTCGGAACACTAGTCACAGTTTGTTAATTACTTATAACCTAGTACTTTTTATTTACGCAGCTTTATATAATTGCGTTTAGGGCCGCACCATGGCTGAGTGTTTAGACCGTTTGGTTCTCACCAACGCGGCCCGGGTTCGATCCCAGGTAACAGCAAAGTGAGATTTGTGGTGGACAATATGGCGCTGGGGCGGTTTTCTCCGGATCCTCCGGTTTTCCACACCAGCACTCCATCGATTGCTACATCAACTTTCCTATCACCTCATCTCTCTCATATTTTCACTTCCGGCGATGGGCTGATCAGTCATAATGCAATCTGGGATTTAAAATAGCACCAGGTTACAGAAATAAGAAGCCGAGGAGGCTGTTGTTCATTCCGGAATATCTCTGATCAGGAAACCCCTGATCCCCAACCCGTTGCCTATGGGTCTCAAGGTTGTATGCTTCAGCAGGCCCTATGTTCCACTTCAAGGAAGTACAGGAACTCATTCATTCACACAATTTTATTTATAATATACTTAAAATGCACTCAAAAGGATTTAAATTAACAGGTAAATTGGTGTTAGGGATAGCCAATTAAACAAGTTTACCAAATTCTTTTAATACAAGTGAGGAAGCAAGTGATCCAAAATGTAGGACCTAATGGTCCTTTTTAGTTACAATTATCTAAAAGAAAATAAAAGCCGACTGGTCTAACCGAAGCGTCTTTCTATGACAAACTGTGCTTATATGATAGGTAAGGTGTTCAGAAGTTACAAGGCTGTCCGAGGTGATTAAGAGATTCGAAGTTTCCGGTGTCATTTCAGAGAAATTTTGAACCGTTATTTGGAATAGTTAGTATTGTACGGAATTACAATAGTGAGAATTAAATGGGAAGATTAAGTACAAAAGGCTCTAGATCAACGTACAAAGAATTCATTAGATATATGACATTCATGTATTAACGGCTAATGGCGAAATGTTGGATATCCAAGTAGCTTTAAAACAAAACAATATCCCTATTATTATTCGTTATTAACACTCTATATCATCACTCAGTTCAAGTATAAGGTCTGAGCGAAGCGTTCCCAATCCACTTTTTTTTCTGGACCCATAGACCGTTTGGGCAGTCTATTGCGATTTATTCATTGTAATGGCGCTGCCACGGCCCAATGTTTTAGATCGCTCGCCTGCCAAGAAAGATCAATCTGGATTACCTTCACTGGATTCTCCAGTTTCCCTCACCGTTCATTATTCCAACTACTCCATAATCACCTATTCTGAAACCCATTTCACATTCATAATATCTTCTTGATTGTTGCACCACACTCTTTCCGATGTAGTATTCCTCTGCTCTTAGGGAAGCAACTCACCCAAGGAACTGACTGTAAGTCCTTAGCAGTGCAAGTCCTACATTCAAGGGGGATAAAGAGAATAAGTCAGCCAGTGTTTGGTTTATGACGTTAAGTCATATTGGACGACGAATGAAATGGTTGAAATGATGTTCAGATGAATACACAGTTCACAGAGCTTACAGTTACAAGACATTTGTCTTTCAGGATAAGGAAAAATCCTGGCAAAACCCTTATACAAATAACTCACCCTGACCAAAATTCTAACTCAGGACCTTTTGAAT
>CM060948.1:207962141-208099641 GCA_030765055.1 Mantis religiosa
ATAATAATAATAATAATAATAATAATAATAATAATAATAATAATAATAATAATAATAATAATAATAATAATAATAATAATAATAATAATAATAATAATAATAACAATAATAATAACAATAACAATAACAATAACAATAACAATAACAATAACAATAACAATAACAATAACAATAACAATAACAATAACAATAACAATAACAATAACAATAACAATAACAATAACAATAACAATAACAATAACAATAACAATAACAATAACAATAACAATAACAATAACAATAACAATAACAATAACAATAACAATAACAATAACAATAACAATAACAATAACAATAATAATAATAATAATAATAATAATAATAATAATAATAATAATAATAATAATAATAATAATAATAATAATAATAATAATAATAATAATAATAATAATAATAATAATAATAATAATAATAATAATAATAATAATAATAATAATAATAATAATAATAATAATAATAATAATAATAATAATAATAATAATAATAATAATAATAATAATAATAATAATAATAATAATAATAATAATAATAATAATAATAATAATAATAATAATAATAATAATAATAATAATAATAATAATAATAATAATAATAATAATAATAATAATAATAATAATAATAATAATAATAATAATAATAATAATAATAATAATAATAATAATAATAATAATAATAATAATAATAATAATAATAATAATAATAATAATAATAATAATAATAATAATAATAATAATAATAATAATAATAATAATAATAATAATAATAATAATAATAATAATAATAATAATAATAATAATAATAATAATAATAATAATAATAATAATAATAATAATAATAATAATAATAATAATAATAATAATAATAATAATAATAATAATAATAATAATAATAATAATAATAATAATAATAATAATAATAATAATAATAATAATAATAATAATAATAATAATAATAATAATAATAATAAACAGACACCATGGAAACGACAAAACCTGAAATCGTTATTGGAAATAAATTTTCGGAAATCAAAGAGTTAGAAACTGTCTGCAGTACGATTTTTTTCTACTTCTTAACACTGGAATCAATTAAAGAACATTTTCTTCTGAATGAAGTGGGCTACGTAGGCTAATCCCAGAAGGGTCAAAGTGATTGAAATATCTTAGTTCAGGTTTATCTTAGTAAGGGATCTGTTAATTATGGTTTTTAAGGGCCATTTGTGAGATAAAGATTAGTGTTACATCCAGTGATTTTCCCGAGAACCTTCGTATCGCAGCTTTGGAAGATGCTGAACATAAGCAACAAGCTTATACTTTATACCACTTTTCGGTTTTGGCGTGATCCTCTTCATAGACACTCCTTTTTAGATCTTTATAATCAACTGTGAAAAGATTTTCTAAACCGAATTAATAAGCAAGCTATCGAACTAAGATTTCCTCGAATAAACTGTATGTGCTTATAATTGTATCTTTCTCTATACTGCTATTTAATTTCAAAGCGCTTCACAACGCGTATTTATACGGAATTTTGTTACCAAATTTTGGGCGACATAAGATACTTCCCCAACTTACTGCATGTAAGCATTAGATGAAGTAAAAGCTGACTAACGGAAAAGCAGATTAAGAAAAGCAAAATATATACACACATTTGACCGTAAATCTTATTTTGGATCAAATTTGATGGGTAATCCAATCTACAGATTCTGTCGTGTATGTTTCAGGGTGTAATATCGTAACTTGGAAATGAATTTAAAACAACCTAGTTGTAGCAAGAGACAAATTGGTAGCTAATGGTAAAGACAGGCAGTGGTGAAACGTGAAACCCTGGTGTTGGTTACTATGGTAACGTGATAAGGCTTTTGCTAATATTTCAAGGCTCGGGTTGTATAATTAATGTAATAGAGAACAGAGAGTAATCTGGTTCATTATACTTTTAACTGCAGCTGCATTTCCTTCTGCGCAAAGAACTAGAGGTATGCATACCCTTTTTCAACCTTTTATCCTTTCATTTCTTTCTTCGTTTTTCTTCCGCTATTGTACTTCGTTTTTTCTTTTTTATATTTTCTTCCCCTCTAGTTCCATTCACTTACTTGTACTGTGATATTTTTTGTTGCTTTCTTTGATGCTTTTTTGCGGATTTTTGGTACTGTTTGTTTATTTTATTTTCTCATTTTCCCCGTTTCTTGTTTTTCTCTTTGTTGCAGCCGCTAGCGCCTGCTTATACCGTTAAGATATTGTTTATTTTCTTGTTTTAAAAATCCAGCGATAACCAGACTTTCTCTTTTTCTTTTCAGTGCGAAAGTGCCTCCGCACTGGCAGTTTGTCCTTAATATTTTCCGCAAATGATGCTTAAGATATTTTATTTTCACTTTCTCTACAGTACACAGGCAATATAGATTTTGGAACTCCTTGAATTCCCCAAAAACTGTTTTAGAAAAATATTCTTATGTGTATGTGCACGCGCGCGCAGTATAACACCAAATAAAACAGTGGATTAAACACCAAATTAGTGTTTGACTTGAGTGGTTCCAAGTATAGGGTAGATGGGATGAGATGATTGGGCACTGTGACCTTGTCTTAATCTATTACGCCTAATTGGCGTCGCCTATGCCCCAAGTGGGGCATCCCCGGGAGGAAGGATGACGCCAGAGGAGACAGGAGGTGGCCAATCCAAGTAGATCCAAGGATTCACGACATTGCAGAGGGCAGGGCCCCTAATATTGAACAGTTGGAAACTCCCCGGAAAACCCCCGAAAAACCATGGATAAGGTTGGCCAGCCATGAGAATTGAACCCGAACCTCCCGAATGCGAGCCACAGACGAAACCACTTGAGCCATCCCACTCGGTGGTTCCATACACAAAGATTTTCAAGAATGTCTCTCCTAGTTGAAATACCCTATAAAGAAAGAATTGTAAAAAAATTGAATTTTTTAAGGTATCACTAACGATTTTTATTTAAACATTCTATGTTTAAAGGAACCATATGTCAAACGAAGTGTACAAACACAAGTGTGTTTTCTGGGTACAGCCTCTGAAAACCTCTTATTTTGAGTGGCTTTTTCATAACTAGTAAACCGTAAGAGAGAGACAGTATCTTAGTACACAAAAATGCAGATCCTGTTTAACTACAAAGTTGACGTCAAATAAGATCAGCCCACGCGACCACAACTTATTACAACCTCGGCAGAAGCACAGGTCGCCCACACTAACTACGGATAGAGGAACTGAAAGAAGGTGGATCATCAGTAAGGACCGCCAACTATGCAACGATATCACCGCTAAATAGTTAAAACTATAATCAGCAATAGAGTACTGTAGACCAAATTGTGTTAGACTAACTTTAACGAAAGGGGTTAAGTGAATGAGTAAGAAAGAGTTAAATTCTGATAACTGGTTCAACCTGAGAATTTACGCTTACTATGAGGTACCCTACCTGGATTACAAGGCCATTGTTCCAAAGGAATGCATCTTATATTATATTTTTTATGTAGAATGAACCATTTCACAGAGATTTTATTTTATTGATTTGAAATTTAAAATACTTACACTATTCTCGAATGGGAAGCTGCTATTCGATTTCTTTAACATGGCAGATCAAAGTGAACTGAACTTAAAAGCAATGCCATAGCAAATAGTTGTTAAGAAATTTGGTTATATCTTAAATTTACCATATATCCATTGTATATAGAAGGAAATATGTTATAAAATTATTCCTGCAAGTGTTTGTCTTGATTAAGGTAAAGTAGATGGAGCATTGATAGCTGGCTAGTCCCGTAGTTCGGTCTGTAGAGCACCTGCCTGCTGTGCGAGGGGTCCCGGATTCGATTTTTCTCCAACCAAGGTGATGGCATGTGGTGATGGTACCATGGATATGTCTAAAGCGCGTTCCTGGGTGCGATATTCAATGAAGGCAGTACATCGTGTGACAAACTAAGACAGTTACAGGCATCGCCTCCAAAATTGGCATTTCTGTGAGAACTGTGCACACAACCCTGTATGTATATCTGAAAATGCTTAATCGGTGATCCTCCAAAACAATGTTCTCCACTCCCTGGATCATGTCACCAGACCGACTGGTGCGACCTACTGAAATTTGTTTATTTTGTTTTCTATGTCTTTGTCTAAATCAAAGCTAAATAAATTTTATACATGGAACGTTGAAGGATTTCTTCATTTTCTTGTACTGTTGCTACATCATCCACATAGAGTATCACATTTAATTTTTTTATTTCTTTTTAGTTGTATTCCTTTATCTACTTGTTCTTTACCCAATTTTTATCAAATCGCCCGAGTATATATTAAATAGTGTGGGAGAAAGGCCATATCCCTGTCTTACCTCTGCGAGATTTTGGTAGCCCCTCCACGTAAAATTAGCTTACTCATAATCTTCGCAAGAATAATTTGCGACGCTATATATAAATACGTAATATTGGGTAGAAAAGTTAGCATGAATGCATTAAAGCCGGCGTTTCTACTTTCTCTTCTACATACTCACAACAAACTGAGGAAGTACTGTATAGCCCTGAAAAAATCATTTCCTGAAATCCACCGGAACTACATATATTGAGACTATCTTTTTTTGTAATTTAAGTCCTTCAACGTTAAGTCATATCGGACAATGAATGCAATGGGGAAATGACGCTCAAATGAGACCAGGGTCCATAGAACTTAGAGTTACACGACATTCGTCTTTCAGGTTTGAGACTTCCTGATTCCCCCCCCCCCCCTCACAAAAATACATTTTAGTATAAGGTTTGTGTGTGAGTGTATGTGCGTCTGTGAACAATATAGCTCAAAAATGAAAGATAAGTTAAATACCAAACTTGATATGTCCGTTTAGCTTCTTATATCGTCTCTGATATGATTTAAAACAAAAGTACACCATCGCAAACTACTCCTTAAGTGAAATATTTTGTATAATGTTTGATTTTTTAAAGAATGATTTTGCATATTTATTAAATGAACATTTGTTTAATATATTTTGACGGCAATGAAATGTATATCTTAAGTTTTCTTAGAATAACCTTTGAAATATTCATTCAAACTGACCTGTAAACACTAAATCGCAACACATAAATGGAATCTTAATATAAAAATTTAGATCTCATTATAACACCAGTAAACGTGAAAATAAATTCTTGAAAATCTTCATAAATTCGGAGGTATTCCCTGTTGTTGGGTTAAGTTTAAATATACTTATAATTGTAACAGAAAATTATTATTCAGTTTTCCTCCTGATTATACAAATAAGACGGAATTTCAAGCCTATCAAATAACGAAAAGCTCTTAAAATATTGGACTTATTTCCATTGCATCTATAAGAAAATATGCAGTAAAACCACTTCTATACTATAGGTCTCGATTAACACGTCGTAGATAGCAGTTTAGTAATTTTAAGAGTAATTTTTGCAGAGTTAATATAGAAGCTCATGTGAGTGCAACCCATCACAATTTTTTTATTATTGGAAGAGCCTGTAATACATTTTCTGTTGCTTAAAAGTACTTTTGCGATTCTGTTTGATAACGCTATGAAAAATAACCTCACCGCACTGAGCTGTCTAAAAGGACTTTGTTTATTTGTTTGTCAAGTGGTTGTTGTGCTTGTAAATGCTTCAAAGGAGAACTTAAAAAAATGGAAATGAAAATTGATGAAAAGGATTAAGCTCTTCTCTAAGGGCGAACGTACGGTATGACGATGATGAAGATAAAAGCTTTTGATTTTAGGTTTAAATGTGTTAAAGAGTAAATAAATGATAATAATATAAAAGCACTTCGGGTTTTTTACTTCTTCTTTAAAACAATTCCTTGCCTCTAAAAGAGCAAAAGATGTGAAATATTGTATGAGGAAGGAAAAAACAAAAATGTGAATCTGGATTAGAAAAACAGTAATACACATGAATAAACAATAACATACACGTGTTAAACTTTTCTTAAAGGTATGACAAAACATTTTGCTATAACAGACAAGTGCAGAGGCCTAACATTTGTATCGTAACTTTATTGTGACTTGGGTGCACAACATCTAACATATCCTAATTTTGTTCACAAATGGACACCTTGCAACAGAGGATCGCCTCTAGCAAACGTGCATAATGTCTGGATTGTGCTGAGAGATCTTATTGCAAAATGATGCCCGCCGGAGGTTCCACCATATCTTTGGAGACTCCAGCGGATAGAATTCAGTTTTAAAAACATGTCACTCCAAATGTACGATCTGGTTGTTAATGGGAACGTTACACTGGATAACTCAGAGGAATCCTAGAAATGTGTCATTACAGAGAGAATGGTCTGATTTCATGAGAAAGGAACGCTGAAGGCTAATCACTTCTGGCCTTAGCGGTTCCATGGAGCCTTACCTCTCCCGATTTGAGCTCCCTCACACTGGTAATTGAAGTGAAAAGTAAATTATTTATTGTTTTGAGATACCCAAGATAATACAGAATCTTACGTTACCCCAAAGACGCCCTATTTTCCGCCCCAAGAATGAAAATCCTCCCTACACTAAATAAGTGACAAAATTCCGGACCATAACCCAAATAATAAATATACATTGAAAAAAAAAACATTACATCGTTCCCATTGATGAATAAACAAATATTAAAATAAAAAATAACAAAGAATAAACAATAAGGAAAAAATAAAGGAAATGTATACTGACATAAAAATGACTGCACTCCACAACTAACAGATAAAGACATTTAATTAATTTAGCTATGCTCAAACCGTCATAAAATCAGCAACAAAAATACGTGCTATTATTATTAACAACTAAATAAATAAATAATTAGAGGGTAGAAATAATTTCCAGAAGCTTAAATCAGTGTACATTGTAAGAAGAGAGATTTACAAAAAAGTGTCAGATATCAGAAGTAATTAGCCAACCAGTTATGCTTTAAGGGAAACAAATTCATTGAATCATTCTAGCTAAGGCAATTTGGAGTTCCAGCGAGCTAGGTCAGCAACAATGCCATTACCTTAACATATTTTTACCCGGAACTCAATTCTTTCACAGGTCAATAGCTGCAGAAATGTGCTTAGGCTACTTTGGAAATTTCGAAAGGATTATAAATATTTAGGATTTAACAGGTCACATTATAAAACTTGCGCAATAGACGTAAATAGAGAGTTTGACTGATGGCGTTTAAGGACTTTTGTGTTTTATTTTTGAAATAGGCGGGAATTAAGAGCGATATTTCTAAAATTCTTATTCTTTTGTTCCGTGTCCTTTGGTGTGTTGCATAAGTTGTGTACTATTGTCGATTATTATCGGCCAGCTGTAGCCTAAGGACCGTACACGGGTTGTGCATACTTGGCGGTCCCGTAAAGGTACTTTACACTTAACATTTCAGCGACTACATTAACTCACATGTTACATCGTTATTGCTGAAACAGATATTTCGAATCTATATATTACTGATCGATCAGAATTTATCAGAATTACCTAATGCTCCCATGGTTACAATTTCGATTGCTCAGCTAAAGAAACAGTTTCACTCTATATCCTCAAATAAGCGGTAGTGCTTCAAATAGCCCAGTTATTAGTCTCCATTACTAGAAATTTATTAGACAACTTGAAGCGGTTTTGTCCCTTATTACTGCACCCACCATACCTTGAGCTAAAGGTCACATAGTTCCCAACTGTAGCTGCTAGCAATAGATTCTTGAAAGACTAAATATTGGAGATTACATGAAGAAGAAGAAGAAGAAGAAGAAGAAGAAGATGACGCACGCAGGTAGATATTATCAATGCAATTAAAACGAACACGACCACCATGGCTCACTGTTGGTAGGTAAAAACCGTGTCATTGGCCTTCACACGCTAAAAGACAGTGCTAGAAATATGGGGGAGTGCCTTGTTTGTTATCCGCGACGTCACAGCGAAACATCTAACGTTCACCCTAATGTTATGCAATCTTGTATTTAATACTTAGAAACTCCTATGCTTCGTTATAAGTAAGGTATTTGTTATATCCCGCGGAGTTATAGCCAATTTCTTTGGGTGTGATTCTTAACTGCGTGTATCACATCAGCCACTTTATGTACCTGTTATATCTAACATACTGAAATCATTGCAATAAAGTATATGTCACGGCTATCAGGGAGTAAACAGTGAACTGAACCTTTGAAAACATTACTTGCACGGCAATTATTAATACTGAAAGTAAGTAATAGAAACATGTCCAAAATATCAGCTTTACCTTATACCGCTCACTTATAATAAATAGGTAGAGAAAGTACTGCATTTAATATCGGCATTTTACTGGAAACACGTGTTTTGAGGCACCCTAAATAAAACAAGCGTGTTTAAAAATGTCTCCTTGAAAGTATGTTTATTTGTATACGTATGCGTATACGTATTATCTGTGGACAGTTTAATTAAAACCTCACAAGCCTCATAAGTTGGCAAGTTCAGTTCCGCAAATTCTAACAATGCCAGACCCAAATGTTTAAGAAATTACCCATCTGAAATTACGATTTACATGGAACACTCTTCTGTATTTATGATTATTAAAAACGACTAATAATTTTGATTAATATATAACATGAATAAGACGCCTGTTAATCTTCTCCTCATCCTATATTCCATTTTATTTTGTTGTAATTCGTAAACCGCAAGAGATAGTTGTGGTTTTAATAAAGTGGATAGTTTATGTCAAGGTACTTCTGAGAAATACGTTGAGGTATATTTTTAAATATCAAGCCAATTTTTTCAAGTGGTAGATGCTAATAATAAATTTTATTTCAACGCCACCGTATTTCGATGCACTTTTTAAGTCTTAGGTTTCTTTATTCTCCTGATACTTATAACATATATTCGTACAACGAAATGAGTAAATCTGTGATGAAGGTGTATTAGAATGAACAAGAAGTAGAGAAAGCATATGCTCAGTATGTAGAACTTCCAGTAGAGGGCATCGTCATTTGACTGACTGACACGGGTTGACGAAGTCATTAAGGCACGGAATCGGATATCTGCTATTAAAATCCTATTGGAACATTCACACTGACATATTTTCTTCAGAATTTTTCAGTCCTCCTAAGGGGCAAATGGCGTAAGGTTGCCTTAAACTTCGGCCTCGAGAGCTTCTTTCTCATACCTTATTTCTCACAGTTATTATTCCACATACATCCCAACTGTGTCTAAGGCTTGTGGTGGCGAATCGAAAAAACAGGAATGAGTTAAAACATTACTAAAATATCATTTGAATGTAAAATATCAGATTTACAGGTGAATTTTACGGCGATAATCTATAATAATCAGTTAGAGAATCTTCAAAATATATTCGTGAGAACTCGGATATGATGTCCAGTGTAAGATGGTAGCCTTAATTATAGAAGAGCTGATATTAGTGGGGCAAGGCACCCTCTCCTTTGCTAATTGCTGTTGACTGAGCCATCTTCCTGACCGGCAGAACTCGCCCTGCAATCCAGCGCTACTAATTTCATCCCTTGAAAACAAACCTTTGATCATCGTGTTGGGTGTCGTGAGAGAGAAACAGCTGCTACACCAAAGGGGGTTGCTTTACATGTTAACGCTCTTGTTTCATTTTCTTCTACCTTATTATCTAAGTCTGAAAAACACCCACAGATTAAGAAAAATGAACAAGCTCGAACGGAATTTGTAAATTAAAACTACTTAATAGCTTGGTTCCCAAAACGACTAAGCCTGTTACTTGATAATGAATCATATATGATTTGCTAACAGAAAGGCTGTGATTTAAGGCACAGTAAATATTTCGTCCCTGTAATTGCCGCTCTTATTTCTAACTATTATAGGTGCCCACATTTGCTAAAAACTAAAAAAAAAAAAAAAAAAAAAAAAAAAAAAAAAAAATTGAAAGGAAAAGTTATACGTACAAACTCATTTTTAATCGCTTGCTTCAATTCTAAAGTGTGGGCGTTATTTCTCATAACTCTTTAAAACTTCAATAAGTCTCTATTTAAATACCCAAAATTGCACCAAGGCCAAGTGGTTTGACTGCTTGCTCCTCACTAAGATGCCCTGTGTTCAATCTCAGTGGAAGGCATGTGGGATTTGTGGAGTATGAACTGGGGTATGTGCAGCTTTTTTTATGGTGTTTTCTCGCAATTCTTTCAAACAGCTGCTATATAATCATCTTTTCTTTCTTCCATTTCACTGCTATTTGATATTTTTATTTTATAATTCTTCATTCTCATACAGATATCGAGCTGATCCCCTATCCTGAATCTTTTTTAGGATCTAGAGTACCTCTTTTCCTCGATAGGCGTCTGATTCTAAGTACCCACTTCTAAGTCTGGAAGATATATGTCCTCCAAACGGGTATGGCAAAATTGATAAGAAATAAAAAATAGAGTACATGTTCTAATGGTATGTATTTATTTCTAATTGGTTCCACTTGACTCCTCCTTTAAAAAAGTTAAATGCGATGTATTTTCCATCCCATCTTACTCAGATATTCTGCAGAAAATCAGAGAGAACAAACTTATAGAATCTCATGTATTACACTCACTCTGTGCGACGATGTCTCCTCTAGTAAAACTATTCTTAAAAGCACTTATTCTCCTATCTAGTCATGTTAGTTTAGATAAATATTTGCAGGAATTGTCATATTGCTACTTTCCTGCTATGTGTAAGGAGAATATGGGAATAAGGTAGACCTTAAGTTATAGTCAAATCTCTTAAGAGCCAATCGCTCTGCGATCGCTTTAAAATTACACTGTCTTTATCTGGTCAAAGTATCAGAAAACGAATAACCTATTCCTGTCTGAGAAAAGAACAGATATCCTAAAATTGAAATTAACGAAAAGAAATGTATCCAACACGGTTCGATAGACAGTATTCCCCTGTGAGGAATAACGATGCAGGTACAACTTATTAAATTTTTTAGATATCAATATAATGTTATAAACACTCGTACATTTTTTGTGTATATTCATGGATGTGACCGATGAGGTTCCTGGAATTTTTTGAGAAAATGGTGATAGTTCATTCGCCATTCTTCCTTTTCTTACATAAGAAAAATATATTTCTCGGAAACTGGTATTTCTGTTTGTTATTCCTAGAGTGTTATTGATGGATTTACATTAACAAATATTGCTATCATTACTGCTGTTTTGTACAGCCGAGGATAAATCGAATGCCAAATACAGTGTTTCTGTGGGAAGTTAGATAAAGTTTTAGAAGTGTGTTGAAGTGTTAGTTAGTTAGTTACTAACGCTCCCCACATGGCAACCTTGGCCTTCGGGGTAACCTCACCCCACCAAGCGATGACCGGACCCATTTCTCAGGTGGAGGCACCCAGAGGGCGGTGTCCATTACCTCCGATGATAGGGTGATAGTGAAGATGGCGGTGAGGTGAGAGGACCTACAGTTTTTACCGTGGACTCCGAACCACGTTGGGAATAGGGGATACTTCACGTGTGCTAGACAGAGGTGAAGGCGTGGATAGGGCCGACTTAAAATCGCCAACCCCAGAGCCGGGAATCGAACTCGGGACCCTTAGAACGGGAGCCGCGAACGAAACCACCGCGCTACCCCGGCGCCCTGTGTTGAAGTGTTAAGGAACGAAAACAAAAGTACGGCCTGCAACAAAGCAAATATGACCACATAGTATTAAACTGAATCGGTCTGTAGGTGTCTAAATTTGTTTGCTTTGCCCGGTGGAAGGCAGAAAACAGGAATAATATTATAAAATGTTTCACTTGTGTTCCTGACCAAGATGTACAAAGGAGTCATTTAAGAGGTGACGTCAAAATAAATTTCGTTGATAGAAGACGTTCGAGAAAGGGTCAAAGCAAAGTTCTTCATAATTACTCATACCTTTCCAGAATTAAAGCTAACATAATGGCGTTGTAATGCAAGTGCCTGTTTGCAGCAAATTGCTTTCGAGGCTGCATGGAATAACAGCGATACCTGATAGAATAAAACACTTAAATAGGCCACATGCTCTAAGTAATGAAACAAGGAATGCGGTTCGTGAATATAGTCAGGACCTACAAGTCGTCAATTGCACTACTCCTTGAAACCAAAATCAAGGGGTTATCTTCCCGAAGCACTCGATGCAAAGAAATGACACCACATGTATATGAATAGTTACCCAAAGGATCCATCGTCTCATGACACTTATTTAAAAATCTTCAATTCAGAGTATAATATTTCATTTTTATTCCAAGATTTGGCACATGTAGTGAATGTGACGTCATGCAGGCCCAGGGTACGGAATTAAGAAATGAACTGAGAAAAATTGATTCATGACGGCCTGTAAAGACAATTAACTTCAAAAACTGAAGGAACTTGAAACAAGCAAAGATCTCCATTTGATAAAAGCTACAGCTACGTTTATGCAACTCTTCGGAAGGAAGAAGAAGCCATTGCTATAGATTCTCAGAAAAATCTGCCAGTGTCAACTACAGCAAATAACTTTATATGTATTGCGAACGTAAGCTGAGAGATAATTTGTTCAATATCCATGTTTTAGCCTCAGGGGACCTATATTTTATGGTTATGATGATACTGTAGCAAAGAGCGACATGGGAAATTTATTTACGCTGCATCATTTTATGGTTAACTTTCAGTCACAGACCTTAAACTCTCCGTTCTTAAATATTGATGTACTTTGTAGCAATTTTCAATCCTTGTGTTAATCGACCTCGTTTATCCTTGAAATGTTTAGATCGTCTTCGTTGTGATCTGTGTGGCTCACTGTGAACATGACGAGTAAAATGAGAATATAACTTATCAAATCATACAGACCTTAGATATTTCCAAAAAGCTTTCGATAATGTAAATATAGAAAAGCAATGGAACATAATAAAGGAATACGGATAACCCAACCATCCAATTAAAGTAGTGAGAAGCCTATTTGAAAATTCTGAACAACCTTTAGTACCGGTCATAAGTTTCAGATACTTTGGATGTGAAATAGGTTCCGAGAAAAATATATTAAGATTTCAAACTATGTGTGGAACGCTACACAGCGCTTTAAGGAATAAAACAACAAAGGATACAAGAATTAAGTTTTATAAATCAATGGCAAAGCTAGTACTTTTTCGTATATGGATGTGAAGGCTGGGTTATAACAAAGAAGATGGCTGGCCCCGTAGCTCAGTCAGTAGAGCACCTGCCTGTCGTGCTTGGGGTCCCTGGTTCGCTTCCCGGCGGGGGGGGGGGTTGGGGATTTATCTCCAACCAAGATAATTCCCAATCTTCCCCAGAGTCTGAATGTATGAATGAGAGTGTGAATGTGTGCGTGATTTAATGATTAAAAAAACCAAAGATAACGAGCTAACACCTTCAGTATGTTTCAAAGGAGAACAGCCACCGATATGACCATAGCCGTTAAAGACGGGGTTTAAATGGAACAAGGAAAAAAAGAAGACAGAAAATACGATACATGGTTCCGAAATATGGAAATGAAGGATTTTAACAGACTTAGAAAATAGCACTAAATGTTAAACCAGCAAGTTGAGATGTGGGAAGACCACAGAAGAGATGGAGAGACTTACTGTGAAAAACGGAATATACAAGATGTGATCCCTTGATGTGAAACAGCTCTACATATTTTGTGATTTGGGTGCTGTGCCAAAAAAGCAGAAATGCAGTAACTGTTTACCAGTGGATGAAAAAGAAATGTAGGAAAAACAAACATACCAAACATGATAGATCAACCTGAAAAATAAATTATAACACGAACAATGAAGAAGAAAACCAGAATTGCATTTCAATAAGAGGTAAAAAGTTGGGTGGGGAGGGGGAGGTTACACAACACACTTATGAGGCAGCGTAAACAGCATAAGTGGAAAACTTTGTATTAAGTAAGAGTACTTCACTATACAGGGAACAAAATACAGAAAAGAAGGTGAAGGAAAAATAAAATGCCGAGGGACGGGTTTCGAACCGCACCTCTCAAGAAAAGTTGACAGAGAGGTAGGCGCCTCACACCAGATGTAATGTTCAAGCTTTGTACCAGCATCTTATGTAACGCTCACGATTGCGCTCCCACCGGCTGCAACGTTCGAGCGTTGTCCCTGTACCAGATATGACATTGTGTTCAACTTAAGACAGTGAGCGTCACTAGAGTTGGGGAGCGAGCTCAGGAAGGATATGTTCCCTAAAGAGGGAGGCTGAAGAGAAGGATTTTAGTTATCTTATAAAGGTTCTAGTATAAAGAGGGTTTATTCTGCACAAAAATAAAGTTATTAATCTACATAACAATATATAAAGAATAATGATTGATCAAGTAAAGGACAGCTGTTAGCTTTACCTTGGCGGAAGTTGCTGGCATCGCAAGTTCCAATGTCGAAGAAATGAAATGTGTAGTGTTTAACGTCCGCTTTTACTACATACAGCACTGCAGGCGGTGACACTGATGATATATGAGATGATGATGGAGCAACGGTGGAATGAGATGACGGGGGAAACCGGAGATCCCGGAGAAAACCCGCCCCAGCGCCGTGTTTTCCATCACAAATCTCACTTTGCGGTCGCCTGGGATCGAACCCAGGCCGCCTTAGTGAGAGCCAAGCGGTCTAACCACTGAGCCACGGCGCAGCCTCAATGTCGAAGATATTAGACGTGGACTTTAAAGAGATAACTAGTACTTCGTGAGTGTTACCACTTATGCGAGATTCCGAGGGTTTAAGAATATTAAACCTCTGCCGAACCAGCAAGAGTCAAAGCTTTGTCAGCAAGCCGTCGACTTATGCATCAGAGCTAAGCATGACTTGCAAGTAACCTGACAGGATATCGCGTGTTTCGATGTTATTCCTTCATCTTGCGAATATATGATTTTTACGAAAAGTCCTCCTTTTGTAATTGTACCAAATATTATCGTCACAATACGATGACATTTCTAGAAAAAGCACACTCTGGAGTCTTATTATTTAATGCTCACTTTCTGTGACTTGACTCGTTTGTACATTCCAATGTCCATAATTCTGCTGATTTGTGAGAGCACCATTTTGCCAGATTTCATATGACTTTAGCTTATGACATCAGTTTCCTGTTCACTCGTGTCTACCACGTACAAGTTGTCGGACACGGACTTTGCTGACTAAAGTAATCTGAATCATCTAGACTCGAAATGCAGTTGGGATGTTTTGATAAATATGATTATGCTTACGCTTGTACGGGAAACACTTCCGTGACTTTCTGTAACGGGGGAATGCCGATTTGGCAATAGGTCGCCTGATTGAAAGTAACAGTATTTAAAGACTGCGTATTTCAGCAGTCGTGGGTCATTCTAGTCTGGGACATTCTAGAGGTTCACTATAGTTTTGTTCTTCCGGAGGTCACGCGATCTTAGATCATGCTTGTAATATCGCCCTCCAGTGACGGCAAATCTGCAGGCATCCTCTAACCATACAAGGCTATTCCTCCTCATGGTAAGCCCGTATGGTCTTCAATATAATTATGTAAATGTTGACATTATTTTACCATAAGTCTCTTAAAAACTTCCGCAGTGACTTCTGATGAAAACCAATAACTAGGATATAGTAAATTGGCTTATTATAGAGGTCAGTGTTGCCGCTGCATACGCTATACCTACTTCATTTTACCTACTTATCTCTAGTTTGTCCCTACTTTGCTTACCACTTAGCTCTACCATCTGCTGCATTATCCTTATAGCTACGCTCCTAGTTACTGAGTAGATTATAAAATCTTTAGTTGGGTGCACCTCCAAGTATAATCAATTCTATTCGTAACAATATTTCAGGATGACATCACATACTCCAGTAACGAAGACACCCCATAGCTGGTGTGAGGTTATACGACACAAAAACTTAAACCACGACCAGTTCAAGTTTTTTAATTGTAGCAATCAATATTTAAAACATGGACATAAAATTTTAAAAATATATTATAAAAGGAATTTATCTTTGTCCGCAAGAAGTTTAAAGGAACCAAAGGTGGAAAGTAAACAGCTAAGAAAATTACCAGGATCAGCTATCACCGAGTTCCATCCAATATCACTAAACAAATGGGATAGATCTGAAAGGAATTAAGCATTGACAGTATTTTATTAACATCTGTAAGCATTGAATTCTTAACCGAATACCATTATCTTTTCATTTGCAGGAATTGAAGACTTTTGCAACAGAATAATTAAAGAAGCTTTATGAGAGTTTGCCTCAAACTCAATGACAACACGATAATTAGAAATTTTCATTTCATTATTTTATGCTGAAATGTTTATGCTATACATGTTTGGAAGACGTAATTTAAGAGTAATGTTTTAACCCTATTCTGGGGAAAGAACTGGACACTTATTTATTCCCGCTTATATATAAGCGCATTTTATTGACCGTGGTTACTCTCTAGGCTCCTGTTTAGACATTACACTTAATATCAAGTAGCATTTTAACGAGGTTGACGCCCGCCTCGGTAGCGTGGTGGTGACATGTCTGCCTCACGTTCAAGAGGTTCCGAGTTCGAATCTCAGTCAGTGAAGTTACCTGGATAAGGCTTTTTCCGGGGTTGTCCCTTATCCTGCAAGGTAAATGTCGGGTAACTCTAAGCTCTATGGACACTGGGCTAATTTGAGCATCATTTCAACTATTCCATTCATCGTCCGATATGACTTAACGTTGGAGGACGTAAATTACAAAAAAAAAAGAAAAAAACATTTTTGGAGTAGCCAAATTTTGGTGTAATCTTACAATTTTCAGCATAAGCTGCTCAAAATAACCACTTCTGGGGACATTCCCGGAAAATTAAAGACATTATACACCTATTTCCGCATGAAGATGCCATTAACGTATATTTTAAGCAAAATCGTTTAGCAGTTTTTGAGAAACTATATATTTTATAAACGATTTTCATGTAAAGTTTAGGCTGCTGATGGAGGAAAGTTGTGAGAATCTTCGTGTCCCATCGTAGAAGTTACTTATCCGACTTTCCCTCTTTGACAGACACACGCAGATAAACGTTTTCCTAAAATTTCTCATTTTAAAGGAGTCTCAAAACATGTATATCCGATGAAATCTCGGTATACAATTTCTGGATGGAATAAAATATTTTCCCTACCTACTAAACATACTTGATAAAGTAAAATATGGATTATGGTTTCTTATAAATTTTTAAATTGCCCAATCTATTTTATATTGAATTAAACAACTGGGGATAAACCACTATAGGAATTAATTAAATCTTCCAATTACATACTTTTGTTTTAGTACAAACAGAAAGTAAGAAAAAGTTGTATATGCAAGTATAATGTACAAGAATTTGCAAAACGTGGTAATATTTTTGTTTTAAATGTAATGAATATATTATGTACACACGTGGTTAACTAATATATGCGTTATTAACACACATATAAAAATTATAATCTGTTCAATAAATGAAGAATCATTCATAGCGATAAAAGTATAATTACATCGGAAGTCTTATATGCCCCCATACTATTGAGCTGCACAAAATTTAAAACACACTTATAATTTTGGTACATGTGATAAATTTGATAAAACATGTAAGTAAAGCCACACAATTTAGAAATATCAAACCTCGTACGTGTTATTTCACTGTAATTAAAGGATAAATAATGAACATTTACGGTCAATCTCTTTGGGAATCCGTGTTGAAACAACCGTTTCAGCTATTGAAGCTTTCAAAAGCTGAAATGTGAAACACACACACACAGAGAGAGAGAAAGAAAGAGAGAGCAAGAGAGAGCGAAATAGCTATTTTTTTTCCCTTTTTTTTCTTTTTATTCTATATTATTTTTTTAATTTTTTTTTTTTTTTTTTAAGCTATTGATTCTACTACGCATTTACGAGGATGTGTTTAGTTTGAATATTCGAACAGATTGTCAAAATGTTTTTCAATTTCTAAGACATGATTAGCTTATTTCTCAAAACATTCATGCAGAAGTTTGGAATTTAAAAGTCAGTTATAAATGAACGCATTTTTGAACATTTAACCGTTATGCATCTCCCTTAAAAGTTTGCAGAAATGTCTTTATTAGACTATCCTTATAATTTTAACTGAATTAGCGTAAAGGAAATAGAAAGATGCTCTTTGACAATTAGAAGTTGTGGAAAAGAATAAAATAATCGATAGCAGAAAAAAGAACATGTATGTGATTCATTACGTATGTAAACTCGTCTCTACTTAAGTAAGCCACACGTTTGCGTTCAATGTTAGTATTTTCATGAAACTCGTGGCGAAAATAATATTTTATAGGAAGAAAGTGCATCTGTTTCCCTAAATGTGTATTAATATTACGTGAGTTTAAGACCATGTCATGAGGTAGAAGACGTAAACGTATCCTGAATTTTCATCTAATACTATTGCCAAATTATCTTCATCCTTATTTCACTGGCATTTGAAAAGAGAAAGAGACAAAGGGAAGGTGAGGTTAACAATACTAATTTTTTTTTAATTATTTGTTCGAAAATTGTGGTTTTCATTTAATGTTTCCCTTCATTTTAAGTAACACAATATGGATTACGGAATTAATGTTCTTTGCTTCTGATAATTTTAAGGATAAATGTTACGCCGAAACAAGTACATGTGGGTACCCCTGATTGTATTATTTGTCAAGTATAACGCAGTTCGAAAGGAAAATCATCACATATAATTAATTGATTCGATTTATCACATTATAGCTTGAACCTGTTTAGGACCTTTAATGTAAACATAATTGAAAACGAATTCTCCTTAGCGGTAAGCTTTCTCTTTCAGCAAACAAGGGCAAAGTAAGTAAAGGAAAACAAAGACTACTTCAAAAATTTAATTAAAACGTGCGAACATTAGCTCATTTTAACATTCATTTAACATGCCCTGTTTTTTCTCCCACCAAAGTTTATTTAACACCATAGAAGGGACTTGGTAAATAAAAGTGGCCTTTACCTCGCATTCCGTTTAGACGAACTTGTCAAATATAAAGTTTTCAGTGTAACACGATCAGCAAACAAATGACAGTGACGGTAAGGTACACTTGCTGACAGCCAATAAGCTTACTTAGCAGCAGAACCATTTCAATTCAGTGATTAAAATCTGTTCATAGGAAAACGCTTTTCAAGTTATACTGTATACCAAATATGTTTTGTGTAAGTAAAGGCAACATTTAGTTGCCTAGAGCGCCTAGTAGTTTACGGGAAAATATGTGAGTCAGTTGGAGAATTTAGTGTAATGACGGCATGTTGGCCATGGTAGCTCAATGGGTAAGAGTGACTGGACGGAAACCAGTGGATCTGTGGTTCAAATCCCGGCCATTGCATTGCATTTTTCATGTCGACTCTATCAATCCAAAATCTTAGCCTATATACGGTTAGTGTGAAGAAATGATTAATTTCTATCAATTAACTTAACGTATAGGATTATTGCGACACTAATCATCCCCCTTGTAGGTACAGCTGCTATTGGTTTGAATCAGACACTTTGAAGGGGTAGTCACAACTAAAAAATACTTAAAAACTCTATTTATCGCTAAAATCTCAATTTTTATTTTGGAAACCTCAAAATGTGGATTTTCGCTAGAATCTTGGAAAGAAGCATTTGGGTGGAATGCAATACTTTCACTACTTAGTATCGATACTCTGTAGAGGAAGTAAGAAACACTATACAAGACATAACCATCACGACTTCCAGATACTGAGTTGTTCTTACCTGTATACTTGTCCGAGGTTGTAGTGCGCATTCACATGGGTGGGCGAATATCGTATGGCTGCTAAGAAATGATCTTCTGCCTCCTTCCTAGCAAATATTATTGTGCCCAGGTTGTTGTGTGCACTAGCGTATGCCGGCCAAAGTCTGAAACAAAAGAAAAACAGCATAAATGTTGCTTGAAATCTAATTCTGTAGGTATGAAGGAGACTATCGATATTACTTCTAGAAGTTATTTACGTTTCTTATAGTACATAGCTGAACACGTTATGTTTCGTTACAAGAAAGATGGATTATTCTGAATGGGATAGTAATGTGGCATTCAGTTACCGAGCGGGATGTCTCAGGCGGTTTCGTCTGTGGCCCGCATTCGGGAGGCCCGGGTTAGATTTCCGTGGCAGAACTACGTGACCTATGTTTTTGTGGTTTTCCCGGGTCGTTAGGTGAATGCTGAGTGGTTTAATTACATCCCCGAATTTCCTGTCCTTCCATTTAATTTCCATTATCATTTCACATCCTCTCTCATCCAGTGGTCTCTTTAAGGGTAAGAAGTGTCAGCGGGTGTTTCGGCGGTACATGGCAGGATAATATTGTGACTTTGTGGGTTCGTAGAATTAAAAGTCTAAGTTGCCGAAATCCAATATGCTCTTTATTTCCGTAGAAACACACTTTGGTCAACCCTTGCAGCAGCAGAATTACGTAACATACAAATACAGCCTACAAGGTCGCCTGCCACACTCACAAACAAAGAGTTTACTTTCAAATCACAGCTGCACGAGTCCATTTACGACTCTCTCATTACGAATGTCCACTCAACTAACCGCGGCTTCCTTTTATAAGTCCATTAATGGTTCCAGAAGTTTGTGGAACGTTCTGTCACAATCAAGAAGGTACCAGACGAAAGACGAACCTTCCAGTTATCTTTCTGTTTATCTGTTTCGGCAAGCTTTTATCTCCGCGCTGCATTATCTGTCTCTTTGTGCACGTCGGCCGACCTATCGCAATAATGCGATCGCTGGCAATATGCTATAAAGAAACTACTTTCTTCTCCGGCAGGTCGGTTGGCGGTATTCGAACCTAATGCTAGGATCATTTCGGGCTCGTCGGTGAGGGGCATTTCCGTTGCCCTAGCCTACCGGGGGAGGCCTCTAGCTAAGTACAATACATAGAAACTGCCCTCTGCACTGTCGTGACTCCTTGGGACTGCCACCCTCTGTCTGCTTTCGCCTTATTCTTCTTCCCGGGAGTGCTCCACTTGGGGGCCTAGCCACAATGAAGCACAATAAGTCTAACTGCCGAATTCCCTCCGTAGTGAACCCTAATCCTAATCCTGTGGCATTCAGGTATGAACCGCACTGAGGACGCCAATTCGTTGAAGATCGGCGCTATTTGTAAACAATTGCTAGTAACATAAATGCTACTTATAAGGTGTACTATACTTATAAGTGTGATCTATTGTGGCAGCTGCCCTCCATGAGCAGGTCATAGAAACCATTGCACTGCAAAAACAGTTGATCAGTCAACTAGACATCATTCTAGTGCTCCACTGAGAGTGTACATTTCCCTCTGAATTAGCATTTGTGCTATTTGTCCGATACCGGCATACACCACGAAACCCAGAAGCACGTACGAAATATGAGAAGGAAACGGAATGAACCCATTTCTATTAACTGCCATCTAAATTATTATATATTGCCACACACGAAAACTCCCATCGTTTAAACAAAAGAGTACCAGTAATGAATATCTTCTGCTATCGTATTATCTTTCGCAATAATCTTTCGTACTTATGCGCCCGACGTTGCATGGGTATCTTTTTTAACTCGAATGACTATTTAATTAACTTCATTTATCTCCCGACACTATTTATGAAACCTCTGTAAAATGAAATTTTTGTGGTGAATCCTCCCTTTTAATCCTCATAATTTGTAAGCTCGTTCAGCCACGGCTACTCATTTTTATGGACGAAGAATTCCCTGAGTCTTACACTTAAGGATGTGAAACATAGTGGAAGATGTTACTTCCCTACTCCCAATTATTTGGTCACCATGGCGTAGTAGGCTAGATCGTATACTTAAGCTCCCTACGGCTAGAATGCGCCCAGGATCGATCCCACACCTCGGGGCTACGGATTTTAAGTCCCAGATATAGGACCGGTGCTCACTCAACATCGTAAAGAAATTGAGGAGCTGCACTAGGTAGCGAACCCTGGTCTAGAACGGCCACTTTACTGCTGGGGGTGGCGAGATGCTAAACACATCCCCTGCCCGTATCAGTTGGATGATCGCCCACTTTTGCCTTGTGTATGTGGGCGTGAGGCCGGCAGTCGGATTGACAGGCTTAGGCGCAATTTGGACTGTTAAGACATGGGTTACGTTTTATATAATCATACTTAAATCCATTGTACTTACTTTGCGTCTTATGGTTATTTATTAACACTAAAATAACATTTTCAAACTAAGCAGAAACGAAATAGGGATGAGATTGGTAAATAGCTTCCTCTTTGGAAAATGAATACTCTGCAACCATCGAGGAAACATTGTCCTAACAAACACACTTATAGCATACAAAGGAAACCAAGAAAGTGTTTCCTATATGAGAGAATTTCCCATATCACTGGTTTATCATGCCGTAAAAACACATTCAGTTTTCTTTCATTTTGTTGTGCCTTCGATGTTGAATAGTGACATATGGAAGGTCTTTCATGTGTAAGGAAAACTGGAAACGAAACTCAAGCGACTTCATTTTTAAAATAACTTCCGACATATTAAACTATGCTTTAAAGAAAATTTGAATTAACAATAGCAATTGTTTACCATAACTCACCATAATTACACACATGTGAAGTCTATGATAAAAGTTACATTTTTGTTCAAGCAACTTCTTATTTACTTGACAGGAAAATTGTCCCATACGAAGGTATCGTTTGCTAACAGAAGACTTTAATGTTTGTTTGTTTATCAAGTTTCTCCACAATTCACAAATCTATTATGCCTTGATAGTTTTTTAGAAGTAAAATTATAATTATCTAATGCCTTAATAAGTTGGTAAACAGTCACCCCTCTTATAAGTAGAACCATGCATTCTTGTTGAACATTTTCAAGTACTGCTGCTGGCGTATCAGTCCATACTTTCCTGATTCTCATTTTAAACTCTTCCTCGTGACAAAGTGGCTACATTTCTCACTACCTTTCATACATCCCCATAAACAGTAATCAAACACAGGGAGATTTTTTCACAAGGCAACCAAACCTTTTGTATGTGACAAAGGAGACATACGTGGATAGGAGAACTAAATACCTTTCAGAGAAAGGTGTACAAAATAATACGTTAAAATTCGTGGATGGCGTTACATACCCAGAACAATGGCTGAAACTTACGCTTCTGTTCTGTGACATTTAAATTTCATAATAATCAACTTTAAGTTCCCGAGAGTAAAAAAATCGAGTCAGCTTTAGTCGTATTTGTGGTATTGGTTAATGAAAAATGAGCATCTATATTGCTTGGAATGAAATAGCCGCATTATTTGTTTTATTTTACTTGCATGCTCTATGGAATAACAATTATTTTTCACTCCATGGCATTCTAAACTAAAATCCAAAACTTTCTTTGCAAGCATGCTCTTATAGCCACCCCGTGTAGTGAACGGAGTTACAGAATTGTCCCAACGTAGTCCATACGTGTCGTAGAAGGCGACTAAAATGGATACCCCAGTTCATGGAGTTATAGCCACCCTGACTCCGGGGTGATAAATAGGATTACTTGGGGTTGGGAGCTATGCTAACAACTTAGCCCTGTGAATAAAATTATTGTTAAAGGTATCTCAGATAAGCCTCAGTTTGGAAGGTGCCTTAAGCACATTGGGAGACCGAAAGTGGAGACGCAAGGCAGAAGATAGAGACGAATGGAGGCAAAAACTGAGGAAGGCTGCGGCCTAAAAGCTGCTGTGAAAGTCATGTGGTAGTATAGCTCAACTCCAATACATTCATATTTTGGTACGAATGCTCTTCCTTTAGTAGTTTATGAAATTAAATTGGAAGATGCTTTGCCTCTCTTTGTCTATCCAACGAACTGTGTTTTTCAACAGTGAAATACTTATGATTGATTGGTGATACATAGATTTGAAGAAAATGTTTCGTCACATTTCAAGGTGGTTTAAATAAACGCAACGCTAATGGAGTTAAGACAAAGATCCTTCGAACTGAGGTTGCAGCTGAATTGATCGATAATCTCGGCAGACTGAGAACTGCGGGATAAAATAAACCACCGTGTCTATTTGTTTTGTATTTAATTAATATTATCATAATGGCCTCAAACACATATCTAGACCCCAACATAAATTGGTATGTGGTATGACCTGTGCTCTACTGCCACATGAGAAGCAAAGGTTCGATCCCACTCTGGATATGTACAACATTATAATCTACAACAGATTGAAAGCCTTCTTATAAAAATGTATTTCATTCTTTATGCTTTTTAAATTAAGGGTTTCTTAGTTCTGAAGAAACAAATCTAGTGAATAATAAGCATAAGAATTACAAACCTGAAACATAACGTAGGTGAGTTTATAGTCATAGGAATGTAACAATTCAGTTAAGACATACAGAGAAATGAATATTGTGTTAAATAAATATAAGTTATAAATATATATTTTAAAACTAATGCAGAGTCTTTCAGTTCCGCGGCATGTACATTTCAAATGATTCTGTTTCAGATTCCGAATTCACCAAAAACTTGAACAACAGCCCGGAGATAATATCCCAATTGTAGTATTTGTAGTTATAATTTGCAATACTGCTTCGTGGATGGATGTTCCTTTTTCATGAATGCTCTGAGGCTCGCTATCATAAGATTCAATTGAAACAGTAGTAAGAATAATATTGTTTTACAAGAATTTAATTCAGTTGCAATAATATTGTGATTTTGTGGGTTCGTAGAATTAAAAGTGTAGTTTGCCAAAATTCAAAATGCTCTTTATTTCGTAAAAACACTTTGTACACCTCTTACAGGTTCTAAAATTACGTAACATACACCAAAGCAGTCTCTCGTTGCTTCACCACACGTAAACAAACAAAAGAATTCAGTTGCGGTACACTTCAAACAGCCTCACATACAATTAACAGTTCTCAACTCACACATTGCACAACTGCAACTCCCATCCACTCCTTGCCGCTTATTTATACCAGAGCCATTGTTTCTTTAAAGCTGCCGAAGCTTCACGGCCTTTCACTACGCAACGAGAGAAGGTGAGAACTAACCAGACATATATCTGTCTCGTTCTCTCCCCGCCCCTGACCCTCTCAGGGCAAGCGCCAACACTCGCCTATGCACGGGCCGGCAGCAGCACAATAATGTCTCGGCGACAATATCTAAGTGTCTGTTACTGCTGTTCCGTGAAGCTGCAGATGTAACTGTAACATTTGCCTCTTAATATATCTGCTAATATTGCTCCTCTGCAATGAAGTCTGGTGCTCCCTAGGAACCCGGAACTCAAAATATGTGACAGCCCAAATCCTGAGGTATATCAAGTGGAGGAATATCAGCAGTCATTTTCAGCAAGAATTTCCATTCTGAATTGGTTAAACTTTCTGATCTATTTATCAATCTTCGTGCCAACAAAGGACAAAAAAACATATTTTAATTTTAAATTTATTGTCAGGAATTAAGGCGCTTTAAAATATTTCAGATCCATCACCTTTATACTTGAAATCCTTAGATTTACAAGCACCATATAAGATAATACATAATCTACCATTTTGGCTAAATAAAATCCCTGGGGAATTCCTAGATCTACAAAGCATTTATTTCACCATCAACGGGTAAAACCTCAAAGTGTAGGCTGCTTGCTAACTGCTAACTGCGTGCTGAGGTGTGAAAAGTAGAAATTGTATACCTTTAAAGTTGGGATAATTTAGCTGATGAGAGAACAACTGAAGGTGTAAGTTAGTGTTAATATTTTCAAATTGAATACTCATAGCTGTAATTTGTGTGAACTCGATAGAAATTGAACTGTCTGCTAAGAATATGCAGCTTCTGCTAAACACACAATTTTTACTTTGTACCTTTAATAAGCAGAACTATCGCATTCCAGCCAAAACTAACTGAATAAAAGAGCAAGATTAAATATTCCCTGTGTGTATGAGTATGTGTGTTTGTGCATGTTTGTATGTGTGAACATCATAACCCCCAAAAATGACTAAATGCCAAATTTGCTATTTAAATTCATTTTCATCTAAGGATTTAAGAAGAACTTACTCAAGCAGATCTCCCCAATCTAATACCCCTTATAAAGACTTAGATTAAAACACTAGTTTTTTAAACTATTTGCATGAAATATAAAGTTTTAAATTTGAAGATTCAGTGAACAGCTCGTGGAACTGTCTTCTATCTGTCGTATTTTTATAACATGTAAATTATCCAGCTATGCAAAACCTTACTGCAAAAAATGTATTCCTGGTTACAATACACGGTTTATTAAAATAATTATTTTGTGCCATTAGCCATTTGCCAGATATTTTTCAGCATTTGCTTACATGGTCAAGTATCTATCGTTTTTTTCACGTGGCTATTCGCTATTTGTTCTTACTCTCATGATCATGCAAACAGAATGGAATTTTAAAGCTAACGCTTTACGACCAACTCTTAAAAGATTTGGCTATAAAAGTAAGCATATAAAGAAAATATGTACATACATAATTTCTGTAAATGTTCACTTTGAGATTATTATAAAAATAATCTTGGAGCAAATATTATTATAAAAAACGAAATAATAAACAAAATTAAGTAGAGCCCAACGAGAGGCCCTACCACCAAAAAACGTTTTGTCTAAGTGACACAACACAGGTCGAGGAAAAGGTTTCTGTAGGATTATTCTTATAACAATAGTATAGCTTAATTTATGTGAATGTAACGTTTCAGATTTTTAGAAACATGTTTAAAATATAGCTTAGCATATATATTCAAATTAGAGAGACATTTAAATTTAAATGATTGCCTAAGAATCCAAAACACAAACTTTTCCAATTTTCTCCATTTGGTCTCTCCTGAGTTGTGCACCTGTAGAAAGATTCGTTTGATATCATACAGTACGGAAGCACGCGTAGTAGAGTCACCAGTTTCTGCTCTCTAGGTAATTGCTTCAGCCTATCTGGTTTTGCTTGTCGCGACATTACCGTGTCCAAAGTGAAAGCTAGTGAAATCGAGTTAGAACATAATCTGGTTTCTGAATTCCGAGGTCTCGGAAATTGTGCGGATCTGTGTTTCGTGCTGCAATGTCCTTCCTGACCACGAGAGTGACACAACTTGACTGACACTATGTTTACCTCAGTAATATGATGAAATGTGCTTTCGGACAGACAACTGCACAACATGACTGTGGAGATATTAGTCTCGGCTTTTTATTTCATTACTAAGTAATGCCAAATACACATATATAAGCATAGTTACTCTACAGTAAATCCTTCAACTTAGTTAAAAATGAGAACATATGTTGAATCATGCGGATAAAATATATCCAGCCAAAATTGTTTTAAATGGCGTTTTCTACATAAGGCTCAAAAACTAATCATGGAATTCTGGTCAGGGACTTCTCTTCCACATGGTTCATGTTACTCGAGATAAGCGTTTACAAAAATGAATTTGTTGTACATTTCATTGTAATCAAGCCAGGTGGTAACGAGGTAAAGTTCGAAGATGTAATTCGGAAAATTCCGGGTCCTATCCCGGGAGCCACCGTTTGGCCAGTACGTTTAAAGATAGTGAGTTGGGAACATCTCACTTGCGTGATGATGGAGGAGCAACGACTGTGTTAAATATAAGGAAGGTTTAAAGATAGTCACAACAATCTCGTCGCACTCAGAATTTGCAAGATCAATTGTCATTTCATAAGAACGTGTAGGTCAAATATCCTTGCTTGGTTATCGGAAGATGTATGCACGATAAGCACCCTAGGTGCTGCTGATTGCGGCCACGCCGTGGCTCAGTGGTTAGACCGCTTGGCTCTAACCAAGGCGGCCCGGGTTCGATCCCAGGCGGCCGCAAAGTGAGAAGTGTGGTGGACAACACGGCGCTGGGGCGGGTTTTCTCCGGGATCCCCGGTTTCCCCCGCCATCTCATTCCACCGGTGCTCCATCTTCATCTCATATATCATCAGTGTCATCGCCTGCGGTGCCGTATGTAGTAAAAGCGGGCGTTAAACACTACACACTTCATTTTGCTGCTGATTGAAATGAAACTACACAGGTCTCACATCAACACAATCACTACAAACAGCTTGCACTCTCTGGTGAATTTCATACAAAATGACACCTTTTTGTGTCAAGCATTCAGTGATAGCGCGTTGCCTAAATCACTTTGACCAATAGTTTGCGTAGGGTTCCATTCCTTAAGCAGTAACATTACAACTATTTCTTCCTAAGGCCTCCCATTTAACTGGAATTGCAAAGGTGAGTCGAATCTAGCAATCAATTCAGTACTCAAAATTTATCAGAAATAAAGGCATTTACCGATATATAATGTTATAAGATCTTGAGCATTAAATTTACAAGTTTGGTCATTCCTTGTACACATCTATTGAACATTGAAGAGGATAACTCTAAGATCATCGACATAATCATTTTACTTTTCTGTTGCCACTTTTTCTAGTATTCCTTTCATTTTAAATTGTAAAGGCTAAGTATACGTCAAGAAGAACTATTAGGCGATTTCTTTAAGCGGTATTACTGCTTTTCTAATAATTTAATATGTACTGGCCTTACACAATACAGTTCAGGAGATTTTACTCTAAAGGAAATGGATTTGTTGAATTATGTGATTTTTTAATCATTTGTGCTTCAATATGCCATTTTGTTTTTCTAAATATTTCAATTGGACATGTTTGGACTGAAGTCTCGGAATTGATAATAATATCTTTTATCACTATCCGAAGCCTTGCTTGCATTGCCCATAACTATTCTATAATAGTACTGAACCATTTGTTAATTATTTTTCATTTATGAAATTTAATGAAGATTAAATATATTACATGAAGGTACATACCGGTGTATATCCCATTAGTTGAGTCAATACTAAAGATGAAATAAAATTCAGAAACTAATTCCAACTCTTTTGGAAACTAACACTATTCTTACACTACAATTAACTTGAGGTGGCAGCTGAGTAAAGATGCCCACTAAAAGAACTAGTGTATTACCAATCCTGAAAGGAGGCTGAGGATGATGTTATGCATGTGGAGGTATTGTTGGTACATGTCTTCTTTCAGGTTTAGTATTAGACTAATTCTTTTAGAGCGCATCTTTACTCAGCTGCCACCACAAGCTAATAGAACTGTACAATAACAGTATAAGTACATTAATTTAGGCACATATCAGAAGCAGGAAAATCATTGGGGAAAATCGAGATCTAGCGTGTAATTTGTGTTTACCTTTCATTGAAGGAACTGTGTTCCAAAAGATATACCAGAATCCATCGCTAGATTAATTCACATGTGTAATGAAGATGGTTGGGTTTTGAATCTAGCCTTTTATTAGTAAAATCTCGGAATAAACAGTTATCACCACTATCCTAGATAATCTGAATATATGTTCACTAATACATGGAAAACACAGCGTTAAAGGTTTAATGTTTTGTTACGCTTAGTACAAAATGTGGATAGGCGCTAAAACAGTAAATCTGTGCCGATATGGACTGACAGTCGTTAGAAACTTGCGATATAGTCACGAAGCTGGTGAAAGTGCTACTATCTGCCGCATTATCAGTACGCCATCTGCTGAGAAGTTAGGAGGGTGGATACATTTCTATTCATTCAACCCTCATATAGCATGACTGATAGCTTATTCGGTTACTGGAGTACAGTCAAGCGGAAGATCAAATGAGTCAACCCATGTGCGAGTTTTTAATCAAATTCACATTTTCCAATACCTTTATATCAACATACACGCAGTCCAATAAAATATGTTTGCAGCCATGGCTCATGTTTGAGGGCTTGGAGCTCCGTGTTTAATAAACATAGGACTTATTCCCGTTAATCCGCTGCAGCACCCGTCTCTATGTATTTCCCTTCGTTCTTTTCATTTTATGGTAGATGTGTATAACCAGTTAGTAGGGTCCATGCGCGGCGGTGAATTCCCCGCATGGCAATGTACAACGGCCGTGGTGACAACGAAATTGACATGTTTTTTTAATAAGTTGGCCGTAAGCTGCTTCCTTTCGGTATGTGGAGGTCGCACAACGGGTCGATTCGAGAGGGAATTGGTAGACAGCGGGAGGAATAATAAACAGACATGTGGCAAACATCAAGAGTCGAATACAGTTCCTTTGTATGCAGATGATAACTCTCAAGCGAGAGGGAAAGTATATAAAGTTGTTCCAAGCCATTGAAAAGTTATAAAAGCTGATGTAACTACGTTCTCTATCTCTTAACTAAGTAACTAACCGTTACACACTCACATATTTCACAACAGAAGCTCTAATATGGTCAAACATAAAACTATCTAAAGTCCGCAGTCACCTGACGTTCTCTAATCACTAACGTTTGTTTTAATTACTAGAAACTGTTCCTAAGAAAGCGTATTGCTCTTCCTACTGCTCTACCTACTATGTAGGTAGGTACTGCATTTCTCACTAAAATTCATAATGGAGATTTCATTGGAAATACATATTTTACGACCACTGAAACTCCCAAAAATGTATTTTTGAAACAATTCCGTCTGAGTGTGTGTGTATGTGAACACTGTAACTCAAAAACGAAATGTGCATAAATGAAAATCTCGCTGTTAAAGTTTAGCGCGGATCAAGGGCACGATAGGATTTTTTTTTAAATGAGCAGCTCCAAAGCTACTCTTTACAGAGAACATTTTTCGAAAATTTTGATTTTCCAAAAGCTGCATATGTTTAAGATATACTTATTAAAAATGAAACGTAGGTATAACTTGAATTCTCTGGCAATGGCTGCGAAAATATCTTCGTTATGTATGAATATGCATAACTGGTAAAACGTTAGACATATCTTATTAATCTTACTAAATAAAAGATGAAAATATCATCAAAACACAATTTATATGAAATACAGTTTGTTTTACAGTTAGTTCTGTTTGCGATATTCCTTAATATTAATACTTTTCTCAAATGGGAAATTATCATTCCTTTTTTACTGTCCTCATGCAAATAAAACGAAATTTCATGGTGATTACATAACAACTAGCTCTTAAACAATTTGACTATTTGAGCCAAATGTGTCCGTACGTTTCCATTGGAAAAGGTAATATGCAATAGAACCCTTTCAAAATATACTTATTTCGATTGAGAAATAGAGAGAGAGCATAGAGTGGGCAGAAAAGGTCATTTGAGTACAACACACCTCATATTCCTTTATTAAAGTAACACAGTAATAGTATAGTGTCTTTTAAATGTCTCTCGTAGCATGATTAATATGAACATCGTCCTGCTTTACAATATATACAGCTAAACCCTTAAATTTGTCAGTATATCTTCAAATATTATTCTGTACAACTCCAATTTATGTAGACTTTATCTGATTTACGTTTTATGGCTCCATCTAGAACATCTTATTTAAGAACTCCACGAAAGGAAATTGCACGTATTAATGGCAGAACAATGAACCGGCCACACTTTAGGAACCTCATTCCTTTCAGGAAAATAATCCGACATGGCATGAAAATCTAAGGTGTCGTGCAGGTAATCAAGAAGGTGCATGCAGCGAGTGTGCGGGCTCCCTCGTGCATGAACCAAAGTGCTTGCATAGGGACTCTGCCACCAGAATTAAGGAGTTAAGCTGTTTTGCTACTGGATTTTATTTTGGTAATATAAGCTAAACTGTATAGTATTTCGTGCATCTGTAGTTACAAGGGGAATTATGAAAGAAATCATAATCAGATGATGCTATATGTTGGCCTTGGAATTTCATATTCTTTGCATGATATAATGAGAAACACTCTAAATAGCGACAGAGCTTTAAAAACAATAAGTGCTAAATCTACAAACAAAAATGCTGTATATCACTGAAGCCACAGAAAACGTTTTGGAAAGTAATGGTGTACACATCTTCCTCCCTTCCTCCCTTCCTCCCTTCCTCCCTTATCCCGTCCTCCCTCCCTTCCACCCTTCCTTCCTTCCTTCCTTCCTCCCTCCTTTCTTCCTTCCTCCCTCCCTCCCTCCTTCCTTCCTTCTTTCTTTTTGTCTTTCTTTCTCTGGTTCGCTTTTGTCTATATCCTGAGGTTCAGCCCTTATAAGAGTTCTAAAAAATTGCTTCCTAATAAAGAGCATTTCAGAAGCTATTCCTATTAATTATATAAAATTAATTATATACAAATTTTAAATACAGTGCGGTCCGTAGTCTTCATAAAACGACCTTAATGTATATGACATTTTAATTAAATTCGCTACGAGAACATTTTTAAAAGCTAATATTAACTTGTGATTGCAAGATTTTTGAAGGAAAAAAAAGAAACAACATTTGTTTCATCTATGGAAGTTACTGAACTTTCATTTGTAACTTCTTCGGCGTTTAGTTTGAGTTGTTCTTTTCACATATTATCTTTAAATATATATTTTTTGTTTTGTTTCAGGGAGTATCTAAATCAGTGGTTCTGGTGGAAAGTGGACTTAAAAAATTTTGGTTGGGAAACATATTTCTTTTATATTCGTAGTAAAGAAATCAATAAGTCCTCCATTCCAAACTTAAGACAAACAGCTGCCAGTACATTTTTACCAGTCTTTTACTTTCTCTAAGACGTACCTAGTTAGTAACGGCAAAATTCCGTTCCACCCGTAACTTAAATATTGAAAGCTCAACAAAAGTAAATATATGCTACAGAGTAGCTGTTTTAAAACAAATCGTCATGTATGGTTTACCTTATTCAGGTAACTCACCCAGACCGTGATTCGAACTCGGGACCTCTTGAACGCGAGGCAGACACGCTACCAGCTACGCTACCGAGGAGGGCATGTGTGCATATATATATATACATACATACATATGTGTGTGTCTGTGTGTGTGTGTGTGTGTGTGTGCGCGCGCGCGCGCGCGCTCTCTCTGTCTCTCTGTGAACAGCATTACTCAAAAATGAACATTTGGATGAGCAACAAATTTTGTACTTGACAATTATGACAAGTGAACTTTCGATGACTTAACTTCACAGTCCAACTGCTATCAACGGGTATTATCTGACAGTTTCGATTTTATAATAAATGGATTACAAGAACTTCATTGTGCTATATTAGGACAGCAAAATGCATATATTAAACTTTATGGAGATATATATATGCAACTCCTTTTGGATCTGAAAGAGTCTTCTATAACACAAAGTCATTGTCCTACTTTTGTCATTCAAACAATCTTAAAACGTGTAATTCCGGTGAAAACTCGGCATTTTAACTTATATTCGAATATAAGTGATAAAGAAATATTCAAAATAAAATATGAGTGCGGAGTCCATACAACTTAGAGTTACCTGACTTTAATCTATCAGGATAAGGGTGAAACACGGAAAAAAGCCTTATCCAGGTAACTCACCCTAACCGAGGTTCGAACGCGGGACATCTTGAACGTGAGGCACACACGCTACCATCTACGCCAGTGAGGCGGTCACTGGGGTCCTTAGAGACCACTACGAGGTCATGTATCATTTTTGCAACTAAGACAAATGGAGTTCTATGTAACTTGGAACTGCTGAGGGTTACATCTGATTCATAAATTAGCTGTATGTTACACTGCTGCTGAAAAGTTCTTTAAAAAAGGCAAAATCGTAAATGACCAGGACCACTTTAGTGGAAAGACAATTTGATTATGTCCAGTTGGAGAATCTAGAAAAATTTGTATTTTCATTACTGTATTTGTTATAATGGATTATGAATCAGTTGCATTAAAATATACAGACCGAAATAAAAAAAATACTTATAGACTGGAATCCGCTGGAAAAAGTTAGTTAACAGTTCATTAGTGATCAATGTGATTTTAGTATACAGTTAAACATATGTACAAGTATATACGTATTACTTAATGGTATATACTATCTACATTATTTAACAAAGTATCAATTAAATAAATAAATAAATATAATATACGAATCGTACTGTTATAAATATTTTCGATTGTATTTTGTATTTCTTCGACTTTTGTTTGTTCAGGATTAATTCATGGTTCAAATCTCTCCTACTATGACCCTTCATGTATAATATTTGGAATCAAATAAACCAGCTTTTCATTTTACATGCGCTCGCTGTGAGCAAGAAAGAACAAAATTTTTGTTCAATTTTATATTTCGTCCAAAACACAGTTTTGAAAAGCTTATTTAATGTCTACTTCAATTTATCTGAGATAAACAAATAGAAAAATGGTTACATTACACATTTTGCTGTAGACACGTGGGATGAGAAGATGTAAAATTGTATCAAAGTATATCAGTACAAATTCAGTACGTTCTGAAAGATATTAGGAGAAAACCTGGCACCTTCGCGCTTCGGTAAAGCTACTGACACATTTGAACCAATGTACGCCACAAAATTATTTTAACATAAATTCTGTGTTGTAGAACTTGAATGAATTACGGTTTGTTTCTACTTTCATGAATTATCTAAACTTATAAACATTTATTCGGAATGAAGAGGTCTATATAGTATTCTAAAAAATTTCAAGATATGCAACGAATTAGTGACGCAAAAAATTGGAATTTATATGAAATCTGCAAAACCATTTCAGAGAAAATCAATAACAGGGGAGTGATTATTTCTTTGGGAGCTCATTATATTGTATTGTCGCTTTCACTCTCGTCGTTCGTTTTGTGTTAATGATCATCTATGAAAGCACATGAAGCCATTCTCTTTCACTGATTCATCCACTCAGTCACTCACTCACTCAATCAATCACTCACACAGTCACTCACTCACTCACTCACTCACTCACTCAATGACTCACTCACTCACTCACCCAATGATTCACTCACTCGCTCTCTCTCACTCACACACTCACTCACTTGAACTGCACCGTGGAGCTGAGGTACAATTATAATGGGGAGGGATTCAAGTGATAAGGTCCAATATGGTTGGGGGTAATCAACAAAACCAATTCTGGCAAAGGTATGCCTTCCAATTTCCTCGTCAAGTATACCACAAACGCCTGGGTTAATTGCATTTAATTACAAAATATTACAAATCTCGCCTTACTGGCGTCCTAAATTACAAACAACCTTTTGAGACTACCATTGCTTTACCCCGTGCGACATCCGCCACAATGAAAAATAGGGCGGAGTTCAAGCCTATTTGAAAACCCAAATATTCACGTAGATAACCTAACAATTGTAGGAGTACAACCCGGGCAAATTTACGGTCAGAAAAGCCATTCTACAAAGTACTATCTCTCCAAGCTTAAGTCCAACCCAAAAAATAACTCACCTCCGCATACCAGGAAAGCCGAGTCACGACTGCCTTGCCTCGCCTCTCGGAGGCAGACGACCGCGTGCCCTCTCGGGAAAAAGCAGGAAACAACAAATGAAGTCAAACAGCACACGCTCACTCACGCACTCACTCACGCACTCACTCGCTCACTCACGCACTCACTCACTTACTCACTCACTCACGCACGCACTCACTCACTCACTCACTCACTTACTTGCTTACTTATATACTTACTTACTCACTCACTCACTCACTCACTTACTCACTCAAACACTTACTCACTCACGCACCCACTCACTCACTTACTCAATCAATCACTCACTTACTCACTCACTTACTCGCTCATACACTTACTCACTCACTCACTTACTTACTCACTCACTCACTCACTCACTCACGCACTCACTCACTCACTCACTCACTCACTCACTCACTCACTCACTTACTTACTTACTTAGTACTTACTTACTTACTCACTCACGCACTCACTCACTTACTCACTCACTCACTCACTTACCTACCTACTCACTCACTTACTCACTCACTCACTTACTCACTCACTCACTTACTTACTCACTCACTAACTAACTCACTCACTCACTCACTCACTTACTTGCTTACTTACTTACTTACTTACTTACTTACTTACTCACTCACTCACTCACTCACTTACTCACTCAAACACTTACTCACTCACGCACCCACTCACTCACTTACTTACTCAATCAATCACTCACTTACTCACTCACTTACTCGCTCATACACTTACTCACTCACTCACTTACTTACTCACTCACTCACTCACGCACTCACTCACTCACTCACTTACTTACTTACTTAGTACTTACTTACTCACTCACGCACTCACTCACTTACTCACTCACTCACTCACTTACCTACCTACTCACTCACTTACTCACTCACTCACTTACTTACTTAATCACTCACTCACGCGCTCACTCACTCACTTACTCACTCCTTACTCACTCACTAACTAACTCACTCACTCACTCACTCACTCACTCACTTACTTACTTACTCACTCACTCACTTACTTAATCACTCACTAACTCACTCACTCACGCACTCACTCACGCACTCACTCACTTACTCACTCACTCACTTACTCACTCACTTACTCACTTACTCACTCACACACTTACTCACTCACTCACTTATTCACTCACTCACTTACTTACTTACTCACTCACGCACTCACTCACTCAATTACGCACTTACTCACTTACTTACTCACTCACTCACCCATTCACTCACTTACTCACTCACTTACTTACTTACTTACTTACTCAATCACTCACGCACTCACTTACTCACTCACTCACTCACTTACTTACTTACTTACTCACTCACTCACTTACTCACTCACCCAGTGATGGATTATCGCAATAGCATGCTGTAAGGGAATCAAATATTTGAGAGGTGTGTTTGTGACCCGTGAGTACATGAAGACCTATTAGTCTAACAAAACTCTCCATTTAACAGTTCGCAGTGGGGGATTATGTCTGGAAGAGGGTGAACTTAAATACCAAGTTCGGTGTTGAACCGACCTTTCGTTTTTGAGTACAACTGTTTAAATGTGCTTGTTTATCAAGCTAAAGTAATTCATTGTCTTCCCTGAATGCATCCCTGCGGTTTAATGAAGCTTTGTAACTTGAAGTATGTTTACTTTTTCTGTTCTTACCTAGTAAGTAGATGAATTATTGTACTTAACCCGAATCTGTATTGAGATGTGAAGGAAAACACACATTTTGAATCTCTCCAAACAAAACAATAAAGAAAAGCATTTTACAGAAAAGACCTCTCTACGTATGTGTGTATGAACAGCATAACTCAAAACGAATGGTACCCATAATTGGCACATAAGGATTGTGTTTTCCAAAGATACTACACGAAATTCTTCAAGAATATTCGTAAAACTCCAACATTATTACATGTTAAATTTGTAGTTACTTGTTAGTTTCCTAAGATTGGTTCTCATTATTTCAGTTAGAGTAACATGTATTTAAGATATTTGTGTAGATATATATTCTGCTGTATAGCCTGTGAAATTGTCTTTAACTGGTAAATCGTAAGAGATACGTGAAGGCTTACTACACAAAAATGTCTTATTAAGCCACCCCAAGAGTGTGTGGTGTTTAAGGGCCCTTTGAAAGCTAGGAGTTTGGTCCGTTAAAGCACCTGATTTTTGTCAAATAACTTTTTTGTAGCATTAAATATTGGCGGCATATAACCTGTTATTGACAGGAAATTTCATATCCTTGTACCTCTCTCCAGAAAAAAAATTGCATTTATTTGCCGTTGCTTGGGGTTTCTAAGCCATCACAGTAATAAACTCTTAAAATATTTAACTGTCACTTAAGCCCGTTTAATAACGATATTTCCCTTGACTCTTATCAGCAGGTATATAATAAAATTATTTGTGGATCTTTTATCTTGATTATAATGGAATATAATGGATGATAAACTTCTGCAACAGTTTGCTGAAAAGGGGGTAGAGCAGGTCACGTGAAAGTGGCAGACTTTTTTTTTTTAAATTATTCATTGCACGAGAGTGACTAAAATTGGACAGTAGGCTCCACACCTTGTTCTCTTTCATGGCTATATTATGCATTTCAACAGAAATGTGTACTAAATAAGCATTTTTAAACTAATAAGCTTGCACTTTCAAAACTGGGAGCGTAAGTTCATTATTTAGATTAGCAAGCAAAGCCTTATATAACACAACTAAACAAACAAATGCGTATGTCATTATTGTGTGTAAGCCATTTACAGTGAAGCGTATCTGATCTGTCATTTGTTTTGCTTGGATGTAACATCAACTGACGCAACTGTCAAACAACAATGATTAATATTAATGTATGTTGTACTGCAGCCCCTTCCCTAACATTCGCACGACAGCAGCGCACGAAATAAAAAAGAATACTGCCAGTGTTATAGGAAACAGAAACATTGCAAATACATAACTCTAAAATAAAAACCATATTTTGTAAAACGAAACAGCCACACGCTTATCCATTGTGTGCAGGCTTGCTTCAACAATAATTTACGTGCATCCTCGTAAACCTGCGTCGGATCGACAATGTATATGACGTTTGCAATGCATAAGTGAGAGTAGCAAACGCTTATAGTTGCAACGTATGAAGAAAATTTAATATATAAAAGAGAACTGTAATTCCTGCGGTTGAATGTTCATAGTAAAATAACCATTTAAACAAATTTTAATTTTCACATTCACATGTCTTTCACTGTTTTTATATTTTTGCGATGGCCTAACAGTCCCTATCCAGACAGAGCCTATTGTCTGGTCACTACCTCTCTCACTATTTTTTGCCTTCGGTAAAATCCCATATGGCCATCGAAGGGAAAAATAAGAAAAATAATGAAAGGAAAATTAAGAGGATAGCAGGAGACTAGATCTGTAGATCACTTTCTTTAAGAAATTGCAGAAGAGCTTGGTACACAGGTTTGTGGCATAACTGTAATATGGTGTTGACGCTAGCGGGAAAAGGAACAGACTGCTGAAGTAGGCAGCGGAGGAAGAAAGAACGGTGGGCTTGGTAGCGAGAGCAACTGAACAAATAGAAAAAAATATAATTATTGATAATACTAAGGTTTTCTGGGATACTTAAATAAATCATATGTCGCGCTAGCTCAACTGGTCTGAACCTCGACACTCGGAAAATCGAGTTCTTCTTTTAACATTTTTATTGCTTACTCCAAATTCATATTTTGTTTAACAAAAGTTAATACAAGGGATATGGACTATAATAGCTCTCACTCACTTGATTTTAGGAATCTACTTACACGAGGCACGTTCGAGTTATAACACCTCCTATTGTTCTTCAGGACTGGGACCATATAGGTACTTCTGTCTTTTTTAAATACACGTGGACTCTTTGTGAATGCGTGATAGAGATGGGAGCACTGTACAGTGCATAGAACTCTAGTGGTAGCGACTAGTTAGGACTGTTATTGATACCTAAAATGGCGACGTTTTCATTGCAAGAACAGCGTGTAATCATTCGTTTTCTCCAATTTCTTGGTCTGAAACCTACTGAAATTCATCGCCATTTGAGTGAGGCATGTGGTGATGGTACCATGGATGTGTCTAATGTACGTTCCTGGGTGCAACAGTTCAATAAACAAATTAGAAATTCAATGAAGCTATAGAAGGAACAGAAATATACTTGAAAAATAATACATGGCCATTAAGCTAAGGTGGTAATTTGATTTTAGAGATTTGTAAATTCTTTCAAACATAACACACCACCATTCTAACAGAAAAGGTGCTAAATTATGACACATTTTCACACATTAAGAAGTTTATGTGAACAATTCGTAAAATAGCCAGGGATATAAATGATAATGGGTTCAAAAATGCGTGGAGGAATAAATTTAAAAGTCATAGAAAGTAGCTGTTATAAAGTGAAAGAAAGAATAGTTTGCCCAAATAATTTAAATTTTCGTCAGATGACACGCATGCGAAACCCTCAACGTACAGAACAATACTTCTAAAACCATTAACAAAGCAATTTATACATATTTCTTGGAGCAACTTATGTCTAGCTCACATAAATTTCTTACACATATCTTTAAGGTTGGTCGTTTGATTGCTCTGAGTAGTATCTCAATCACATGTATATTTCAATAAAATTTGTTGACATTTGGGTAAAAATATTTTTTCTAGGAAATAGTATTTTTGGAGGAGCTACCTTCATGAAATATGTATGTTGTATCTCAGAATGATTCTGAATTTAATTTCTAAGTTTGGTATTTCCATATTCGTGACTTTGTCTGACTACTAGTTATGGGCTCTATCCAACAATTCAATAATAATATTTAATCGGAAATAGCAGGTTTGAGGCACATAAATAAAAGTATTTAAGAAAACTGGCCTTGTATGTGTTAGTGAGTGAGTGTGTGTGAAAGAGAGAGAAAGATAGAAAGCAGCGCCATTGAAAACCTAAGGGGTTTAAATAACAAACGTGTTACTTGAATTCATCATCTTCCAAGCAACATGAATATTTTCATGAAACTCAAACAACCAAAAATAAATTTTATTAGACAAAGTTTGAGCACGGGTATGTGTGAGTGTGTGTATGTGTACGTCGTGGAAAAATGAGTAGGGAAGGTCATTTTAATGTAACGCGTTGTTTTCTAGTTATGTTTTCCTCCTACCACCGCACCTGTTTCTAAAACTGTGAACCACAGGACAGCTTTCTTATGGATCTCGAGATCCTATATTTTTCTGTTCATGACATGTATAGGCGACAGAGAAAGTGAAAATTGTTGTTCGCATTTAATTTGTTGAATATGAATGAGAAGATATGTTCATGTGACTCCTATGCATGAGTCTTTTTTTTTTTTTTCAAAAAGTTTATCTTCTGCCGCTTTTTGATTCAGTAGCGTGTTTCGGTTAATGTTCTCTGTATATATTCCTTTGTTTCTATTTGATGGTTGTTTACCATGACATAGTATGCTAACAAGTGGTAAAGGATGGTGCTGCATAAAACAAAAGGATGCAATAAACCTACATAATGTACATGAGATGTGCTGGTGTACAAAATCGAAGTTTGATATAACGGCGAACACATTTTAAAGTCTAATCGATGTTTTATTTTCTTTCTTTCTTCCTATTTCTTTCCTGGTGGTGGTTTCGAATGCCACGATCTGTATGGTACATGAACGTGCGCCAAACTTTTTTTCGCGGCTGCCTAACATAGATATGTTTTCTGTGAAATATGACTCCCCTTTATCCACCCACCTCAAAAGCTTTTGCCAACATAACAAGATTAAAAACAATGAGCAAACATTCTGCTTCCTTGCACTGCATTTCTATCTCGTTAGGTTGCAGATATCAGTGAGTATCATATAAATTACATTATGTTCAGGATGATAGAGGAATTTTGCATATATCAAGTGATTTATGTAGCAGTAGCACGTTTATTCTTTTATTTATTTATTTCAAAACGAATAATGCTAGTCACAAATGTAGAGAATGTTTGAGAGATTATTAACCTCAATAGAAAGGATGTCTCAATACGTCATTTCGTATTGCTGGAGGAGTATATTTTTAATACGTTGATCTTCGTCTGATATATAGCGGCGTGTTGCGTAATTTCTGTATTTTAAGTTAACTGCATTGGAGGAATTTCAGTGGTGGCTATCAGAAAATCTAGGAAGCTACAGATTCATGTACATTTGCAAGTATTGAATAAACATTTATTCAGTGAATTGGTTTAAGGTGTGTCATGAACAAAGGATGGCTCCTCGGTAACAAATGAAGCTCGCATGCTCTGGTCTTCAACTTTTCGTGGTTCTTCCTATTCGGTAGGCGAATTATAGGGAGATTTCATATACACACGGTGTTTCAATGCTCATCTTCTACGTGACACATATAAATAGTTTTAAAGCCACTAGAGACACATAAAAAATGCTCCAGAATGAGTGTGGATTAGGCAGTGACAGGAACAAAGACGCGTGCCTTATGTTGTCGGAGTTGGCAGGTATGGGTGACAACCCGTCTTTTTTGTTTTATAACTTTACGTCCTCCAACGTTAAGTAAAATTGGAGGGTGAATGAAATGGATGAAATGAAGCTCAAATGTGTCCAGGATCCATGGAGCTTAGAGTTACCTGGCATTCGTCTACCAGGATAAGGGAAAACCCTGGAAAAACCTTATCCAGGTAACTCACTCTGACTGAGGTTTGAACTCGGGACCTCTTGAACGTGATGCAGACATGCTAGCATCTACGCTACACACGTCACACGCCATACCGCGTGTTGTTACTGTAAACATATCGGCATACTCCACAGTAGCTTGCTACTATTAAGCATTGCTTTGGCTTATGAAACCGCAATAAAAAAGTTATTGGCTAATTATTGCTTATGATTATTTATCGTGATCCAAAATTCCGTTATAGCAGTCCATGATGGCAAATAAGCTGGTGAACATATGCAACTTATACATTTTAGTGGGAAGTTAATGTTAGTGAAGTTGAGGATGGAAGCAGTAAATGATAAATAGAACAGAAAAAAAAAATCAAAGAATTGTAAATAAATTAACAAGAACTAAACGCCTTATGCAATGAGACGAGCATTTTATTTCACGTGTTTGTTAATACTAAATAAAGCATTTGTAACTGAAAAGTAAGCTGTTGATATTTACAGTAAGTGGTTGAAAATATCGTACAATTAATATTGTAACAAAATGCTCTGAAGTTAAATAAATATTATCAGTGATGTAACTGCTTTTGCAATTCATATTTTAATGAAACTAAATTAATCGTGCTTTCGTTGAACTCCCTCCAACTCTTCCATCCATCAAAACCATATCCGTCATTTCGGCGTTCGTATAGCGCTCCATATTGCTTCCATTTGCTATCTAAGTTCGCGCAAAGTCCTCCCTGTTAGGAGGGAATGTGTAGTTTTACACTGAAGAGCAATCTTACAACTGTCCGAGTTATTAGTTGACTTTTGTACAAATTACTGCCCTTTGTCCCATTGCCTGAAAGCTAGGCTACGGTCACTGATAAAGAGCAAGGAGTAATGTTTTTGTTTTCGTGGCACGTGCGTCCCAATAACAAGTTTTGAGGTTCGCACACCAGTGGTTCCTGCACTGCCTAATCACAAAATTATGTGATATTTAATGGTGCATAAAATTATACCTAACAGAACATCGAGGCCGCGACACCAAAATTCGGACTAGTTAAGTTATTAAACTACGCAACGGCTATAATCGGTCGGTGTCGTTACGAAACAACCTGTTTAGTATGTCTCTTTGTACTGTTACCTTCTCACCTTTCAGGCGTACTTCTAGGCTTTGTGGCATATGGTGGTGCAACGCGATGGCACGGATTGTTGTTCAAAGGACATTGTAGGGCTGCTTGATAACCATTTATAGGCTACTTGAACAGCGGATGGCGTCTTCGAGACCAGTACTGTTAGGATGTCCGCGCGACCTTGATCGGTTTATCTGCGTTGTAGACCTTCGTGGTTCCTTCACTCATCTGTGCTTCCAGCAGTCACTATAACCGTAATCAATATTTGTAGGTATAAGTTTGCAAGGTGCCCTCTGCTGTAGTATGCTTTATAATACTACACATTGCACACTCCGTTTTGTGGAAAATATTCATGGCCGGTTCTAAATCATTCGGTTCCTTAAACAAACGCATGAATTTCTACACGTGGAAAAATTGAGCTCACTTCCTTTATGGGAATACTGTGCAATAAACCCTAAATAAACTGGTGGTGCTTCAGAAATAGCATGTGAATTTTGGACAACCGAACAGCAATCCCCCACGAGTTCACATAGCCAGATAAAGGCTATCATGTTTGATTTATGTATCATGACGGTCAGTTTGCAAAATGAACGACTGAAACTGTTTTGTTCTGATGTGGTTCTTAGAAATGAGGCACCTTTTGCCGCCTCTGATACATTCGAGTGAAGTGAATAAGAGGAATGATTTACTTTGACTTGCACTTTTAGAGCAAACAGTTGCAATCAAGTACATAAAGTACTTAAAAAGTGATAGCTATTTACGGGGAAAGTAAACCAGATATATGCTCTCAAACACAAGCAAAAAAACTTGCAGCTAAAACAAATACTTTCCCATTTGCAAGTTTGTTCAGGGACAGCCTCGTCGACTGATCAACGTGTTCTTTTGCAACTTCTATTAAAATTTTAACTCCAATGTCCATGAGAAACGAAGGATTTTGTTGTTGTTGTAATTTACGTCCTCCAACGTTAAGTCATATCGGGTGATGAATGGAACGGGTGAAATGTGCTCAAATGAGCCCAGGTTCCATAGAGCCCAGAGTTATCCGACATTCGTCCTTCAGGATAAGCGAAATACCTTATCCAGGTAACTCACCCTGACCGAGATTCGAACTCGGGACCTAATGAACGTGAGGCAGACACGCTACCACCCCGCTACCGAGGCGGGCGAAAGGAAGGATTTAAACCCTAGGAGATATAAACAACTATTTACATTTTAAATAAAAGTATTTCTTATTTAATTTATTTTCTGCTTATTTTGGGGAGGCAATGTGGAGGGACAATAACACCCTTAAAGGTGGTAATACTACCACTTAAGCGAAATAAGCCTCCTTGACTGTCAAAATGGATGGCTGAAAATTTCGGGATTGATTGCATTAAGGATTATAAAGCGGTGTGTGATGCTCTGGAAAGAAATACGCAGAGATCTAATAAATCGATGCAATTTTTAGATACGTTAAAGTAAATGAGCATAGGAAGTAGAAAGTAGCATAAGAGTTATAAATTTCCAAGGTGACTGTAGCACTGAACTGTACCCACGTGGAGATAAAGGTATCAAGAGAATATTATGACAATTACATCAATTCTTCCAAATGACTCATTTACACACAACATGATTAATTTATCACCAAAATGTTAATTTTAAAAGCGCAAATGCGATATTCCTTATCGAAACAGCGATTTGAGAAAGAAATATTTACAAACAACTCAATAAAGCTGACGTAGCAATTACATCCAAAAAGAGATTTATAATAAATTTCCGATAGAAGTACCTATACGTTTTGAGGTTCTCTAAATGTAAAAAGGCTCCATGTGTAAATTTGCATGTATGCATTTGCACAAACTAACAAAAGAAGAAGTTAAATGTGAGAACTGATGTTTAATTTTATAGCTCTTTTAGGTAAAATTTTTCCTGCATCTAAGAATTATTATTGGAATAACACATGCTTAAAATATGCTAATCACAAACGACATGTAGGTGTATCTTGGCGTGCTGGAAATAGCCTCTGACGTCTATATTATGGATTACCAATACATTACTAGTACATCGAACATAAAGGACAAAATCTTTCTGCACAAGAAATTTAGGTATAGTTAATGAACATAATTTAGTCATGTGCACTTATTAAGGTTATTCATTTCCAGAATATTCCTTGTTTATTGGTTTGAATGTTTCAATGTTAACGCTACTTTTCTTCAAACAGATGTCGTTATTCTCTCCCCTCGCTGTCTCCTGTTTATGCACAGAACGCGGCTTATCAAAGCTACCCAAAAGCGATCCCTCTTAACCCTGCAGTAGGTTCCTGGTCTACATATGTAAACCACGCGTCTTTCGAATTGTTTTACTTCAACTTCTGCATTGGGCGTGCACTCCCGCTTCTTAGTAGCTGTAAGGCGCGCTTTTGTTTTCCCAATCAGTACTTCAGTTGGTTTTGGAAGTGACACAGTCTTTTGTTATTGCAGGCTGTCTTACGGTGGTCTACCACTGTACATCACGCGCCTAATCGCGTTACGCAATAGGTACGTGTTATATGTTTAGTTTATATGTCTAGTTATCCATATCCGTCTAGGATTACTGTACCTTTTATCAAGAATATTGTTTCCATAAATCTATTTGTATGTTGTTTACAGTTTAACATGATTGTGGCTGCAAAAAAATTATTACATGAAAAGAACTAACTTTGTTGGCAGTCTTCGAAAGAATAAAGTTGAAATTGCTCCAGAATTCTTGCCAAATAGAAAAACTGAACCAAGTTCATCTCTCTTTAGATTTAGAGAACACTGTACCTTAGTATTCTAGTGCCCTAAGTAAAATAAATCTGTATTAGTTATACCCAGCTTGCATCACGATGATGCTATTGATCAAGAAACAGGAATAGAAAGAAAACTTGAAATTGTTACTTGTTACAATAGCACAAAAGTGGGAGTTTATTTAATGGATCCGCTATACCAAAACTACAATATGTCCCGTAACACACGCCACTGGCCCTTGGTCATTTTTATGACCTGCTAAATATTTCTGAAATTAATGCTCTTTGCATTTATAAAACAAATCCTGAATACCAGCCACTCAAACGAAGACAGTTCATTGAAAAATTGTCATGGGAACTTGTAAAGCTACAGATGGAATTCAAATCTACAATTCGTCAGCTTCCTATAGAAATAAGAAGGCGTACAGGAGTGCTTCTAGCAGCCAGCGAAAAGTCATCGTTCTGTGAATCAAAACCATGTTGGCCGTTCCTATATTTGCAAAAGAGAACGCAACAAATCTACCCGGCGTTTCTGTACAAAGTGTTACAAACACGTATACAAATATCGAAGAAGGACGTTTATGTTAACTGTATAAAAGCAGAGTGATGTAAAGTATTAATGTTTATGAGTACTTACAGCTGGTTCAATTACCTTTAAGCTGTGAAAATGTATATAAATTGTATTTGCATTATAAAAACTATAATGGAATATTATTGTGTCTTTTTATACTATTAAAATGTCCGGTTTGCTATTTTTATTGCTATGGTTGTTCTCCAAACCTCTTTCTTTTTGTTAAAACATTGCTTGACATTTTTAATCCTTTCCTGGTGACTTTGATATAAATTACTTCCTCTAATTCCAATATAATCAGAATTAAAAGCATAAAATAAAATGATCTGCAATTGTAGACCACGCGCCTGCTGTTGGTTTAAAGAATATTATAAAAGCTACCACATTTTCGTATTTTCAGTGTACCTTCCAGAAAATATGTAATGAAACAATTTCTAAGAAGTTTTATATTGCTTAACTCGAAGTAGAGATAGAAGAGTAATGGATTTATCAGAATGAATAGAGAAAGCACGTAAAATACATCCTTTTTTAATTTTGTTCACACAATGAGTGGATGTACCCTGTCTCGATCACAACAGCCAGGAAAGTCTAGACGAATGATGTTTTCCAGTTCCATTTCCTGGATATCCAGTTCCCCCCCCCCCCCCCCCCAATTTGTTTACCAGTGCTAGTATTGTGTTTCTTATGGGGGAAAGGGACTGTGAGCAGCAAATTCTCTCTAGTGTGCCCTTCGAACAGTTGTAATTGGATTCGTAATCCAGTATTGCTTCACAAGGAAGAGGTGTTGATTTAATGCATTTCCACAGCGACTGGAAAAAATATTGAAAACAGATGCCAATCTTAAAGCCCAGCAATATGGATTACGGAATAAACAGCGTTAATGGAAATCAACCGTGCAGAAATTGCTTTATTACACTTCCCCTTGTAGATAAAGCAAACTGAATAGAAAAGTAGTCACAATATGACTTCTCCAGGAACAACTGAATAGCAACACAACTTCCAAAATAATCAAGCAGAATCATTCAAAATGATTAATAAGAGAAGCTGCTGATGCAAAGAAAAAATTATCGCATGTTCATGTGTATAACTTATGATTTGCTACTGCTGGATGGTTCGGATGAATACGGAGTAGTAGGTTGGGTAGCCTCTTGCTCCGCCGCACAAAAGCTCCTATTGTGATATACCGGAAACTCAAAGAATAAGTTCCAAATAATATTTGTCCTGCTAATGCGCAACAACTGTGGTGGAAATTTGTGGCAGCAGTTGCCTTTATGGTATTTAGATACACGAGATTTTATGTTGCACAGGTAATGGCCGATTTAGCGCATCCAGCCAACCATGATTCCTCAGTACCTCTAATTAATAAAAGAACAAATTTAATAAATTCAAGGAAACTACAGCATGTTTTTGTATAATAATAACTGAATGGACTTCTCGATCTCCAATTCTAAGCCAATGTGATCTGTGGAGATTTGTTAAAAATGAAGTTTCTACAATAAATCTTCACACCCTCCACGAATCAGAAAGCAAAATCCGTGTGGCTTCCAGTACTACTTTTTCTTCTTTAGCTTCCCTAATTGTACCGGTGTTAGGGGATTCTCGTTTCTCTGTCCCTTTTACAGTCAAGCCTGAGGAACCGAAGCTTTAGATCCAATAGAGAACTAGGATAAGTGATCAACCCAATGCCTCGTGTGAAGGTGTGGGAAGTGAAGGATATATCTGAGGGCGAGATGAATGATAGGAAAGATGATGATGGAGCAATTTTTGGAATGCTGACAGGGGAAGCCGGAGCATCAGGAGAAAACCCGTCCCTGCGTCATGTTGTCTACCACAAATCTCACTTTGCGCTCGCCTAGAATCGATCCCGGGCTGCCTATTCCATTACTTCAGCTACAGGAGTTTGCATCATGAATCGTTTAACATTTTCAGCAACTTCCAGGCTTGTATATAAGCCACCATTTAACATGCAGTTTACTGCTGATTATTCATGTGCGGATTATCCGGTTTGCGAATTATCCGTGCAACCTCCTAAAATATTGTACACACACATGCACGTACACACAATCATTGTTCTCTAATAAAAAGCAAAATAAGCGACCCGCCGAGTGACAATAAGTAACATACCTATTATTTAAAAGAACACCACGTGACAACAAGTTATCTTTGCCGTTCCGTTCAGTTTCTTTGATGTTATTCAGCATGTGAAGTCAACGAAGCACGTTGAAAGGCATTTGTAAAAGAGATGCCGGATAAACAAAGAACAAACGTCATGTGTTGATATTAAAATAAAATTAGAATCAATTCAAAGGTTTGAGAAGGGGGAGAAAAACTGTCGATTGTGGGATTGGAATGTAGAGTTCGAAGTGCTGTGCGAAAAATGTCAACTTCTTTTAACAAATACAATAAGCTCTTAATGTAATTTTCTATTTGCACATGTATCTTGAGCATTAAAAGCTGTAACTTACGGGTTTCTTGATTATTCATGCATCTTCTATGTACCTTATATTATCCTGTGTAATTGAGAATATACTGTATTTTATAAAAACGTTAAATTTAATATTGATTATATAGTTGTAATAATACTAATAAGAAATATAATAAAATTGTTTACAGAGACCACAGAAAGCATGCATAGGTTATATGATTATGGTGTATAAAGAGGGGAACACCTAGCACACTGTCCCTTATATAATTACATTATGACTATCAGGAGGAAGGGATGAAGTGAGTGAACCACAAAAGGCTACGGGGCGCAGACAGACAACTATGACGTGTGAAGTCATAATAGTTACAAACTCGAAAAGCCGTGTAACCGCTGGACCTGCCAAGAGAGGTTAGTCAACGACCCGTCAACAAGCAGCCTTCCATTGTCCACGGCGTATACTGTTTCCTCTGAGCAAATATCCGTGCCACCTGACATACACCAGGCCATCTTGGAGGATGAGAACGAACAGAATGAAAGGGAAATGATAGAGAGGATATTTTTCTAGGTGAGAAACCACATCAACATTCTCCTAGCGACGATAGTAAGCTGCGAATGAACTCTAGATCAGGGTGAGCGGTGTACTGAAATTGAATCAGGAATGTCTCGAATTCGAGACTCACATTGCCGCGGAGACACCTTGCAGGAAATCTTAGTCACAACAATACGCTTCGAAACACAAACCGAAATACAGCCGAAGTAGACTCCGAGAAGCAAAAGTTATATGAGCCAGCCATAAACTGTTATGAAGGCAAATACAGGTTGTCTCTAAAATCACTATCCAGTTCAATGAAAACGCAATATTTTGTTTCTTTTCTTTTCAGATACTGGTATCATAGTACAAAAAACTTAGCACAGAAGAACGGGTTGCCATTGTTTGTGCACGGGAACGCGGATTGTCATATGAAGGCGCCAGAGTGGAGTTCACCCGTAAATTCCACAAACCAGCCCCATCAAGAGCACACATTCTTCTGCTTGTGAACAAATTTAAGCGTACTGGCAGTGTGTGTGATGAGACACGTCCTGGACGACCACACGTTTTCGCAGAAACAGTGCAGCAGGTTCAAATTGCCAGTGATAGGAGTGCGAATTTGACGCCTCAGTAGGGAATTGAACATCCCTCGCAACACAGTGTGGAAAATTCTACGTTTCACTCTACGAAAACGTCCGCATCACATTCAAGTTCTGCACCATCTTGAGGACGAGGATTTCGCCTGTCGTCGGGCAATGTGTAATGACCTCCTGAAATGTGTAGAGAATGAGAATTTAATGGACAACATTTTGTTCTCCGATGAACCCACTTTCCATGTTTGTGGGAAAGTGCACAGACACAACGGTTAAATATGGGAATATTTAGAACCACATGAGGTATCGAAGTGGGAACGTGATACACCGAAGGTCAATGTTTGATTAGGTATGATAAACGCAAAATTGTATGGCCCATTTTCTTTGCCGAAAGGTTAATAACAGGTAACATCTACCTCAACATGTTAGAACTGTTCCTTGAACCGCAGGTTCAAGCGGATGGCATAATGGATACAGTTGTGTTTCAGCAAGATCGTACGCCTCCACAGTTAGCAAACACCGTCCGTGATTACCTGAACAGAACCTTTCCAGGGAGATTGATAGGCAGAGGTTCACCTCGACTGTGGGCTTCCCGTTCACCGGACCTTAATCGTTTAGACTTTTTTACATGGGGGTACATCAAATCTAAATTATACACTAGCAAAGTGAATAGTCTGCCTGAGTTACGGAATCGTATCAGGGAAGCAACAGGACGAATTACAGTTGACATGTTACAGTCTACATTTCGTTCCCCTAATGAAAGATGGAGTATGTGTTTTGAGCTAGATGGGGGTCTTGTAGAAGGGCACTAGAATATGTGTAACACTTCAAAATAATATTGATTTTTCAATCACTGTTTTCCTTCATTGAAATGAATGGTGGCTTTAGGGGCACCTTGTATAATATGGAGGATTTGATATTAATCGGTTGGATGGTAGGAGCTCGAGGAACCATTCTTTTCATTTTGACTTTAAATTCCCAGATCCCTTTGACTGTGTTTAAAGCACCATTTGAAGGTTCGCTAAGCTTATTAACATATCATCTATGTTTCAAAACCTCAATATTCCTCTCTGTATTGCCTGCAAACAATTACCAAATTCTATAAAATTTTATTCACTTTTAAGTTTTATCGGCTCATTCAAATGTTACTTTACTATTTATATATCACATTTCTTCCATTATTCTTGCTCTGCACCAGTTCGTTTCGCGTGTATTATGTTCCAATTCTTCTGTTTGCTTTTGGGCAAGCCCATAATTAAGTAAAGCAAAATGAATATCATCATCTATGGAATAGGATGTGTCGTCATCTGCTCAACGCATTCATATATAGTAGTGCCGTGGGTGCAGTGGGCCGCTAGTGGCGGCACGTTTGCTCTCGAGCCACCGTTTTAGCAGCCAATGACACAACGCTTCGCAACGGGCAAATATCCCATTGGGCTTGGGCTGCAAACAAAGCTTCAACAAATACAAGCAGTGGGGAGCACGCATTGAGAATAAAGTATATGACATTATGTTACTGGAAGAATTGTACATAAGCTCACTCTTTGTCATCATGGAATATCTATTAAAACTCATTAAAAAGCAAAGTCTCTGTGTAAAACAATTATTTCATTAATATCTGGCCTGAAGCCCCTCATGTATTATACATAGACAGCTATACATATGCATGCTACACCGATAAGGATTAAAGAGTAACTCCTCGTGGGTATGTAAACCAAATAAAAGAGGACTATTCACTGGGGGGATCAGCCTTTGCTCGCAACCAGTTGTTCAACGTGTTTCACATTTCCCTAATGACATCCACCTCATTATCATACGGATACATTACATAAACAATTCAGTTTTTCCATCCAACACACTGTATAAGATTTACTGTTAATATGTTTACACCTTTGTAAAATGCACAGCTTACTATGTTTAAATATTCGTTGCTGGGTATGTATTGAAGTCATAGCATTTCGAAAATAAGAAACAGTAGTTCTAACTAAAACTTACCTAGAGGAATAACGCCAAAAAGTCTCCATTTTTAAATTCACATCAGCTTTTCTATTCACCACCATCTTTCAACCAAAGTACATTGTTCACTTTCCTCGTTTACATGCAGTTTTAGCAATAAAATCTGCAAACACAGTCTGATAATGCAGTTGTACCGTACATCTTCACATTCGCAGGATTTTTAACTGATGTATTCTCCCATAGGAAAGCAGCTTTCACTAAGCTGTAGGAAACTTTTTGTTCCTTCTCATCCTAAACCCCGACATGGGCTAAAAGTACAAGGTCTTTTATTTTTAACGAGGCTGTCAATTTCCAGGATCATGTCAGCCCACCAGTGACTCGTAATTTTGACCCTGAGGAGTTCTCTTGCATACCGGAACCTAGTTGTGTCACCCAGCTATGTAACCAGCCTAGCTATCTAAGATAACCAGATCGACCCGTTGAGGTGCTCTCCATATTTAAAAACCTTGGAGAAAGAGTATCCCAGCTGGGCTCCGTGATCGTCCATGAGTCTTTATTACTAATTATCCGGAATAACCTACCATATATGGTGTGAACTCTCATCCATCACCCAAGGCATGTGCCCGATATGGGTTCAGGATTGCAGTCTCTCTCCTGATTGTTGTCAATTTATTTGGATGATCTATTTAGAATGGGCATTTAAAATTAATGGAAATTAAATTAACATTAATTTGTTTGGTATTAAATTAATTTTACGTTCAATATGCTATTTGCGGATGATCAGATAACTATAAGAAAAACTAAAAAGGCGGAATCTGAAAAGGCTTACGCATCGCCAGCTCTAAACAGATCTTACTGTGGCTAACAGCCGTCAAGAGGAGGTGATGAAGTGATAGAACAGCAGAAGGTCACAAGGTTGCACAAGACATGCCAAAGAGACGTACGGAAGTCCCTAACCAGTGGTAAGAGTCCTTAATCCCGGCCCCAGCACCCGCTTCAAAACCGCCAAGCGTCCCCACAAGAGAGTACAGCGAGCTCATGCCGCCACCCAGCACCGAGAACAGCAATTACGATGCGCAAATCTGCGTCATCTGGCCCAACTTGACATATATAACGAACTAAAAACACACCATATAGATAAGAAACTGGGGTTAAGGGAAATGATAGAAAGGAAACCTTGGCGTGAAAGTAAGCACCTCAGCATTCGCCTACGCGACAAGAGGAAACCATGGACAACTCAATTTAGAGTGCACGATCGACGGGATGAAACTCATGACCTCCCAGATGCATGTTTCCGCAGTGCCACCTTGCTCGGCGATAAAAGAATTAATTTGACCAATCTGGAATTACTTTTTGAGTTCATACTAGGAACGAAGATAACATGCCGGATTCAATGTAATGTGGTATAAAGTCCGACATTTCAGCCTTAGGTTTAAAACAGCAATAAAAATGAGAAATAGATGGTAGTAGATAATGAAAGCCTTTACACTGCACGGAACCCTAATGCCATCTGTTCGGCACGTGTATAAGCAGATATGCAGGTCTCTGTGCACACGTGTCGAAGCTATCTTCCGTCAAGAAGCAGAGATACAGTTGCTATGTACATGGGTCTGTGGACGTGATGAAGCAAGATGGTAATATATAGAAATGAGACCTAGTAGGCTAACAGTCCGTCACACAATGAGCCACCAGCTATCTCCTAACAGATCCGTAAGATATGACCAGCTTTAAAGCAACATAAAATAAAAGGTTAAAACGAAACTCAGCTTGTGGCAAACAACCAGTAAAGGACAAGGTATACATTACGTGTGAAATAAAAGTTATAATGCATATTACTGCAACAGTTGTCTTCGTATGTAGCACCTTTGGAGAAATTTTATAATACCTTTGATACCTTCCAAGCACTAATGAATTTAATGTACCTACCTCACAATTGTCAACTACACGGTGTTCACATTTATCTGTAATTTAATCGCGTAAAATCTGACGTCGTCAATAACATCGCTGATGGTACAAGTTTATATACGATTCCCCTAGCGGCTTGCGATCGTATTGGATGTGTCAACAGCAGCTTTGACGCCTCCCTCTGCCGGCAGGTAAATATACTATTTGAGAGGTGGGTCTGCCCGCGTAATATAAAGGTGCGTTATTTCGCCTGCGGTGTAGATGCGATAAAGTTTTTTTTTATAAAAAAGAACTATATACGGCACTGCAGTGCACTGCAAAGCTAATCATGCAGCCATAAAAGTAAATTATAAAGAATTTACGAAATGATAAATCAATGAACATTTATTCCACAAAGAACATCTGGTTACAGTAGACATAAATGCATATTGTAAATCTGTCACATAAAATAGGAATATTTCAATTTGATCTCAATTCTTTTCTATCATCCACAGTTTCCCCACAATGTAATTTCATTACAAACCAGAAAATTAGCAGAACATGCTCTAAGAATGAAAAATAAATTAGTGTGACAATATGTGCAAAGCTTTAATCAGTCTAAACAAGAAAATATTTCTAGTACATAGTTTTATGTGTTCATTTTCTTATATTTCCTCTCTCTCTCTCTCTCTCTCTCTCTCTCTCTCTCTCTCTCTCTCTCTCTCTCTCTTCCCCTTAAACACTGTCTGATTTGTGAGAGGTATGCTTGATGGCTTTCTGTCATAACATTATTTATTGCTTCTAGATTGGCAACAGTCACTTTATAGCGCCCAGTGTCTCTCTTTTTGCGTGTAACTGATCCTGTATCTTGGAAATGTTTGATGCACCTATTGGATTTTTAAGACTTGAGGATACCATCACTAATAGACATTTTAATTAAGCATGAGAATGACAAAATATTTATATCGTATACTGATAAAACGTAACACGTTTATTTTGCAAACAAAAGAATGTCAATTTGACGATACCTGGACACTTCTGGCAACATTACACTCCAAGGGACGTGTCTGAATGCTGGATAGCGTTGCATATACTTCTTCCTGTAGCTGTTTAAATTATATTTATATGTTGCACAAATTTTAATGCCGATACGAAACTAGCATTCAACCATGAAGACGCGGTGCGCTGTTTCATATCCAGGGTATGCTGGTTGTATTAGTTACCAGAGCAATCACACTGAGAACGGCGTAATTTGCTTACTGTTCCGCAAAAATTACTGTTTTTTCTCCGTAGAGGACACTATGATTTCAAGATACTCACCAGTCAACTATGAAATCATTCCTGCTCAATCGGAGGGCGGGAAATAAAGAATAAAAATTAACATCGGGTTCATGTAATCCTCGCTGATTTTATTAAGGAACCTTGAGTTTCTGAAAGAGGATATTTATATTATTATGCTTTTAAGCACCAAAAGGATATCGTACTTCCAAAAAAAGGTCAGCACTTCTCTTGGTAAAGCATTTAACTCTTAATCGGTCTACTTGCCAGGAAATATTTTCAGAAAGTGTAAATAGACGTCTATTCTGGGTTAAACAGATAAACTGATAGCATTTATAACAGCCAATTAATATCTTCCAACAATAACTATTGCCTTAGCAGCATATTTAGCATTCCTGAGAGACGATGAGTAGAGAATGGGCAACCGTAAACAAATTAGTTGCGAATTACAGCTTTAATAGTCCTTTGTACAGTAGGTGCTTCTTATTAGATGCATTCCATTGTACTACTGTTGCATCCAAAATAGCAGCTGGATTTAGTATTTTTCATCCAAGCTTTAATGACGTCAATAATTATACTTTCTCTTTGTCGATATATAAATAGATTTTATATGAAAAAAATAATTCTATTGCTATTAGACAATGATGTGTCCAAACCTTGAAAATTGAGTAAGGACATACAGCAGTCTCATGGGCTCATTATCCTGTATGCCTCTCCTTTTCTTGAAATTTCAAATTAACATACTTATATACTTTAGTGGCTAGCATTATAGACTCCTAATTCGGATACTCTGCGGGAAATTTCCGGTTCAAGGGAGAAAGTTCTTCTTTAGTCAAGATTATCCCTATTCCTCCCAAGAATCTGAAAGTATGAGAGCAACTGTAAATGTCTGTGCGCGTATGTGAATTTAATGTTTATAAGGAAATCCAGAGTTAACACAACAGTTAAGGAGTGAACGTGATTATAACAATGGGTAATTGTTGCAAAGTCAAAGCCAACGATACCTTCTTAAATGTTAAAGTCGGAATATATAAAATAAAAAAATCAATAAACGGTATATAGTACATAACTTTAATCACTTAAGGCGCTTCTTCACGCAATCAAGACTCTCAGAGAACACCAAGAAACTTGCACAACGTATGAAAAAGAAATCGATGTGCTGCATTCAGATAACTTTCTTTATTCACTCAACCAAAACCATATTTAAGAAGGTCATTCTTCATTCAACTCCTTACTATTACAAATAAGTTTTTATTATACATTTTCACAATTCGTTTTAGGTATAAGGAAGTTACAACAGGCTAAAGCAATGGTCAGTTATTTTAAAAAGTGAATCACGTGTGATGGTTTTGAAATGCCATGCTTGTTCAGCATATCAAGAGAAGGTGAATAGCTACCTACCACGTAACAGAAATATTTGAAAAATCAAACCAATAACAAAGATTAACTCGGAAAAGGTTAGTGCCACAAACATTTGACAAAGAGTGGGCTTTAATGAAATGTGCCTTTCTGTGTATTAAAAATTCACGAATCTCTTTATTTATCAGTTAAATACAAGTAAATTACAACAGGTAGACTTCATAGGCTATTTCCAGAAATTTGAAGATGTATATGTAATTAGTAACTTAAATATATTATTTTTATCACAACTCTGAAATACATTTTCGAGTAAATATACATTTATGACATTGTTTTTTAAGTAAAGGATACCTAGAGGTAAATGACTTCTTTAATTTTTTATTATATATATGATCCATTTTTTCTATCTTTAAGGAATATTACTGTATACAAAGTAGATGTACAATGTAATATGTAAAATAAGTTCGGTGAAATATACCGTATCAGCATTTCGCTCAACCGTATATCCGTATTTCATTACACTATAAGGAAGAACGTACCTCGGCTCTAGAAAAACTCCCATTCAACACCGAAACAAATATTACATCAATTTATTCAACGAGAAATTTAATAAACTTGGTCTGTATCTTGGCACTGCTGTCACAAACAGGTTAATTTGACATTGCGTAACTCATTTTATGAGTGCACGAATTGCTGCGAATGGGGGGAAAAACATGCATTCATATGAAGCTCCTGGGCGGGTAGGCAATACATCAGACCGCCAGCGCCTTTTGGACATTGTCGAGGTTAACAGCACAAAATTTAATTAATGTGTTGTGAAAATACGTCCTGTTCGGAGCAGAAGGGCACAGAAAACCTGAATAGATAAAGCAAAGGCTTTTGTACAAGAGGCCGGCTGTGGGAGTGACAGGTTAGCTATTGCGTACACCTGACCAACGAACAGAAGAAAAGATCTGCTCGTCCGCTGGAATAATTAGAAGTAGAATAAAAGCGTCCCTCAAAACAGCGCTAAAATTAATCACTTCTAGGGTGCAAACATAGTGAAATAATACTGTCGTATTTTCAACTTCGTCGCAAAACACTTTTGTGAATTCCAAATATACCGTGATGGATTATTTTTCTTCACACATAATGGAGCATTTGTAAGTGCAGCAAATTAGCTGTCATTTCCAAATGTGGAATTAAAGTTTGAAAGCTTGATTGGATGGTATGCATGTAAACAAACACTTGCAGGAATAAGGTGTTTTAATAATATCGCCAACATGCTGAAAACAGGCTGGATGTACTGGCGAATAACATTCGTTGTAGTTTCTGAAATATTACTGCTCAGAAATTCCACAATATATATATATATATATATATATATATATATATATATATATATATGTGTGTGTGTGTGTGTGTGTGTGTGTGTGTGTGTGTGTGTGTGTGTGTGTGTGTGTAATATTTCGGTAAATTAGAAATGGAAAATTATAGATATGCCTCGATATTGGATATGTTAGAGAACGGCAAAGTATTTGTTGAATTATCATGATATAATTTTTATTCTTTCTTAACCTAAACATGCATCAAACATTTAATAATACATGCTAGTTCCTCTAATGGCGAAGTCTTTTACTTCTTCTACAGGTTACCTCAGTACGAATAAGAAGTATTGCTTCTACCCGAAAATTGATACCAAGGTATCTCCGGAAATACATGTATTGAGAATCATAAATTAAAATCATTTTTAAAAAGAGTCTCCATGGATTTCAGTGTTTTTGTGAGATGTGCGTTTCATATAGTAAAATTTATGTAGCCAAATATTGCTGAGATTTCCACTTTAAAAAAATTCATTCAAAATCAGGTGGTCTTCAGAGGCTATTTCCAAAACATAAAAGACAAGCTGTTAATTTGTCATGAAAATGTGTTAAACTTAAAGTATTTAAATTAAAATCATGAGCCATTGTTGATGAAATCAATTTTTTTTTGAAAATGTTCTACGAAGGGGATAGTATAAAGCGGGAGGATTTTCTTGAAATTGTTCGTATCCCATAATTGAAGATGCTGAACTTATAAACAAATTTTCGTCTTGAACCTTCTTTTGGTTTCGATGCTGTTCGGCACATATACACATACTCAATGATTTTTCTGAAGCTTTCCTTTTTATTCTGGGAGTCTCAACGCGTGTATTGAGTTAAAGTTTCGTTGTATAATTTTTGAGTGGAAGACAGCACTTATTTTAGTGCTGCGGGCAAGCAGTTGAAAAGTGGAGAGGGCCTTTTATACCTATCAATTCTAGTTAAATAAACTTGAATATTTTTGAATTTACACTGCTAAACTCTAAGCATCAGAAAATGATCTGTATCGCCATGTAATTTTTGATTCTGCCCCTCAAGTAACTTACGATAAAATCACAGAGAAATAATCAAAATAGAAATTTTCGAAATAGCCGCACATCGGTACTCCTATATCAGACGTTTTGTGCTGCAATTGACAGAATCTGACATGTGACGTAAATCTGGACGATTAAGGCCCTAGGCCTCATATATCGGTATTCCATAATACTGTTTAAGTCAGAAAAAACTAAATATTGATCAGGAACTATATGGATCTGGCATGCGGAGAGCACAGCGTTTCAAATCAATTCAACTGAATATGGCATCACTGGAATTGAAGTAGAGAGAACAGCCCAAAAACCTTTACTTTATAAAGCAATCCCGAATCTTTGATGGGGGTTCTGAAGGTAATCGTCGTAGTGCTCCAGTATTGAATTCCTATAAAAGTAGTTTTAAAGCTCTCATCTGCTTCACAACAAAAGCGAATTATGCCTGTTTCGTAACAAAAAAGCTCATAAAGAGGAAAAAAACGTTGATTTTGGTGATATACACAGAAAATTCCGTGCCTTTGTGCTGATTTTTTTTTTTTGGCTTTTTTCCCACACAATGTGGCATTTTAATGCATTGCGTTGGTAAAACGCTTGCGGCTAATGGAGCTTTTCGGATCACTTTTTGCTTCCACGTATGCTTAGAACAGAACTCTAAATGACACATAGGTAATTTAAAAATTGTTTGAAGTTTTAACAGTTTGGTCTTAAGTATTTATACATTACTATAAGGTACATCACGAATGAAATAAAATAAACAACACATGAAACAAAATAAAATCAATCTAAGGAAACCGGATGTGTTACATGTACATTATTTTTCTCTACTCCTGTAAAAACTCTTCTTACAAACGCTTATTCTTTTACCTATTTCATATTAATCGAGACGTATATTAGCAGAATGTTTATTGCAAATTTGCATGTAGATACAATGGACATAGGGGTATACAATAACCTTAAGTGTCCTTCAAATCATGTAAGAGCTGGTCGTAATGTGAAGGATTTGAAATTCAATTCTGTTTACGTATCCAAGATGTAGATTCACTCTTATTTGCGTTAAATATAGAGCGTTAGAAAATATAGAGCTATAGCAAGTAACATCTCCTAAATGTTTAGATTAGAAAACTGAAGTGATCATGCAAGAGGAAGACTCAAAGGTCTATTTCCAGATAATTTAAGATGCACATTTTATTAGTAAGAAAATAACTTAAGCTTGTATTTTACTCAAAATCGGAATGTAACCTTTGTTTTTGGTTTTAGCCCTGGGAAGTGAAAATTTTATGTGTTTAAAAAGGATGAGTTTAAAGTGACTGTTTTGTGTGAATAAGAAGCTATATTTGTATGGTTGGCCATGAATGGGTAAAGTATGTAAATGAGATGATGTAAATTTAAAGAAATGTGCTGCAACGATTTTTGTTGACCAATCATAATGAGAGTTCTTTAGTAGCTATGGTGACGTAGAACAGAAAATCACTAATCATGGTAAGAAGGATTTAAATCGGCCCACTTGATCCTGGAAGGTAGAAAGTGAAGGACGTAAAATGTAAGACTTTGAGTGAGTTGGAAATTCGGAAATAGGAAGTGTTTCTTAATGAAAGACGTGAATATAATTTGTTCATCATCAAAAAGAGGAATATTGTAATTAAAATGTAATTAAAAGATTGAATAATTATAAATTGGAAATAATTCAATTATTTTGCAATTGTGTGAAAAATTAATTTCCTCGCTCTATACCACACCCTGAATACGGAGTTCCCAGGTTTTACTGACTTGAGCTACGCCAGAGAACATCCAGTACTTCCAGAATTATCATCTTTTCTTTTCTCCACATATCAAGATATAACATATTGTTACATAAGGCAGCGCTACGTGGGACTCTATGGTTCATCATCCCATGGCTTCATCATCAGAATTCCTCATCTCTTCATCGCATACGTAACATTACGTTACATATGGCTTACCAAAGTGGTGCTTCGAGGACATCATCTCTACCTCCAAACATATTAAGCAACCGTTAGAGTTAGAGCCGTTTTAGGAGCATTTAAAGTTCTGAAACTTTTTCAACGTAAAGAGCACTTTTGGTTGAACATTTTTCTTTATAAACTTCATGTTATACCCTTGGTAGAAGCTGACTAAAATACTTAATTTGGTATTTTGACAACTTTTCGTTTTTGAGCTATGCTGTTAACATGCAAACAGAAATCGTACTCACGAGCGCACACACACATACGGACGGAGAGACGAACATACCGAGAGATTATATTTCCTAAAATTTCTCACATCTTCCTCCTCAGAATGTCTGAAAACGTATTTTAGATGAAACCTCGGTATCGAAATTTTGGATAAAATACAGCACTTTTTCTATTTAGATTAAGTGTTGTTAAATATACTTTACTGTGATTTTAGCTCATTTTAACTATCGATTGTTTTCCATCTACATTGTTGAGGTTAAGAATCATGTGAATACGATTGCTAGCAGAAGATATTGAGAGATTGGCTGACAAAAGGGATTACGGCAGAGAGGAAAACCTAGTGTTCGTCGTGTGAAACTCTGTGTGTCAAATTAACGGAACATCAATTAAAAATGTCATGGACGATTTCGTAGTGGGATCTGAGAACGGGGTATCAACATAGAAGACCTGTTTGCACGTAAAAGGACAACTTTTACGTCGGGTTCTATTCGCGATGTGCCGAGAAAGGGAAGACCATCCACTAGGCATGGAGTTTGAGCTGATGTGCAGCAATTTGTCAGAGAGCCTCTGGTAAAGTCAGCAGGGAACCCATGTTCCTGAATTAGGAATACCGGAATCAACAACTGAATACAATCTTAGGAAATCACTGCCTAAGTTAAGGTTGAGTAAATGACCCAGCCTCAACTGACATCAAAGGATAACGCAAGCTGGCGCTATATTAGAGTAGATGCGAAAACACCGATGTTAATAAATGAAGACTTGAAGAAGGCGACGTGGAGCAATGGAGATTGTGACCCTTAGGTTGTTTCAGAAAGAGGACATGCTGGTGCTGTGCAAAGTGGAGAAACACATAACTTCGTCTCTCGTTCCTTAAATATAACTTAGAACATTAAAATAAATAAAAAATTAATATGTGTACTTGACTCTCAAAGTAGTTTGAATTAAATGAAGTTTACGTACCTTGTACCGTTCTCAAATGTAGCCCTTCAATTACACTAATCCACTTACAATGGTACTATCACTATGCTCATACTTGTATTTACTTGAGACTTTCACGGTATTATCTCTGCGCTCTTTGGGGCCCGTGTTCCAAAAAGCAGGTGTGGAGTTTAGCTGGATGTACCCGAATACATAGGCATAATACCACAGCATTGAACGGGAGGGATTGTTTACCCCTGCGGGCAGCGGTCTACACACGGCATGGCCGCGCCGTTGCTCAGTGGTTAGACCACTAGGCTCTCACCAAGGCGGCCCGGGTTCGATCCCAGGCGACCGCAAAGTGAGATTTGTGGTGGACAAAACGGCGCTGGGGCGGGTTTTCTCCGGGACTTCTAGTTTCCCCCGCCATCTCATTCCACCGGTGTTCCAACTTCATCTCATGTACCATCAGTGTCACCGCCTACGGTGCCGTATGTAGTAAAAGCGGGCGTTAAACACTACACATTTACATGTGGCATACGTAAGGATCTCCGGCTCAAAGCTCACGAGGGATATCCAGCAGCTTCTTACAACAGATCGCATGTGGCACTTTTCAGGCTTCAATGTTGGACTTTGTGGTTCTATTCCGCAGAAGAGTTTTGGTGCACAGGCCTCAAATAGAGCAAAGATTTTGCCATCACACTCTCAAGCGAATACAGCTATGAGCATAGTGATAGTTCCCTGGTATACTCGCCGAGGTCTACTTCCCATAAGCCCCAGCCCCGTAGGACCGGGAACCCGGGCCTCATCTGTTATTTCCATTAGGACAGCACCTATTTTATAAGCTGCCCCCCCGTCTGCCTTACGGCAAACAGGACGGATGTGGATACGCCACATACGCGCCAGTCCTTAATGAACCAGCTACCAAATAACCTTGGTAGGGCCGCCAGTGTCTAGCTCACCAGCTACTAGCTCTGCAGGCTAGTCCCCGGGACTTATAGGACAACCCTCTGCCCCCTCCGGGCGGCCCTGGCGACCTGGCCGGAGGTACCCAGTTGCCCGTGGGTGACGGGAACCAACTGCCCCCTCGAGACCAACCCAATCCGAACAACTCCCATGCGGGAGGGGCTCGTTATGTTCGGCCCGAGGTTCCTCTAGTAACGTCAGAGGTACCACGAGTGCTAGGGGTCCGTAGCGCCCGCACTTTGGCAGCTAAAAGGGACGGATCCCTTCCCCTACGGGGAGTTCCCTGGTATGTGATAAATAAAGTATGTTTAGCAAATGATATTTCATCTACTACAGTATAAAATCTTCTTTAATTATAGCTGTCATTGTATAGTGCGATCCATATAAACCTGAACCACTTCAATATACCATAAGTTCTGAACCAATATTAGGACACACGTGTATTTCGGGAGAATATGATACACAATTAGTATATTACAATATAATAGTTACATCTGAGAAAAAATGTTGGAAGTGTCCTCCACCAGCATCTATATATGTTTGCACTCGTCTCATCATATTCTCTGAAGCTTTACTGAGAAGATATAGAATTGAGAGAAGGTTATTTCCAGCACGTGTCATGCATCAAATGATGCCATGGAACTTGTAATCAGTTTCTTTGATAATGGAATAATCTGAAAAGATCTGTGCCCCCCCTCACCAGATTTTTCTTGTAGGGTTATCTAAAAATAGAGTGTACAAGAATAGGTCACGGGCAATTGTTCTCAAGGAATAGATTCAAATCGAAATAAGTAACACTGTCGAGGATAGTCTCCGTAAAACTTCAAAGAATATGATAAGACAAGTACAAACATGTATAGATGCTGGTGGAGGACACTTCCAACATTTTCTATGAGATGTAACTATTATAGCGTAATCTCCCAATTGTGTATTATATTCTCCCCAAATACTCGTGTGTGCTAATATTGGTTCACAACTTATGGCATATTGAAATGGTTCAGGTTTATATGGATCACACTATAGTATAATTAACCTATTTATAGTCAGATTAAACTTGCATACTTAATTATTAATCCTAAAATTGAACAAAAATCGTATTGTTTTGCATTCATACGAGAGTCTCTACACGTTATCGTTTACATTTATATAGCTTTTACTAACTACTGCTACGGAAGCTAATTGTTTTATACACTTCTTGTTAATCGAAGTTCAAAATAAATATTTTCAGAGCTAGCTTATTTACAAATTTAGTTTATTTACAAACCCAGTTTAAAAACAGGGTGATACATTGGCCTATAAACTTTATACTACTATCATTACTTCATGAAAAATAACTGGAAAGCTAACCCACTCAAAACTTACGACGTATGGACAGCTTTAATAACCACTATTAACTTGGAAACGACTAATATCATAAAAATATTATTTAAAATAAACGGTGTGTTTCAAAAATATAAAACTGTGTATGGTATATCATAGTTTAACCAGTTCAAGAAAGTTACCAAAATGTCATCTGAATGAAAATAGTTTCAGGCTATTTCCATAAAAGTAAAGGAATATACATTTTGGTGTGTAAATATCTGCAGAATACAGTTCTTTAATAAAGATATTTAGTGCAAAATGGAAATTTTCTAAAGTTTTCGTTTCAAGGGGTAATTTAGAATGGGTGGAGGGCTTTTGTTGAAAATTTTCGCATTTGTGGAACTATCTCAACCTAAATATTAGTTTGGCATTATTGTATTATTGGTATTTCGTTTTAGAGTTTATCACGCAAAATGGATAATTTTGACAATGTCTTTGGCTTATTAAAGCGGCCTCAAAACATAGACTGATATTGACCTTTTAGGCCAACTAGCTACGCGATAAAGAAAGCCAAATACCTACACTGAAGTGTATATTTATTGAATAAATCTATCCAAGCTTGTGAACATTAACTTTTAATTTTTCTAACAACTTTTTAAGTATAAATAATATTGCTGCCCACTATTTTGGGTTCGATAAGTTTCATTCCCCTTAAATTATATTAATACAACAAATCATATTTCACTGTTTGGAGGCTCAGCTTTGGAATCCCTCTTGTTAAACCAAATAAAATCCAAAATATATCTCAAAATACGATTTTCTAAACAAAGATCTAAATTGAAATTTATAAACTATAAAAGATTGACAAAAAGGCAGTGAAGGAAAACATAAATCTCGTTAAAGGGCTTATTTTATATCAAAAAGATTTTGTGGCGTTAATTATTTGCACGGTGCGATTTGAATTTTAAATATTTATAACACTTTAAAGTAGAAAATTGCTTCTCTCTCTTTCTTTGTGTGTATGTGTGTGTCTTACTGTCTCGCCAATGTAAAGAGCACAAAATTTAAAATCTATCACATAAGGATAAGTTTTCAAGATTCCACTATGTGATCAGTCTATGATAATTGCCTAATCACATTTTAACTATTAGAAAATGTGTAATAAAATCAGAAATACGGTCATGTGAATTCACCTTAACAGATAGATCTTTTTGCGCTTAACACCCCTACATAATGCACACGAAACCCTAATGATGCATGTAATGAAATAACTGAGAAAGACGGGTCAGGGAAGAAAAATATCCAAAATGAAATGTGTAGTGTTTAACGCCCGCTTTTACTACATACGGCACCGCAGGCGATGACACTGATGATACACGAGATGAAGTTGGAGCACCGGTGGAATGAGATGACCGGGGAAACCGGAGGTCCCGGAGAAAACCCGCCCCAACGCCGTGTTGTCCATCACAAATCTCACTTTGCGGTCGCCTGGGATCGAACACGGGCCGCCTTCGTGTGGCCGAAAAATGTCTAGGCCTAAGTTTAAGGTATATCTGCACGGTGTTCGATGATTGAGGAGAACCCGAAACAACCTCAGCCAGGTCCTGGTTGAATTACTTACCACAAAATTTAACAGATTTTATACGTGAAAGAGTACCAATAAAGTAGCATTATCCATCCTCGCCGACCCTAAGAACCACAAGTAAGAAGTGACTACGCTCTCCTGTAGAGGCATAGAGAGATTATTGTTACTGTGCTAATAAATTCCACCTAATATTGATTTCCAGGAACAACCATTAGTGAATATAGCACCAAATTGTTTTTCTGGATAATTCAATAAAGGAAGTATGTCATGGGACGGATATTGCTGAAGAAATCCCTGACGTACTGGAGTATATCCTTTGTTTCTCTACCTGTCTAATAAGCTTTGATGAAAGTCTGAACTAAATAAAGCAACAGAGTTATTTCATTTCATTCCAAGAACATAACTTTTGTAATATGTCCTCTTGAGGTGAAGCAACCGCAGAAAACTTGATTTAATTTGCCAGAAGTGAAATTTATCAAATACTGTTCCACGTAACATACCAATAATGCCTCAAAGTTCCTTTCGTTCAGCGACATTCCGACAGAAAAAAACGTCGTTACTTTCGTATGACTTCTTTTATCCACTATATCTTATATGGCTTCTACTATTATTGAAAAAGCTGCAGGTGTATACAGTAGTATAAATCTAGCAGGTATAAATATAGTGCATACCAAAAAAAAAATAGTCTTTATTGAGACTTCATCGAATTATTTATTGTGCATATTAAAAAATGTCACAATTTACAACGTAAGGCTACATTTATTTGCATTTATCTTGTAGCTACCTTGGCTCACATGACGCCCTGGCCTTCTGCTCTGCCAGGTAGATCTTAACCTCCATGCCTCCTTCTGACTTAATTAGCCACATTCTTCCCCCTCATCTTCCTTTCTTATATTCTTTATACTTCATGCCCATTTTACTTTTACTTTCTTTAAGAACTCACCAATGCTTCTTACCCTCTTTTCCTCCTTTCCCGTTAACAGTTTTATAGCTACTATCATCTACTCTACTTTCTCCCATTTTTCCTCCCAAACCTTTTCTCTCCACATTGCAACCTCCTCGCATTCTGTTACATAGAGTTCTATGCTTTCTTTTCCCACACATAATTCGCAAATTCCCTTTTCCCTACCTCTTATCCCTCTAAGAAGTATTGTTCCTGTTCTCATCCAAGCTAACCCTTCACTCTCTTGCCTGTTTCAATATTCTACATATGTTTCTCGTCCCCAATTTCTTTTTATTTGCTTGTAAAACTATAATGATTTCATATTTTGTACACCTCCCCATATTTGCTGCCTTTCTATAGCTTCAATTCTGCATTTTGCCAATTTACCAACCTCGTTTGTATTCCTTCCCTCTAATCTCTATATATCTCCCATTCCTATTTTTTCCATAATTACTCCTATGTCTTCCCACCAACGATTTGGGTTCTCTAATCTTTTCGGCTGTTTCATGCATAATTTAATAATTTTCCCTTTTTCTCTGGTCAAACACCTATACCAACATTTTATTACTCTGGCCATTATTATTCCATTTCTTCTTGTCTTTCCTAATTTTACTAAAGCTACTTCCCTAGGTGTTGATCTTGGTAAGCCTAGATTTTGGTCCACCATTTTGTTCATCTCTGTGCCACCCAGATCTCCATTGCATACATCATTTTGGAACCCACTAGTGCTTCATATATTCTTTCCACTTGGTTGTCAGTTCTAGCTTATATTTGCATATTTTTATCCCATTCATTGCCGCCCTTCCTTTTGCTTCAATTCTCCTGTGTGCACCCTACTTTCCATTGTTATTCAACCTCACTCCTAAGTATTCAAATTCATTGACCACTCCTATCCTTTGGCCATTTAGTATCCACTTTTCATCATTTTTTTAGTTTAACTCCCCTCTTGAATACCATAACTTTCGACTTATTTATGTCTTGATTTTTTTTCAGAATTGGAGTGCGAACTCACGTATAAAGCATTCACCATAACCTAAAGATAAAATCTTTTATTAGGTTCAGCATTTTCCAAAGATGCGTCACCAAGATGGTCAAGAGAATTTCCCATCCCAAACAACACAGCTCTATGGCACACCTCTATAATATTTTGGATTTTCTCAAAATGGCTATAAGGATCTACATTAAAATACCATATGAGATTTACATGGCAAAATTATGTGTATCTTTAGTGTTCCAATAGTACTCTATAACGTCATCTACATTGGAAAGGAGTTTTATGTAATTTTGTATAAGTGGTAAATTTTATGAAATATACTAAGCAATAAAATGTGCTTCATAGGAAACATAAGCCCCTTTAAAGCATACAGTTTATTTCTTCTTCTGCCTAGCAAGTATAAGCCATTCGGCCTGTTCCGGTCTCAGTCCTTCTTTGCCTGGGCCCTCCCGAATTTCTTCACCCTGTGGGTTTATAATTTAAAATCTTACTTGGTGTTCTTGTGCAGTCCATTCTTTGTAGGTGTTCATCCCTGTTTTCTCCGCGTTATTTAAATGTATCATGTATGTTAAATATATGTAACTTTTAACATATATCCAGGTTTCACATTCTATCTTTTCTTGGATGTCCAAATTCTGCTCTTAAAATTTTTAATTTCTGTAGCTTGAATGTCACTAAACTGTTTTTGTCTTATCATCTAGGATTCACTGTCGTGTAATAAACTGGCGCTGCCATTATGTTGTAAAATTGTAATTGTATATCGGTCCATGTTGTCTTTAATATTCCTTGAACGAGTAGAGTCAGACTGAAAAATTCAATTCCATAGCCGGGATTTGAAACAGTGATCTCTCGCTCTCCGAGCAGATGCTCTAAACCACTGAGCTACTATGGCCAACATGCCGACATGACATTAAATTCTCCAAATGACTCGTATGTTTCCCGGTAGACCACTAGGGGTTCTCATATGCTATGAGACACGCACCTTTTATCGCGACTTACTATACTGTAAGTACCTAAATCTGGCTTTCAGTCTTGCTCTGCTCATTCAAACTTTTGCCTGCACACGGCTAGTGTGGAAGAAATGATTATTTCTTTTAATATTATTCTTATAGTGCCACACATTAAATGGCATTTTTTTTATTTGGTATATTTATTTCAAATAGCTTTTTCATGGGATTAGGTATTTATAAGAATCCACCATGAGCTCGAAATTTACAATGTTATTTTGTAATTTCTAAAAGTACTGTCGCTATTCCTATGTTTCTCGTGATATCATGGAAAGAGTAAAGTGTAGGTAATAATATAACAATTCGTGTTTAAGTAACTGTGGATTCGGTTCCTGTTTAGCCCGTGACTCTCAACGAAACCCTCAACTACATAAAGCTTTAATTCGATAAACTTGAAGTAGATAAATAAATACAGAAAATTATCAGAATGTTTCTTTAAAATAAAGTATTATGTGTAGAAAAGGGCATGCGAATGTAATATATAGTTTTTCATGCTGACGTTTCTATAAATTATCTATTTGCTCTAATATTCCTTTGATATTCATGTTTCTCTTTTATCTTCAAATTCCTTTGCTAATTTGTCTCTGTGCAATTTATGATAACTTACGCGTGAAGCTGTATATTCCAAATTTCTGCAATGACTTATTCAATAAATTATTAAAAATGAACTGATTCTTTATTTAATTATTCGTCAGAATTAATTGTCACTTAGTGTCTCCCAACTTTTATATCTCATTCTTTATGCCTGTCATTTCCTGTTCCTCTCCTCACCACGAATGTTGAGAAGGTATCGCATTCATCTCAGGCATGTGGTACTGATATTGGGCTTTAGATAGTTTTAGGTACTCTGAAGCCTAAAATACGTTTTAAGAAAGGATACACTTGTGTGTGGGCCCGTGTTTGTGGCTTTGAAAAGAAAACTCAGATATAAAATTTCGGTTAAATATCAAAGGTGTACAATTTGCGCATGTGACGAGAGTGAAAAGACCAAGTCATCACATAGAAATTATTTGTTAAAACATTTAACCATCCTAAGTCTACTGTTTTAATATTTTATCTAGAAGGAAGTGAGGGTCATCTAGAAGTCCCTTCGTCGTTCTTGTGTAACTAATACTCACCCAGAGAAAGCAATTTCGTGGCAGCTGTGTCTCTCGCGAGCGTATGGTTATAACGTTCCTTGAGTTAAAATATCTGTTGAGTACATTTATGTAATTGAAACGGGTAATGTAGATAAATGATATGAAGCTCACCTGCTTAAGATGTTCAAACTCTTTACCATTTTGGATGCGTAGAGCCAGACTGAAAAATTCAATGCCATAGCCGGGATTTGAAACAGTGATCTCCTGCTCTCCGTGTGGTTGCTCTAAACCACTGAGCTACTATGACCAACATGCCGATATGGCATTAAATTCTTCAACTGACTCGTATGTTTCCCAGTAGACCACTAGGGGTTCTCATATGCTATGAGACACGCACCTTTTGTCGCGACTTACTATGCTGTAAGTACTTAAGTCCCAGGCTTCATATTTAAACTATTATATTTTATTTTAGGTAAATTGATGGAAATAGTCATTTCTTTCACACCAGTCGTGTGTAGGACAAGGTTTGGATGAGATTTTTCAGTCTGGCTCTAATCATCCAAACCACAGCCTACACACGACTAGTGTGAAAAATATGATTATTTCCATCTTTACCACTTCTTGAAAACATAATTTCACTCGTTTTAATTTACATTGACACACTAATTGAAAACCGCATTCGTTACAGATGTTGTTTAATCTGAAACTGACGTTTTCAGCTTATCAATTAATTATTTTGGAATATTTTCCGTGAAGTTTTAGCGGCTCACTAAAGAAAATAATCGAAGCAGGTCAAGTCAGAAGATCGTGGAGGCCAGAGACCTTGAAAAATTAAATCTTTCCAAAAAGAAAAGCGGTCTACTAACAACCACATAGTAATGGGTTGCCGTGATAAAATAAACCATTCACCCTATATTAATATAGTTGTACAATAAATGGATATTTATTGGGGATATCCTAAGAGTAATTATCGAAGCTAACTGAGTTGTTGAAACAAATTGGCGCAGTAATTCGCCGGCGAGGGATCGTACAGCAGACTGTAATGCTCTCTGAAAGTATACTAAATATAAAACTGATTAAAAGTATTAAAGAAAAAATCTAATAAAACATAAAGACATATAAGAGGTTTTCTAGACAGCATTAGGATTTTCAGTACATCATATGCGTGAATTTTCTGAATTTACGCATCTGGATAAGTGAAGCCAACGTTCAGCGGTGAATACTGTCCTATCTAATACATCAGTTTCATCGCGCACAATAAACTTTTTAAACCATTCACAAAATGCACTCTGTTCAGGAAATCTGTGGCGATTTAATTTTTACATGGCTGACACCTTCACATGCATACAACAAAGGCTATTTTATATTGACTTTGATGCAGAACCGGCAGAAATCTCACCTTATTGAGCTGTTGCTTTGTGTGGATTTTTAAATGTTCTATCCGATATATCTACTACTGTTTCTTCTGGTAAGACACTGTATCTACCACGCTTTAGAGCATATGTGAGTACGTAACCTATCTCACAAACTGTATTAGTTAAATCAGAATACCTCGGTGCGATAATTTTGAGTTAAGGAACCTAGCAACAAAATATTGTTTCATTTTCACTGTGCAGCTTTCACGTTCATTAAGAAAGTTTGCCATTGGAAATACATGTTTCTCTGTAGAACACATTGCCGTTATCTTATACACAGATCAATGCTGTCAATAGTTACATCTCAATAACTGGCATTCACCGACTTGTGTGATTAATCTGCTGTAAACCACTACAATCGGTCAGTCGGAGTAAAATGGCACAAACCTTATTGTACCAACTTTATCTCGTGCGATAGGCACCAGTACAGTATGGAGGATGTTGTTGAATATTTAATAACAGCATTTCTTTAAAGTGAATTTGAATTAATTGTGAAGTATACAGAGTAATAATCCTCTGTGTGTATAGTTTAAGAAGTGAATAGGAAAAGTCATTCGAATGTAACATATGATTTTTACTTTGAGCCACTTGTACAGGAGCTCCTCTTTTTTTGTTTAAAGCTATAAATTTCACAAAACATGCATATTTTGAAGCATTTTAAATTATCTTGTAAAACATTAAACATGAGATTTTTAATTTAATCCACTAAACAGTATACACAATTAGTTTTCGTAAGCTTCTATTTTTTTAAAATGGCTCTTCACAATATTTACCATATTTTCATTATATCTACATAAAATGACATACCTTGAATTGTCTAGACATAGCCTATCAAGTCATCTATTCGGAAGGAATTCTGGGTAATTTGTTGTTGTTGTAATTTACGTCCTTTAACTTTTTAAGTCATATTGGACGATGAATAGAATGGATGAAATAACGCTCAAATGCGCCCAGGGTCCATTGAGCTTAGAGTTACCCGACATTCGCCGTTTAGGATAAGGGAAAACCCCGGTAAAACCTAATACAGGTAACTCTGACCGAGATTCGAATTTGGGACCTCTTGAACGTGAGGCGGACATGCTACCATCTACGCTACCGAGGCGGGCTAGGTAATTTTGTTTAACCGATAAACCTTAAAATATGTAAAAGAAAAAGCCTACCACAAACAACGTATGAGTTTTTTTTGGAGTAGTAGAAGCTATCATTTCCAGAGAAATTTGTTATTCCCGCTTTGAATTTTTCAACGACGATATTTGTGTTAGGTGTTTCTCGCGATTTCAACAAAGAAAACTTCTACAAATATTCGATTTCTCCCAACATGCAAGAACGTTCAACTGTTGTGTAATTATCTATTTCAGGAAATATTTATCTCGATTAAGGTGAAGTAAAAGATAAAAATGAGCGCTCCTAAAAATAATGATTATAGCTTAATCAAAACAAAGAAATACTGGTAGAAAAGGGCAATGCGGCTGAATCACATCCATTTTGGTGTAGAGGTTCATTGTTGAGGGTTACGACTTTTGCTCTTTATATACTATTTTCACCCTCCACCTTGCGAAGTAAATATAGAGTTCATACAATAGAATTTGTTAATGTTAGGACTGTTTTTGTAACATATACCCTTACAGGCATAGAAATGAAACATAGGGAGGGTGTAACAAGCAACAGAAATAATATCTGAGATAAGAATGGGGAGAAATGGAACTTCGCATGACAGTCCCTCATTGTTTTAGAAGAAAATAAATAAAAATAAAGTAAAAAGAACATGTGGGCTTCTGAACTGGTAATACTGTCATGGTTTAAATGAGAAGGTAATACACATCTAACGGGGTGGAAAAGAACCACAGGCAGCAATTTAATGACGTCACGTTATGGTGTATAAACGCACAAAAACAGCCCCTATCTACGGTGTCGCAGCCATCCTGAACATAACGGAAGAAGAGAAATGGATATAATGAAAAACAGTGAGATTCTGATGCTGACTATAGGGGTGAATTGTATCTAACTAGCCATTCGTTAATGCACAAAAACTAAAACAAAACATAATCAAATAATGAACGGTAAAATCGCGCTGGTGAATAAATGAAGGTATAAAGAAATAAATTGAGTTCATGCCTGAAAACGTTCGTTATATTTGGCGTATGGAACGAGTAATAAACTGTTTCTTATTTAAGTTTATTTAGAGAGAATAAAACCTAGACGTCTCACTGAATTTATTTCCTTAAGAATTAAACATAATTTTCAATATGTTAGCACCCAACATCCCTTAAACCATCCTGCTAAGACTAAAGCCAAAAAAGAGAACTTAGTGACTTTAAGAGTCAGTGTGACATGGAAATGAAACCCTCTGATTTAAGTTTATTGGATGGAAATCCCAACATTGGACACACTGAATGTTGGTCATTTCCAAAGCGTTCGTAAAACATAGTCCTAGACACTTGATGAGCAAATTCAAAAACAGTTGACTAGTTGTTCCTTGATTCAACAAACAAAACAGATAATACACAGCTCCGCTTAACCAAAATAGAGGGAAGAGAGCCGTTTTGGATGACGCAACTTTTTCCGGATAATAGAGTTTATCATTTTGAGCTGCAAAAGAAGGAAAATAATTGTACTGCAAATGCTTATAGTTGGATGAAGGCAAAATCTGAAGGAGACTGAAATCCAAAAGGGGCTGTGAAAGGCATGCACTGGTAGTAAATATATGTACTAATTTCAATACAAATCTTCAACTATTACTTTATTATAATACGCTTACAGTACTTAGGAAGCCTTTTACATAAAACAAAAAATATTTCTCTGTACTTCAAACCTCGAGCATCTATGTCACGTTTGGTAAAATTATAACTGTTTTTGCTGATTCCCTTCTATGTTACTCAAAACGCAAAGACAACATTAAAATTAAATGTTATTTTTCTGATAGTGCAGTAATACAATTCTTCCCGATATTACACTCGAATGCGAATGTTTAATTTATTCTACCATTTATGCTTTAAACCCTTCGTCGGTTGTCACTCGGTCGTTAATGGTTTCGAACTTAGCATTTTTATTGCAACACACGTTCTCTTTGTTGACACCTAAAACACAAATAAATCACTCTGACCAGTACTAACAAAAAACAAGGCTGAGCTCCTGATTGAATACGTGCGAAAGAATACTTGTTACAGCATTGTTTGAAATGAGGTGTACATGGCGAGGGTAAACTGCATACCGCGTATATAAGGGACCAAGTACCTGCATTGGAATATAGGGTTAGGCCAAAACTACATCGCCAACTGCCACAGCAGCTTAAGTTTGAGTGGCTTTGTGTCATTCCCAATTCTTTTTATTTGTTTTTTTTTTTTCACTTTTTCCTCTCCGACGTTTTGAATAAGGGATAGCGCAGCAGGCTCAACATGCTTCGATGTCTTATTTGCAGTTAAGTTGGGTTCAGTGCATATTAAACAGTTTCAAACTTATTGTTACTAACCGTTTTCGCTTAACTTACCAGAACCTGCGTTACATGAAAAAAAGAAACCCTTAGAGAAGTATTCCCATTTGTGAAGCAAACATTTGCTAAGAGAAGAACTGAGACAATGTAGATATATTGACCAAACCCTTCACTCCTTACAAGTACTCTTATATTCATGTAACCTGCATAATAAAATGAAATATATGCAATTACATTAATCTGTTATTATCTGAAACGTGCAAGAAATATTTAGAAATCAACTAAGGTACTCTTGTGGAGAACAAAGAATAAATAGGCACCACGAACTTTCCTAATTCTGGATAGAAGATACATCTGAAACTGGAACAAGTAAACACATTATTAAATTTTAGATGAGTCGTTTTACACATCTGCTTCACTTTCGTACCTATTTTGAGGACATGTTTCGCAAACCATCGTTTGCAAATCATCGATGCAAACGATGATTTGCGAAAAATGTCCTCAAAATAGGTACGAAAGTGAAGCAGATGTGTAAAACGACTCATCTAAAATTTAATAATTTTTCGCTTCACTGTGGTGTTCCAATACAGTTAAATCTCGATATAAAGTAAACACATCTTTAAATATTTATAAAATGTTTAGTGTCATAGAAAATTATTTGATATGAACTTGATCTCTATCTCTTGTAGTTTTCTAGTTATATAAACTTATATAAAACTTCAATCCAAATGAAGAAGACTTCACTGGTTATTTTAATAGTCGTATTCTAAACATTAAAAATACGATGAAAGATTTTATATATTTTGATGAAAACAAGAAAAACTTTTTAAGTAAAGAAATACATGGGGCTTCTGGAGTACTTTTATTGCAGTTTAAATGATTCTGGGATAGGAAAAAGCAATTTTTGTTCCTTAATGTATATCAGAAGGTGTATATATGTATTTTCTGTGAAATGAACATCAGACTAAATAAAATTTAGTGTGTAAACATCTTAACTATTAACTGAATAAGCTGTTATTTTCCAATCTCACAAAATCCATTATATTCCGGGAGAGAATATACACGCTTATATTTGTAACAAAACAGCGAATTAAGTCAAAAATACAAGTACAAGAATAATTACATTTATAAAACTTTAAGTTGAATTACCAAAGATTGTTTTCTAATAATGTCTTTTTAATGTGCCTTCTTATTTATGTATAGAAAGTGAGTCACCCAAAATTACTTCACGTTCCAAAAACAAAAATAGTAGGTCAAGCTTTCCAAATATTTCGTGGAATTGTTATTAAAGAGCTACAATTTTTCTTTCTCTTATTTATTCGGTTTAACTACGTGGTTCATGGCGACAGATCTGACAGGAGGTACATCGTGACTCTGTGTGTGGCGGTAATACTTCTGGGTCTCATCTCTGTATATAACCATCTTGATTGGTCACGTCCGCAGAATCATGTGCATTAGCAACTCTACCTCTGCTTCTGTAACGTGAAATGGTAGCTTCGACACGTGTCCACAGAGACCTTAGTACATTATCAACTGTATCTCTGCACACGTGCTGAACAGATGACATCAGGGTGCTGTAGAGTCCAAATGCTTTTATTATCTGTAGACAAATGGCGAGCATTCAGTATTACCATCTATTTCATTCTTAGTATTGTTTTAAAGTCATGTTGGAACTTTGGGTAACGGGAATTGTTAAAATGCTGTCGTACTTCATTTGTTTCACGCAATTTCAAAAAAGTGACATAGAATTTCAAGACCCATGCATAAGGAATTACTTTTAATTACACCGTTATGCATGGTTATAGGTTTACTTTACATGCAACCAGTAAACAATAAACAATACTGATTTCATTGTGGAAATTTAAGCCTTTCATAACAATGTAACAGTGTAAGGTCCAATTCCTGCAAATTTAGCTCAGCTATAACTGCTTTTCAAATGGTGACGACCTGTTTCAGTGATAGCCAGTTGTATGTCATACATATTTTGAAAATTTGAAGCAATATGTATTTCAGAAAGCGTAAAAATAATCCTGGTATATATTTGCCATATCCGTGGAAATTTTGTTGTTCGAGCAAGGACAAGAAAACATTGGAAGGAGAGAGACAGTCTAGTGCCAGGAATGAAAAATGTTATGCATGCCTGTCTTGTGGACCCCAAAAATGTTTTTTACCCCCTTTTCACATAAAATTAGACTTAATGAAGAAATATGTGAACACTTTGAATAAGATTGGCAACCGCTTCACATATATCTGCAAGAAGTTCCCTGGAATATCAGATGCTAAAATTAAAGAGGGAGTATTTGTTGGTCCACAAATTAGAAAGTTGAATTCTGATACCTTATTTGAAGAAACAATGACATATACTGAAAAACAGGCATGGATTGGTTTCAAGAGTGTCCTCAAAAACTTTCTGGAAAATTACAAGTATCCAAATTACATAAATATTGTAGAAAATGTGCTTGAGAACTTTCGTAAGCTAGGCTGCAATATGAGTGTGAAAGTACATTTCCTGCACTCTCATTTGGACGCGTTTTCCAGAAAATCTGCACTGTGTCAGTGAGGAGCAGGGTGGAAGATTTCACCAGGAGATGAAGGTAATGGAAAGACGCTACCAGGGAAAGTGGAATGTGTATATGATAGCTGATTATTGCTGGTCGCTGAAAAGAGATGTATCAAATTTTTTTCATAGCAGGAACTCTACAAAACGTTCACTTCACTTCAAGGCAGTATGTAAAAAAATGGTTAAATGATCAAATTTGAGGGATGATATGAAACATCAGATAATTCTAGAGAGTGTTGTGTTCGTATTATGGATTCATTAAGTTTCATTTAATAATATAAATTGGATAGAGGCTAGTATAAAAATGTATATTTGACTATTGCCTATATTGTGAAAAATTGGTATGTGATGGGATGAAACTAAGTACATATTCTGATTCAGCATACTCAAATTAGGGATACTGACATATTAACATAAAAACCCAGACAAAATGTTAAATTTTGCATATGAGTGTTATCTGTGAACCCCCTTTGCAGGCGCAACAAAGTATGCAGGTTAGGAAACTAAATGAAATGAAATATGTAGTGTTTAACGCCCGTTTTTACTACATACGGCACCGCAGGCGATGACACTGATGATACATGAGATGAAGATGGAGCACCGGTGGAATGAGATGGCGGGGGAAACCGGGGATCCCGGAGAAAACCCGCCCCAGCGCCGTGTTGTCCACCACAAATCTCACTTTGCGTTCGCCTGGGATCGAACCCGGGCCGCCTTGGTGAGATCCAAGCGGTCTAACCTCTGAGCCACAGCGCGGCCGTTAGGAAACTATTTCTGCAAAGGTTTGTCTCTATTAATGTAGTATGCAGGTATAAGCTTCAGTGGACAGAGAATATGGACGCTATACAAATAGAAACTACGAGTAAAAATGCATAGGAATGTGAAAAAGACATTTTTAATACGCTCCTTCTGTAAACATGTATTTTCTGTATACAAGACACTGGGTTGAAAAGGAAAGCTGGCAAAAACTGTTTATCAGTGTTTTATTTAAGGAAATTTCTCCTTAGTTTTTATTGAGAGGAGGCAGTGCGCTCCACTCTTCTGTATCTATTTCACTCCCCTTCCTTTTGCTTCTGTAAATTGGCCTACTGGCTTCAATGGAAATAACTGCAATAATGAGGGAGATGGGGAAAAATGCAAATGAAATGAAAATGAATTTTAGAAATAGAGTAGGTTGGCTGTTATCGTAAGCAACGTCACAACAATGGGCAATGTTTATTAATGTCCGGTATGCGATTTCAATTTGCGGCAGGCGCACTATTCAAAAATGGCGGAAGCACAAATGGAATGGGGATCCAAATGAGGAAATTTTGAACAATATGGGGAGGATGCTAATCTCCACGGGTGTCCTGATAACTTTTATAATCCACGCATGTCGGGATGTTATGAAGCCTTGACGTGAGAACTGCCATGAATCAATAATGCTACGCGTTTTTATTGTTAAATCCCTGAAATATTGATATAACCAAACGAACAGGTCAAAAAAGATAATGAACGCATTTTATGCAAACATGTTGAATGTACGTCATTAAAACTCACAATGTAATGACATAATAACAAAAAACTGCACTACAAAACCACAATACCCGCAAAAAAGTTAATTGCATTATTGTTACATTATTTAACATTATGTAACAATGAAAACATACAAATTAAATAGCGGGAAACAACAAATGTTTGCAACAGTACTGAATTCTACAGTTCTCACAGTGCACAGATTCGTTTCAGAATTCAGATATTTCCTTTCATAACATTGCATTCATATTTAGTGTACCTAACAGACCATATGAATTGCTTTCTATTTCACTCGACATCTATGTTTTGTGATATTTATGAGTTGTGAAGCAAATTTAGCGACTCGCCAGAGAACTGGCAGATGGAGCCATTAACTTCAGTTGTGCTTTATCTTCAAATACACTCAAAACAATAAAATATTATAAAAAATTTAATAAAAGGTTTTATATGAGCTTTCTTATCCATTCAACAGTAAATTATTATTACAAAGGGTTATTCCTATCCACTTCAAATTAATCGGGAAGATGTTTACCAAAATTTCTTCATTACATATTCCTAGTAGATATAATGAAAACAGATGGATACATTAGACTTAAGCGGTGCTAAAACCTTTTGAAACCTGGTTGGTCGCTGTTTGATAGCTTTGAAAGTATATTTTAAGAAATATTCTGTTTGCTGACAGTCTGGAAATTACCAGGATCATATAAGCGCCGCCGGTATGCCGGAATTTAGTCCCTCTTTTACTACATGCGGCACCGGTGATACTGATGTTACAAGAGATGAAGATGGACAACGGTGGAATGGGATGGTGGGGGAAACCGGAGATCCGGGAGAAAACCCTCACCAGCGCCGTGTTATCCACGACAAATCTCACTTTGCGGTCGCCTCGCTGGAAGAAGGCAAACAAAGAAGTAGTTCTTTTACATGCCAGTAAATCTACTGGCAAGGGTCTGCGGGAAACCATCTATCTGGACTGGTTTCGAACCTTCGGACATATGATCAGTATGCCAGAGCCTATTGAGAGAGGGGGAGGCGAATGAACGTTTAGTGATATTCCACTTCAAAGAAGAAATAGGTAGCTCCTAAATAAAATTACTTCACTTTAATTGTGTACTTTGATCAGATCAAAAGTTTTGTGTAATCAGAAACCGTTGCGGTTTTTCAGTAAATATTTAAGACCTTTGCATATAAAATTATACCTTAAGTATTCTAGAAGTCTTGTAAACTGTCTGAGAGAGAAAGTGTCACACAAATGTGCTAATGTTCTTGAAACTCATAAGTTCAGTCGTAGTTTAACTGTTTGGAGTAATATTCATAAAGGATTTAATGAGGTGCTAGGAGTAGTCCTTATATGAAGTCAATATATGGAATTGCAAATATATGGTGACTTCCTGTACGTCCCACTTTAGTAAAACATGTAATGAAAGCATTTATGAAAATGCAAATCTTAATCAAAGTGAAATAGGGAGAAAAAAGCGTTATAAAACAGCTGTGGTACAAGAGAGGGAAACAGAATTTAGTAACAGAATAAAATAATGTAAATGTAATACATAAGGGTGTTTATATAGCGATAGTACTTGCCCACTGTTATGCTGTCCAAGTGACAAATACTCCAATAGTTCAATTACTGGTGGTTCAAGCCCAAGTTCACGTGCACAGAAAACAAAGTGGCCTCATAAACGATACTTCAAAAATTAGCTGGATTCGGGATGAAAACGAAGTAGAAGTTTTTGTGGCAGCAAATAACTGTCAGTGTTGCTCGTTTAGCTAGTTTACTAGTTTCTCGTTTACCTTATCCAAACACAACCACCACTCATTTTCTGCTTACCGTCATTCCCAAACTGATATCGGGAGTTCTGGATAGCACGTATTAGGAACAACTTTTCTGCAATCCCTCTTTTCATCAGTGCAGTGATAGAGGAAGGTTTCATGTATTACGAACAAAAATTCACCAAAAAGGAAAAGAAGAAAACAAACAGCGCTCACTAGTGTTATAAATAATGTTGCATAGAGATGGTCAACAGCAGAGATGCTGGAAACAAATGACTCTCTGTTGTTTGAGCAATGGACTTAATAAACTAGGCGAGGAAAAACAATGTACATTAAACCAGAGTAGAATACTAGTACCAAAATATGCACTTTGAATATGAGAATAAGGAAGCTTCTTATATTGCTGTAATTGTGAATATTAAACATGTCCTGCTGGAATATCGGAGTGTGAAACCTCGTTTTAGCGTGCCAGATGTAAACAAAACACAATATTATATTCTTGTGAAGTATTGCTTAGTCACTGTCACTAGGTGTGCTTGATGCGAAGTCTACAGGATGGTACGGCAGTACTGTTTTTTCCAGTTGATACCAAAATTAGAGATTCAGTATATTAGATATGAACATGGGGTACATTTGTCAGATGTAAACAGAATATTAGTTTAGTAATTTAATATGAGGTAAGGAATTCATCATCGCAGGCGGTCCTAGGGTCCAAACTTGAGCAGAGGTGGTCTTCTTCGACCCTCCTTTAGTTACTGATGACCGTAACGAAAGACACAAAGGTTCAGATGTAGCAAAATATCGATATGAGTAGGGGCGTTCTGTGTGAATAGCAGAGTTTCTTGAAAATAATATTACACAGCTGGACTACCCGTCCAGGAGGGCAGACGTGGCCCGGGAAGGAACGTCTCTGTTCCTGCCTAAATCACGAATTAAGGGTTATCGCGTAATATGCGCTTCGCATACGGTACCTGCGGAAAGTAATATAGATTGGTTTCCGACAACTTCACAATTTATGTGATTATAAAAAAGCAGTGATTAAACAAGACTTTAGCTTGGATTCCAGTGTCACCCTTACTCCTATATAAGCACGCACCCAGAGAGAAGCTTCTTGCTCTAAACTGCGGCTAGATGGCACATATCTTCAATTGGCATAACGTTACACGGAAGAGCGGTGACGCGGTGCAGTACCCACTAGTTTCACATTTTCTATCAATATTAACTATTTAAAACATTACGTAGACACTTGTGTCTACTCTAATCCCGGGCTTTTTCGTAGTTACGTCGGGTGGTAGGCGAATCCTGAGGTGATTTCTCATATCCTGTAGCCACATATCCCATATCTCCCTAATTATAAGCTGTTTTCGAATTGGGCACCGAGCAACGATGTACAGCGTGTTGCACCTGGGCGCTGGAGTCACGTTTTAAAGAAATTTCTTCCTAGGATAGGTTGGAACTGATAGCACCCGCCTCCGGAGGTTCGCGGACGGGCGATCATTCGAGGGAAATCCGAGTTTAGAGGATTGTGTGTGGGCTTGAGCGATGTCGGATGAGTTCAAAATGGCAACACTTGAGAACCCGTCCTGGTCGTCCTTTACGACCCTCGCCTCATTCCTCCATCATAGGGATCACAGGAAAAGCAACACTGGTCAGATGACCAAGGTGCGGTGGGGGTTCTGGCTCTCCTTTAGTATACACTTTTGCCATTCTTGGTCGCTCTGCTCTATAATTTTTTGTACATTCTTCCCTCATTATGTAGTTTAACGAAATTGATGTGCTAAATTTGCATGACCACCTTTACGCACCTTTCGCACCTCTTCTCTGTCTCACTGTTTTACAAAGTATGGTGTGCTAATTTTTATATTTACTTAGTGATATTTGAAATGGACGTTCAAATATGTTGTAGGTCCAAAGTTAGTTCATGAGACTGAAGTGATTGCCAAAGCTTTAAAAAGCAGTTCGCCAAATGCCGGAGTTGTATTTCTATTATTTGCACTTACTGCTTCAAAAGGTTGCTAAATACGTTAAAATACAAATTAATAAGAAATATATCTCAGAAATGGCTTTTGATACCGTAAGATTTGTTTTAAATGAGTTCTCTGTTAGAATAACATCTACATTACCGCTTGCAGCAACTTTTGATGTCTGTATCTTCGTACAGTTGGATAACGCTATATCAAATCTGTTCTCAATGAAGAGTACCACACTGCACCTGACAGTAACCAATGATGTGCATCGTATCTGTCACACAACTGTTTGAAATATAATGTATTTTAATAAAAATTGTTGGTCAGTTTATGAGAAAATAACAAAAATATCGAAACGGTTTACACGATGCCTGAAAATCTTCGTAACCCTTGTATCTCATCTTTGGAAAATAGGGTTTGATACCAAATATTTTATCTATCCTACATTTCGAGGAACTATTTTTTGTAGTGCGTTTTTATTACTACCCAGGAGCCTCGTAACATTTACATGGGCCTTTACATCTCGGCATCGGATTTTGGGATAGAGTTAGTGTAGGTAACTAGGAGTGAGAAAAATAATTGCCAGAAACAACAAAAATTATCCTGTAATTATCGGTGACATTTTGACCAAGGTATCTCTAATTGTACTACTAAAATGAAAAGCGTGTTTTTCTAGGCTGTTTATGTGATACAGACACAATCCATCAATTATCATTCATAGGATTTTCTAGAATGTCAATATACCAAAGTAGATTATGTAATTTACCTAAGCCGCAGATATGATATTTTTGACAATCAGTATTATGCTAGTTAATTTTTCGCTGACATAAATATGTTCAGATACAGTAATGTATTTTGCCGCCTAATTACTTTTTTCAAAGCTCGTTTAGCGCTTCAAACAGTAAAAGTTAATTAAAATAGAAACGATGAACAACCCTCAGCTTCATGTTTCTCACGTCTCGCATTACTAGATTACTCACATACGAATTCTTAGTGGTAACGTAGGGTGTTCGCATTTAGGAGACCCCGAGTTCAAATTCCGTACACCATCCGATCTGACCTTAGGATTTTCATAGTTTGGCATGGTCGTTAAGCGAATGCTCACATAGAATTCCTTTTAATTATTTAACCTGTCATTTGTTTTGTGCTCCAAACTTTGTTATGTATGGTGGTTAAGACACTTGGCGCCGATGGCTGCTCACAAGTGATACCGAAATTAAGGGATTCAATGAATAAAGAATATAATAGGTTTCAAAGAAACATGGTGTATTTGTTAAATATAAATATCGTTAAAACCAATTTTCAGAATATCACAATTTTTGGAAAATTCTCCATATAATTTCTAAATTTTCAATGGAGACCGCTTTCTTTTTTTCAAAACCTTCGTGTCACATTCTTGCAAAGTTTTAAACTTCAATGCGAAGTTTTGTATTTAACCTCCTTTTATAGGTGCTTTTGTTTACTCTTTTTTCTGTTAAAAACCTTTTTTGCCTTTTAGAAACGTTGTAATTGATTTTAAACTAACTTATGGATGAGCTACATACTTGAAACTTTAGGCATAGTTTAGAAACAGGCAATACTTATTGATTTCATGTAGATGTTTGTGCTTTTAGAACGTTAGTGCCCTGAGCTCTAATCGTAGGTGAATATTGTTATATTTTAAGAACAGTTAGTTTACTAAAATAAGAACGCTAATGAACTGTATATATGCACCAAATAATTACATAAAATTTAAATAAATGTTTATTTTTACCTTTTAACTTACAGGAAATTACATAAATTATTGCATTGCCTTCCAGTTCTGAGCTTTTGTTTTAATTTTCGAGCCTCTAGCTCACCGGGAGTTGTTTAGATTTTAAACAGACATGAAAAGAGTTAATAAAAAACGTTGTAAACTAAATTCAGTTTTGATATTTCACTACTACTGCATATAGAATTTGATGTCTCTTGGATTCAACGAAAATATTTTAGAAAAGAATTGCGACACTATGGTTTTCAACAAAATTCATACAAATCAGACTGCCTTTTTCATGCAAAATGTTCACTTCCTTTAGATTATCTTAAAAAGAAAACAGTCTTAAGAAGAATGATGAAAATAAATGAGCTAGAAATCTATGAATGATAAAAGAAATATATAATGTTATCCTCCATTGTTTTTTATCCTCCTGTGACAGTCTTCATTTGGAATTAATCTTGTGTAATTGGTAAACTCTATGAGGTAGACCCAACTTACAAGAGTTGCATAAGTTGTTAATGTACAGAGTGTATATAAATTAAGTTCATTTTTTGCGTTAAGAGTTTCTGCAGTTTTCTTTATATTGGTTGAACTTTCGGTATACTTAGAGTCTTTTCAACTGACACACAGCTATCCGTTTTGTCAGCTTTCATGTAAGGAGCATGCTCTTCAAAGCTATTACATAGCGAGTCGTTCTCCTAGGGGTAATTTACTTTTTTTTTGTAAAACTGAAATTATTGGAATGAAGCTCGAATGAGTCCGGGGTCCATGGAGCTTAGAGCTATCCAACATTCGTCTTTTAGGATAAGGGAAAACCTCGAGAAGAAACCTTATCCAGGTAACTCACCCTAGTCGAGCGGACTCTCTTGGACGTGAGGCAGACACGCTACCATTTACGCTACACAGGCGGCAGGTAATTTTCTAGGCACTGTTTCTTAAGGTTTTGATTTCAAAATCGGCCGAGGACGACATTGTTGTTTTCCGAGCGTAAACAGCTTTAGAAATGGAAGTAAAGCCGATAGGTCGTGTCGTGGATTTATGGGACATAACGCAACCTGAAGCCTGATAAGGAAGCCCTAAGCAAAATTTCACGCGCAATGTATAATTTGACGTTCATGTGCACAGAATTCAAGCAGCGTGCATAAATAAACCGCAAATTAAACTTAATTCCTCAAATAAAGGTTTCAATGTCTAAAAATATGACAGCTCTTTGAAACTTCTGCATTCTTCTAGTCTTGTAGCGAAATGGGAAGATTTGTTAGGAAATTTAATCGAATAATAAAGTTTGTGGAACAGTGCCAATAGTTTAGTTTAAGTATTGCATAGCATTGAGTAGTTAACCTAAGCTATATTAACAGTACATACGATTTCTACGCTCTTTCGAATACCTCTAAAACAAAAGACGCCCAACTGTTACAGCTGACAAATTCAAAAGATCAATGACTGGATGATAAATATTCCTTTGGGGTTTGACTAAACGCAGCTAGGGTTTGAACGGTCCTTAAGGTGTTTCACACAGCTAATCAAGCTTGCGGCCCATCTGTTAGGTCCCAGAAACAATATAATAGCAGCTTTGTCTCCATGATGAGGGATTCAAGGAAAGAGAGGGCGTACCAAAATTATGCATGCTGTGTAACGTTACGGTTTTACTTGGGTCACTGCAAGCCCGGAACATTTTCCCCTTCCTGATTATTTCACGAGGGAGCCTTCTCTGCTCATGTGCAATAAATATTGCAGCAGTAAGAGCGCGAAATGTGCTGTTTGCTCTGAAGATCTTCGCGGCTAGCCAGCATGTCTTATTAATGCATCTCTTCCCCGCACTTCCACACAAAGAAAACCTCCAATCAGCAGTGTGGGCTTTTAATAGTTTCACCCTGATACTTTCTGTATATCACACAATAGTTTCTAAAACTGCGCATGTAGTTCGTATTTGGACGATTTATCAATGAACATTGTCAAAGAAATATTTGGCAACTGGCGAACTTTGTTGGCTACATTGCAGGGAGCGGATCGCTTGCTTTATTGCACTCGGATTATTCCATTGAAAAACTCCCGCGTTTCTTCGTCCATCGAGTGGAATAAACGTTCGTTTTAGCTTCTCACGTGCTGAAAATAGTTTATTTTTTAGATTTTTCTTCTTATACGCACAAAGCGTTTTACATTGTAGTTTCTTGAGATATGTTTCAGGCCATACTCTGGCCTAGCGGTTAGACTGCCTGACTCTCAGCAAGGCGGTTCAGTCCCAGGCGACCGCTTGAGGGATTTGTCGTGCACAACACGGTGCAGGGGCGGGTTTTCTCCAGGAGCTCCGGTTTCCCCAGTCATCATTTCACCAATTGATCCATTATCACCTTTCCTATCATTCATTTCCCCTAATTCTATAATCTACATCTCAATCTCGTACCATATTATCATAATAGGCATCGGCTGATCTGCCATCTTGGGTACTCTATCCGATCGAAAGACTCTGCTCCTCAAAAGGCATCTCTCCAAACGCTCACTTGTGGGTCCTGGAGGTGTTAGTCCTACACATGTGGAGGGGAAATGATTGAAAAAGAAGGGATATATTCATGCCCCTTTCTCAGATAAGTTAAAATTACGTACTTAACCATAAAAACAAGGGAAAGGTAATTATTACTTGTCTTTTTCTTGTGTTTTATGTTTCGGCATTGTACTTCATGGCTACATACGCCTCCAAATTTCCCAGCATATGCGATTTCATATTATCACTATGAAGATGTTCTTTCAATAGAACACGACGCCGCTGGAGAGTGCGACATAGATGCAATGCAGTAGGTTATTGCGATAATTTTTCAGTATAATGTTTTCCCTGTAATACTGAATTTATAACCTGCATATCTTCAAAACAACAATTGCGTTCAAGATTCTTCTACAGCTTAAAAGAATATGTAACCCATCGTGATCAAAATATTTATTTTCTGGAAACATTGTCAGTGGTAGATTTTGGCTATGTCAACCAACTGAATAAATAAACTAACCAACCAACTAAACAAGTGCCACCCACACATAACTTTCTCTACTCTTATAAATCTGTTTCTGCAAATCTACTTCATGTTAATCGAGATTAACGTTACTTTATTTCCAATTTTCTTGTAGAATATGGGATTAGAGTAGGGTTAAGTGACATTCAACCGTAAAGAGCTGGTAGCTATATGATAGCTTTAAAATTCCGCTCTCTTTGGACTGCCAAGAATTAAAATGAATGACGTCTTCCCATTTGAGAAAAGTATAAGTGTTCGAAAATTCACAAATAACAGGAAATAGCTAAGAATTGGTTCAGGGTATGTATAGTGAACCATTTTGGAGTTATTCCCTGTTATGTGCGTGTGTGCGTGTTCATCTCTTAGTTTTTACGAGTTATGTAAAAGTCATCAGAACGTAGAAGATGCCTCAGGACATTCTCACAAAATTCAAAATACACATTTACATTTTCCTGAAACATTTTAGATATATGATATTTTTAAAAAATCGTTAGTAATTTTTGACAAATTAAAATCTTCGAAAACCTTTCAATTATAAGAGTAGTCTGGGATGAGGGAATTTCCTTGAAATTTGTCGTGTCGTAATGTTGGAAGATGCTAAACTCCAATACCAAGCTTTGTATTTAATCGATTGTTCGCTTTTGAGCTATGCTGTTTCTTTTTCACAGAGGGGGGGGGGCAAATTTAATGGTGGTTATCTTTTGTTTGTCATATTTTCAGTATAAATGGGCAAGTTGATACACATTGTTTTTCTTTCTTTTTTGTAATATTTTTATTTTATTTTATATATTTGATTATTCATCAATGAGAACGATGCAATTTATTTTTTTCAATATATATTTATTATTTAGGTAATGGTCAAGAATTTGTCGTTTATTTAGTGTAGTGAGGATTTCGATTCAGTGGGCGGAAAGGAGGGCGTCTGGGAGTAACGGAAGATTGGGTAGTGGCTTGAGTGTCTCAAAACAATGCATAATTTACTTTTAACTTCCATTACTACTGTAAGGGAAATCAAATTGGGTGCTCTAAGGCCCATGGAACCGCTAAGGCCAGAAGTGATTAGCCTCCAGCGTTCCTTTCGCAGGACTGTTTGACACAGTCACACACCTCTTCTACAAAGCATTTTTGGGATTCAGAGGATCTTTAGTTATTCCCACTGATGTATTGGTATACAATAGTTTGCGAGGCCTTCGTTTAAGGGCAGTAACCTAACTATATTCTACAATTTAGTTTAGTGTTGGGAATGATTTTAGTGTTGGTTTCAGATTTCGCGTTAACCTTTCATTTACGTATTTTTGGGTGAAATATAATTGACATATTCTGCTTTCGGTAGCCGGAAACGAGAGTGTATCCTGAAAATTGTTAATGAAATTGCAATGAAATAACCAGTTCAAATCTAAAATGCTAGGATCCAGCCATGAATGTCAGTAAAGTGAATTATAATAAGTATTAAAATGGTTATAAGTTGTGTTTACGATTGTATCTATTGAGACATTTCGTACATGTCCGTTCAACGTGTAAGATTTTCGTTCTTATTAAGTTTGTCTAAAGTGTGGATATTAAAACTTAATTGAATTTGTATTTATCAAAGTCTTTTGACTGCCATAACCCTCAGCTTCCTATGCTATATTGAGTGCGAAAGATTGCTTAATTTTGGTCAGAGACCTCTTTACCAGACTTGAGGTTTCTTACGTGCCAAAAACCTACGATACTGGATCACCGACTTACGGTTTGATCATGCCATCCCGCGAACTGCCGGTCCTCGTAGCCATGGTCGCTAAAGCGTATGGCTCTAGCGTTCCACCGCTTAGAGGATCGCGGCTTCGAGTCCCGCTTTGCGCATGGGTGTTTATGTGTATAGTGCATACTTGTGAAACTAGGAAAACAAATAAGAAGATAAATGGAAATAATGAAAACTCGATTACACAAGAAAAAAGAACAAAAAAAAAAAAAAAAAAAGAGTAGCGAGCTACCCCTGGACCACGGAGGAGCAATAGCGAATGGATTTTTCCAGATTCTTGGCTTTTTCGTATGCATTGAATAAATAATCTTTGTTAAAGCGTGAACTTCACGGTAGATATTTCAGTGGATTAATACGAAAAATATAATGTAAATTCACAAGAAATATAGAAGACCTCAATAAACTTTTAATTTTGAGATGTACTTTATAGCACGTAAAGGGGTTCAATGATCAACTTCATTGGTCATTACAGTACAAAACAAGGCAGTAATTTTGAGTCGTTCGCTGTAAAAGTTGCCATACATGCACAGATCACTGAAGTACAAGCGAACTAGGTATACACGTGGTCCGTGGTCCTGCTATAAATGAAGCGCATTTTATTTATTACTTTTAAGGTGCAGCATACTATGTAAATACGAAATTCTTTAGAAGCTCACTTTCAAGTGTATTCTTTGTTCAAAGGTTTATTCAACTTCTGTGAAAAGGCACTATAGGCCTGCTTATTTCTTAAAATATCTACTGTATCATGTCAGTCTATTTCTGGGTGAAGAGACTTCTGTTTTTTATTTATCATTCCAATATCATAATCAGCATTTAGTTTTTCAATAGTTCCCCCTTCTCAAATCGTTCAATTCAATTGAATTTTTATTTCAATTTCAACATGTACTTTCTCTTCTCTTTCTTTTGTAAGATAAACGTATTTAACTTCCTTTGTTAGCTGAATAACATCAAAGAAACTGAACCTTTTTCCAATTTACAATAAAAAGGCTAGCCGAAATCAATGGACACGGTACTCTTTTGTCACGCGGTGGTTGTTTAAAAATGGAAATGGTAATTATTGTCACGCGGGGTGTCGTTTATTGCTGTTCGCAAGAGAAAAATAATGTATGTACAAAATCTTTTGGGAGTTAAGTAAAGATGCTCCGCAAACTGGATAATCCGTTCACGAATGATCGGCAGTATACATTACTTGTAAATAAATGGCCGAAAACAGAATTGATGAAGATGGAATATCAATGTTCTTTGAAAAACGTGAGACGAGAGACGATATAAAACACAGAACTCCGACCAAGATAATTCCTCATCTTCCCCAGAGTCTGGAAGTATGAATGAGAGTGCGAATGTAAGCGTAATCTAATGATTAGAACTCAACGAATACGAGTTTACACCTTCGATATGTTCCAAAGGAGAACGTTCGTCGATATGACCATTGCAGTTCAAGGTAGGGTATAAATGGAACCAAAACCAAAAAAAGACACAGAACACATCATCATCATCACCATCGTCGTCGTCATCATCATCATCATCATCACCATCACCATCATCATCATCTTCATCATCATCATCATCATCGTCGTCATCATCATCATCATCATCATCATCTTCTTCTTCTTCTTCTTCTTCTTCTTCTTCTTCTTCTTCTTCTTCTTCTTCTTCTTCTTCTTCTTCTTCTTCTTCTTCTTCTTCATTTGTGTCCTTCTTCCTTAGGAACCACAATTTAAGAAACGGATGCGTAGGGCCAGACTGAAAAATTCAATGTCATAGCCAGAATTTGAATTTTGAAAGCCAGACTCAAGAGCTGTCGGCGGCTGGCCATAGTAGCTCAGTGGTTTAGAGCAACCGCACGGAGAGCGGGAAATCCGTGGCTCAAATCCCGGCTATGTCTTTGAATTTTTCAGTCTGGTCCTACTGATCCAAACCTTAGCGTACACACGGCTAGTGTAGAAGAAATTATTATTTCCATCAGTTTACATAATATAAAAACATAGTGGTTTAACTATGAAGCCTGGGACTTAAGTACTTACAGCATAGTAAGTCGCCACAAAAGGTGCTTGTCTCAGAGCATATGAGAATCCCTAGTGGTATACTGGGAAACATACAAGTCAGTTGGAGAATTTAATGTCATGTCGGCATGCTGGCTATAGTAGCTCTGTGGTTTAGAGCAACCGCACGTAGAGCGGGAGATCCGTAGTTCAAATCCCGTCTATGGCATTGAATTCTTCAGTCTGGCTCTACTCATCCAAACCTTAGCCTACACACGGCTAGTGTGAAAGAAATGATTATTTCCAATTTAAGGAACAATTAGGTACTTTGTTCATCGGTATTTTATCTACACATTTCTTCTGATTTCCTCTATATCTTGTTGCTAAAGTGTTGAGCTCTTTAATGTTTAGCTACGTATTTTAATATATTAATGATTAGTTTTTGCCCTTTATCGTATTTCCTACGTTTGATCTGAGGAACTTCATTTCTGCAGACTTTACAATTGGTGTTCATTCTCTATTTATTTCTTAACGGTACGTGTAAACAGCTACTGCCATTGTTTTATATAGCCTATTGTTACTTTTGACACAATTCGAAATTTGCGTAATTAATGTTTTATGTCTATTTTATATTTTTGTTCTTCTTTTACTATTATTTGTTATCTCACCTCCAAGGAAGTTGTACTTTAGCTCTTGCTCTACTGGCTTCTTTTCTGTTAGACCAATCTAGACTATAATATCTATAGGCGACTACTGATGCTTTTACTGTAGACATTTCCCGATTGTATTCTTGTCATAAAATGATTAATTTATGTAGTACCATATACTGTGGGTCGTCCTTCACTTTTTGTTAATAAGACTTGTTCAGCTGCAAAGGCGGTTTTCGTAATATAATTGCTCCAATACATATTCCCTTTTTATTTGTACTTTGTGCCTTATTATACCCTCTATGCAAATACTGAAGGGTGCCTTACGTTTCACATTGGGTGATATTTTCGTAGCCTTTTATTCTTGTCTTCTAATTCTCGCTGATTTATTTTTGTTCCACTATACTAATATTTGCATCAGAAATGCATGATATCCAATAAAAAGTTTCATTTGAAGTCAAATCCAACAACAAGTTGAAGTGATACTGCCTTTAACATGTAATATTACATTATTACGTCAGTACGACTGAAATAAAAGTGTCAGTACATCATTGCTGTCTTTGGAATGGAGGATCTTAATAATTTGTAGTTTCGTTGAGTCCTAATTTTAAAAATACTTCCTTTATGCAAATCTTGCCCTGTTTCTGACTGTCTGAAAAAGGACAGTTTAAAGGGTTGCATTCCCCCCAGGAATGTTTTTATGCTTAAAAACGTCATAGAGAGATTTTGTGCATTTTAAAGCATAATAATGAATCCATCATTCTTTCAAGATTGGTTATTATTATACACACAAAAATGAGTTTTACTCTCTGTGGCATATACTAGATGCCAAAAAATTATGTGCAGAAAACTGTAGAGAACCAATACCAAAATAAGCAATTTTAGAATAATAACAACAGATATCACAAATATTTTAGTTGCCAAAAGGCACCAACATTAAATTTACATTCTCTCAGTCTCCTCATAGTGTCCACCGGTATCAACACTGCCAAAAAAAATTCAATCCGTCAGACTACTAAAAAGTCTTCAACAATTCATCTACTATAAAGCTGTATTTAACTTTCTAAAAATAATAAACTTGCATAGTGCAATATAATGCTACACATCCTCATTCTGAAATTCAAGACATTGTGTGTACTCATTTAAACTGGTTTATACCATTAAATACCATTGTCAACATTTTCAGGAGTTATGACTACCACGTTAGGGGTAAAATTATCTCAAATGAATGAATGGACGAATGAACGAACGAACGAATGAATGAATGAATGATAGTCATTAAATCCAACATGTTAAAAGTTCACGATAGCAAAACTTATATAAGTATGAATAGGTAGCATGCTTGATTTATAAGAGTACTCACTCAACGGTTTGATGTTCGTCTTATAAATCAAGCATGCCTGATATTCATACTTATATATGAAATATATCTCACCTTTAGTACTCTGACAATTCTTCTTAATAGTAAAACATGTTTGCGATGTCAGATGGAAGCATAATAGTCATGTGTAGTGCTGGTAAATTTCATGTTTGACGTGAGGCTAACGGGATGGTACAGCAATTCCCTTTTTTCTACTCCGCATTTAATATCAACGGCCATATCGGTGGTGCGTTACCTTCGGAAAACTGGTTCATTGCAATTATGTTGACTCGCTCAAAATAATATTAAACCTTTAGAACTGAGATTACTTAAGTTATTATATTAAATTCACACATATTTCCAGACTCTATAGAGTGAATGGGAAATAATACTGGATAAAGAAAATTATCCATTTACAGCCCCAAACTGAAGCCAGAATTCAAAAGATAGAATGATAATCACCAGAAAATAGAGGCAGTCCATATTGTCATCTTCAGTACAAGGGCATGCAATGATTAGTTCCTCATTGTGTACCAGTACTCAATATTTCAGACAGTGGGTATACACTTGTGTGCGTTAATCTCATTATGACTGGCACATGAAGTGCTCCCTCATAGTAACATTTAAATTATATTCATGTAGCTCTCCTATTATTGTACTGCATCTGCGATTCAATCCTTGTACTCTCAAAATGTTTGATTTCCTACCACCTTTCTACTCTACAGTTTCCTGTAATTTGCTTTTCCGCAACCTGTAATAATAGACAATAGAATCACTGCAGCTGAGGCTAAGCTCCATATTTCATAAGCACATGATTCAAGGTTCACTGATAAAAATGCTGTGACCCATTACAAGTTACACCATATCCTTTACGTACAGTAGTGTTCGTATAAAACTCAATTCTTCAGCTGACGTTACGTTATTCAAGTTTAAGGCCTGTGTTATATGCAACAAAGTATTTAAATTATTTGTTATGTGCTAAAAACAATAAAATGCTGTAAAAGCTAAAAAATTATTTTCGCAAATATTGCAAGAAAGCATAAGAAATTATCTAGCTTATAGAACAATGAATCATAGAAATCGAAAATTCGTAGATACTCATAAACTTTAAACATCTCGTTGGAGGTTTTTTTATGTAATTTACGTCCTTTAACTTTTAAAGTCATATCGGACGATGAATAGAATGGGTGAAATGATGATTAAATGTGCCCAGGGCCAATGGAGCTTAGAGTTACCCGACACTCGTCTTTTAGGATAAGGGAAAACCCCGGAAAAACCTTATATTCACCTGACCACGATTCGAACTCGGGACCTCTTGAACGTGAGGCAGACACGCTACCATCTACGCTACCGATTGGGGCTCGTTGGAGTTACAGTGTTCAACTATATCATCTCCAGCTGATACATTAGATAGGCTTGCCTCTTATCTTTGAGCAATGCCTTATATTGGAAAAAGGAACGCTGTATATCACAGGATTCCCGTAGAACAGGGGATCCGTCCCCTTCAGCTGCCGAGATGCGGGCGCTGCGGATCCTTAGCACTCATGGTACCTCTGACGTTACTAGAGGAACCTCGGGCCGAACTGCCAAGCCCCTTCCCTTAGGGGAGTTGTTCGGATTGGCTTGGACTCGAGGGGGTAGTGTGTTCCCGACACCCACGGGGAATTGGGTACCTCCGGCCAGGTTACGGCCGCCCGGAGGGATAGAGGGTTAACTAATAAGTCCCGGGTACTAGCCTGCAGAGCTAGTAGGAAGGTGTGCCATATCAACAGGCGGACCCACCGAGCTTTTCGGTAGTTTTCCCTGCAGCGTTGACGCGCGTAAGTGGCGTAACCACTTCCACCCGTCTTGACGTTTTAGTCGATAGGGGGCTCTTTAGACTCAAGGTATTGCCCCATGGAAAGACCACCATCGCTCCCTGGTACAAGGATGCCCGGTCCTTGGTCCTACGGGTCCAGGACTAATGCCGTTAAACGTTGTGTATCACAGGATGTCAAATATAAAAGAAATATCGCCAAAATAAATATGAAATCTGATGAAATAAATATCGCTAAGGGACGCTCTTTCAAGTCACATGTTCGCCTTCTAAGATTGATCCATTTTACTGAGAGTATGATAGCCACTGTTCTTGTCAAACAAATCGAGGCATTAGAGAGATTTTGCGTGTTTTGTGATACGGTATCGCCTATTGTCATGTGGCTTGAATATGATATGTATTTTAGCGTATTGTGACTCTGTGGGTTCGTAGAATTAAAAGTCCAAGTGGTCGAAATTCTTAATGTTCTTTAATTGCGTAGAAATACACTTCGTAGCTGCAGAATTACATCGCAATCTACAACATCGTCCTGATTACACCTGTTTACAACAGTTCTCGTTACATCACTTCACAGCTCTTTACTACTACTGCTCTGTTTGCCAATCTTCTGGTGTGTCACAATCTCTAATAATACCTCCATTGATAATTTCTAGACTGTTCTAAAACTAACGAGAAACCGAATAATCTCTATCACTCAAGAAGTCACCAGAAATTTCCATTTTCCTCACTTATCTGTGTCGGTAAGTCTTTTATCTCCGGCGCTATGTTTATCTGCTTAGGCAAGCTCTTTATCTCCGTCAAACACTACCGGTCTGTTATCTATTTGCGCGGAAACGTTTATGCGCGTTGCCGCGACAGTATGTTACTGAGTTAGAGTTCATGAGAACAAAAAATGGCGCAATTACTTGATATCGTAGCATTCGGTGGTATTGATGATAAGTTATTGAAAGAAATGATCATTCATAACATTAACAGACAAAGAAATATCCCACAAGGAGGCGTGGCAATTCAAAGACTAGATTTAAATCAATTTGCAGATGAAGAATGCCGACTCTGTTTTCGTTTTGATAAAATGGCTCTACAACGGCTAGTAATGGCTTTACTTATACCGCCTAGAATTGTAACAAGAATACTATTCAGCTAGAGGTAAGTTTGAAAGAAAATCATCGTTCGTATGGATATATGTTAGTTTATGTTGTACTGACTATGTTTACTATTTCAGGAGTGGAAGATTTGTGCATATATCTTCGGCGAGTAGTATATTCCAACAGGCTGTCTTATTTGGAAGCACTTTTTGGCTTATCTTCTTCATATTTATCAGCGATAGCCAATGCAACGATGAATATAGTATATAGATATAAAGGTCACTTATTAACAAAACTGGCTAACCTAACATGGCTTGACAGAAATGAATTGCAATATTATGTGCATGGTGCATCATTTAAGGGTGAAAGTATAAGAAATTGTTGTGCCTTTTAGGTAGATGGTACAGCTTAAGAAGGTGATCTATATGCTGCATTATTGTACGGAAGGAAACTTTTTCTTCCATCTTTGCATTTATTTTTTTCCATACGGTTTGATCTTTATATAGATTGGTTTCAATTACCACCCGTATCAATATTAGATCATCATTAATGGTAAAGTGTAATTTTTCGTGGGTGATTTTGTAAGAGAAATGCTACATGTGAAGCCTCACGTTAAATGGTGAACTATAACGTGTCCGGTTATCGGTTATCTGTTTACAGTAGACTTGCGCATGTGCAGAACATAGCTCACGTGACTCTAATTTTTACCGTAACTGCTAGGAATATTGACAGGAACTCCCTACTTACTTCTTACAACTTCTGCTTTGGAACTCCACAAAGGTTAGTTTTCTTTTCAATAAAATAATTTCTATAACTGAATTACTAAGCCCGAGAACGATCGTTCTTTGAGCATTTTACTCACAGTTTTTAAAACAGCAACAACTGAAGGGCCATTAACGCTATAAATCCGACTTGCTTTTTAGCTAAATTTATATCCTTGAGTCACATTGTTTCAGGAGTTGAAGTTTTTACGTCACATATTTTGGCCATAAAGAGACCATACTTAAGCTGCTACAGCACCATGAGTATTTTACGAACGTTGGGACCAAACGAGGTTGGGGTTCTTTCCAGAAGCACTTCAAATGGCTTACCATGTACTCGGTATTCTTTTTCTGTAGAAACTTTTTTGTGTGCCGGTTAAGTCAGGAATGATGGTTAATTACCACTCTTCGCTGTAGGGGTTGTATTGAACAAAACACACCTGTTCTATAGGAGCTCATTTGTTAAGCATTGACCAAATTTTAATAGTTGTGGCTTTTCGCGATGTACATACGCACGCATATTTACGACGTGTAATATATTCATTGAAGTTGCGGCTCTTAACTTGTCTTATACTTTGAAAATACACAAAGGGAGAAAAGTTTAAAATTTTCACCATTAAAGCAAAATGTACACATATATTAACCGTATATTTATTTATCACTCCTAAAGCTGTTATAGACATAGTAAAGATGTAATTACACTGTTGCTATTTCTGGAGTTAGCTATATTTTACATTCAACATTACATACTCACATCGCAGCCATTTAGTAATATATTTTTACTTTTAGGCGTGTCAATCTCGACTCATAGTCATATTTTGCTCTGTATACTGTATCGGAAAACTCAGTTCCATTGTTCTCGCATATTTTATTTGTTCATATGTACTTTTTCAGCAATATAGTTTTACACCACTAAGCTTTCTTATGTATAACGTTGTGAAAATGATCTAATGTGTCATTATTTCTTAGAAAATTGAAATAGTTTGCTGCAAACACACTACTAATACTGAGGATGCTAAAAGATAAGAAAGGCCTAAACTGTAATATTAAAGACTTACTTTCTAGCCATAAAGGCCTTAATATCCGATTAGAATAATTAGAGAAGTTGCCAAGGATCATCTATTTAGATAGTAAATTCATACCACGATCAACCTTGTGAAACCGAGCGGGATGGCTCAGGCGGTTTCATCTGTGTCCTACATTCGGGAGACCCGGGTTCAATTCCCGTGGCCAACCTACCTGACGCATAGGTTCTTTTCGGGGGCATTCCCGGGTCACCAGGCGAGTGCTGGGTAGGTTAATTGCATTCCTGAATTTCCTGTCACTCCATTTCATCACCTTTATCACTTCAAATCATCTCTCATCTGGTGGTCCCTTTCAGGGTAGAAGTGTCGGTGGGTGTCTCAGCGTTTCTCTCGGCGGAGCATGGCAGGATGATATGCTCTGAGGAAAACTACTTCCTCCTCCGGTAGGTCGGTTGCCGGTCTCCGCTCGTCTGCTGGGACCATTTCGGCACCGCCACTCTGGGAACTTTGGGGCTCGGATCGCCTGCCTGGGAACATTAGGGCTCGGCTGCTGGGCTCGTTGCCTTCCCGCTGTAGGGGAGCGAGTTCGTTGTCCTGGCCTGTCGGGGAAGTCTCCATCCAGGTAAACAGTAGGGACCCTGCCCTATTTACTGTCGTGGCTCCTTGGGTCTGCCGCCCTCTGTCTCCTTCACCTCATCTTTCCTTCCGGGGGTGCCCCACTTGGGGACATAGGAACAAGGGACCCAGCATGGTGTCCTACGTACCGAATCCCCTCCGTAATGAAATCCCAATCCGAGTCCCAACCTTGTGAATATTCACATATCGAATTTTTCCAAAAAAAAGTCTACATTACGTGTCAAAAGAATTATTCACATGGAATCGTGTATAATATACTTTGTAAAACGTCGTTTACATTTGAACTAATAAAGCTACTGAAATCCCGAAGATAATCTGTGAGAATAGAAAACTCTCACCACAACACCAAACCTTTCTTACTTTTCAGATAGTGAAAATGTCAAGAAAACACTTAAAACTACATTATATTATGTGTCCAATTTTAGATTTTCTTATTGAAGCATAAATGATATGCTTTGCTAACCAAATTTTATATTTATGCCACAATAATTACGGAAATGTCAAGTACTTTCTATAAGAATAAATACTAATACCGCAACCAACCCTGTAATTTTTCAGGTTATGACCGTTGTCAACAAAAATCTTTATTGTGTTTATTCTACTAATAAAATAATCACAATTGGAAAATATGACGGTCAAAATCACACTTAAAATTTGAATCACCTACTAAATTATGATTAATTGCAATTGTGGAAGCATATTCTTTATACAATTCATGTATTAGTGAGCAAATATTTCAAAATGATCTGCATAACATGTCACGGCTTTAAGGCAGGTACATGTAAGTAACGGTTTAGGGGACTATGGAAGCTCCGGATTAATATTTTTGAAAGTTTAATCCGTCATAGAAGTCTTCGAAGACCTTCGCATTAGAGAATGGCTTATGCACGTTAGGATAAAGGGGTCGCATCGCTTTCCAAAACTATGTATAGAGTGAAAAGGCGCAAATTATGTGAATCACATTCCGGAAACTTATAAATACCTTGGGCAGATTTCTTCATATATACTGCAGAGAATATACTCGTATTGTCGTATTTTACACCATTTGGCCACAAGAGTTCCAATGTTTATTAAACACTCTAGCTACTGATACAGGATTTTCAGGCACCTGTTACTTCTTTACAGACTAGCAAAGAAGTTTTTCGAAACTTTAATTCTTTTACACCTACGAATGTTTGTTCTATATTTCTAACACTATCATCGATAGTTCTGTCAATATCAACCCATGATTTTCATTTTCACAAATAGACTTAATGTGAGCTCAAAAGTTTTTTATAATAATTTGGAAGAAACAAAATTTCCTTGATGTCGATCATCAAGAGAATTTATATTTGTGTATTTAGTAAGAAGCTTTCCGAACTGGGATTTTTCGCCTTATAAAAAACTCAGATAAAATAAATAGTTTACACAAACCTGAATAAAACTGTGAATATTTTGTTGAGCCAAAAGAAAAGAATGGTGTTGTATTTGCTAAAAGAAATTGCCTCGACGAAGCACGTGACACAGCTGCTACTGACCTAGTTCCGGACAAATGCTGCATTACCTGGTAACGTTGTGCCAACAGATTTCACACAAGCCTGACAAAATGCTATTTCACCATCTGTGGTGAATTTGTTTTTTTAAAATCCCGTACGTACTGATGCAGACGCTCATGTGTACTGGAGTTTACGTTTAACATTTTAAATTAACTTTGATAAAACGCCGAACTACCTTTGTGTGATCTGGTTGTAACTAACAAATTAAAAACTACTGAGCTCTGCATATTACGCCATTGCTTAGCCAGGTTCAGCAAAAGGTGTGATGTAATCTAGCGGTACAATTCTCTACTTCCCCGTCTCACATATGCAACTGAATTAGCTCTAACCATGTACCATTACTAATGAATTCTTATCTCCCATAAGCTATAAAGTAAAATTCAATATGGCGAACAAAGTGAGGTAAGCGCTAAAATCTATGCAATTCTGAAGAAATTATGGAGTATATTTATTTATATAATATTTGGAATTTAATTATATGTAAAATATTTATTGCCACATGCAGTTTTTCTTACAATTTTTATGTGAAATAAAACATTTCATATACATTTATTGGACCAGATCGCTATATTAAGCTTTTTTAGGTTACAGAATAAAGAAAATAACATTTATTTACATAAAAATTCGAGCATTATCCATGATATGCTTTTTCATAAGAATACGATAATATAAAATCATTTATTTAATACAGTAACACCAAAGTTGCTTGTATCTAGTTGAAGATACGGTATTCGTGTAATAACTGTTTGAAAATAATACAAACTTACACGAGGTTACGAAATCAACATGTTTCTGTAATTAATAATAGTAAACTGTATGTTATTGCTACAATTCATGTGGTGGCGCTAGACTTAATATGAGCTTTATAATGATGAACTTTATGACAATGATTAATGAACTTGTTCATATCAGAAAAAAACGATTCTTTATGGATGACTCTATTTAGGGAACCAAAAAGTGATAAATGTTGTTAAACTGAATCATTAAATTCACGCTCATTTTATAACTTCTAAGTCCTGATTCCATTTATATGGTTTTATTTTGAATCAGGAGGAAACTTAAATGTTGCAGCTAAGGTAAAATAATAAGGCATCGAAATTCAACTGTAGAACTCTAAGGCTTTTAATTTGATTTTAAGCTCTAAAGGAGCCCTCCTCGATAGCGTAGATGGTAGCATGTCTGCCTCACGTTCAAGGGGTCCCGAGTTCGAATCTCGGTCAGGGTGAGTTACCTGGATAAGGTTTTTTCCGGGATTTTCCCTTATCCTGAAAGACGAATTTCAGGTAACTCTAAGCTCCATGGACCCTGTACTCATTTGAGCACCATTTCACCCAATTCATTCACCATCCGATATAACTTATCGTTGGGGCGGACGTAAATTAAAAAAAAAAAGCTCTAAAGGAAAACACATATTAACAAAATATGCTTCAACATGTCACAAATTACTTACGCAGTAAGTCAAATACTGTTAAGCCAAAAAGAGGATTATACTAAAATAGAAACCAGACTAACACTGCAGACCACTGTTGTAGTAGAGCATGCTTGCCGTTTTAGCGTGGTTATCTTTCATATTTGTATACGTGCGCATACGTTTTTATTTGACCAATTGAAAGGCCCTTTTCTTATACAAGTGCTGTAGTGTGATTGGTTATTAAATATATAAGCATATATATGACTTTGGAAAAATATGTACCTTATTTGCTAATAATTAATTAATTTATTAATTAACATATTCTTTCGTTCGTTTGTTCGTTCACTCACTCACCTACTTACACACTCACTCACTCACTCACTCATTAATTAATTAATTCATTCATTCATTAATCCATTCATTCATTCATTCATTAATTCATTCATTCAGCCGTTCGTTTGTTCCTTCGTTCATTAATTTATTCATTCGTTCCTTCATTCATTTGCTTATTCGTTCATTCTTTCATTTTTTCAATCATTCATTCGTTCATTCGTTTAATTTATTCATTTATTCATTCATTTGTTGGTTTGTTTATTTCTTTACTTAATTTTCAACCAACAATAGTGCTAAGCTTCATAGAGTATTGTAACGGGAGCGCTAGAACACCCTGTGAAAGCAGCTGGCAGCGGAAGGTAGGGGAGGTTCGGTTAGCTACACCTCCTCCTCGTTTGTCTTGTGGTGGTGACAGACTGTGGTCAGGGAAAAAACATGACTGTGTCGCCTGTTTTCTCTACACCTGTTTCTTGATCTTTCTGTTACTAGAACAATCCTGTAAACACGAGAAACCGGCGATATTCCTATACAAAGAGAGTTACAGACAGACAGAGGGAGTTAGTTAGTGAGTTGAGTCAGTTGTTGGTTTAGTCAGTCAGTGAGTTGGTTTTGTCAGTGAGTGAGGAGACAGTCGCAGTTCTTGGTGTAAGAGTTAGTCAGTGACGTGTTAATGTACGAAAGGATTGTGCAACGGAAGACTGTACGTAACTTTGAATGTGTACCGGAGCTTACGTAACCGCGAGTACAGTGAAATTGTAACGGACGGACTGGTGAATTGTAACTGTGTGCAGCAAGTAATTCTGTGTAATTGGCAAGTGTTAAACTGTAAGTCGGTGGAAATAAAGCACATTTTGGAGTGGTGTAATTGGACTTTTTATTTCACGAACCCACAAAGTCACAGTATTAAAAAGGAATTTAAATATTTAACTGTGGTAATGATCTACTGTTAGGGCAAGAAAAAAGAAAATTCTTAGATTTTGAAGCATGCTCATTATATTAAATATGTTCTTGGGAGAGTGTAAACATAGAGTATTTATATAAACAATTTCAAAGGTTCAAAATGTATGTTTTAATCTGCTCTATCTTGTTCTGAAGCAAATGTTTTCCTATTTACAATGATTTCCCAGTTACACGTAACTATAGATATATCAAATTTAATGCATGAACTTCAGTTAGTTGTATTGCACAGAAAATTAAAAGTTTATGAAAGTAATTATTATTTTAAAACCAAAATCATTTGAGTTGCTTATGAGAGAATAAACGCAAGCAATTTATTTTTAAAGTAACAGTAAACTTTAATGTTTAAGAAATTTCCAGGAAAATATTCCAATGATGTCATAATTAGACATTAAATTGGAAATGTTTGCGATTTGTTCTTTACTTATGCGTAGGAGCGTGCATATGTGCACAAAACTTTTTAGTCTATATCTAGGGATGTTAGAGTATTTGAAGTATTGAAGTATTTCTAAGGATTTCTTTTTGATGGAATAGAGGGCTTCTTCTACCTTTATGAATAAGTGGTAAAGAAGGAGAGACCCAAAGGTAAGAAATAAAAATAAAAATGAATTGCCAGACATACTGAAAAGAGATAATGATAAGTACGATTATTTATATAGGAGAAATTTACCTCTCATATGGATCTAAGAATGCGACCATGCGTTGCTATTGTGCTAGCATGATTGAAATATTTTTGAACCATTTAAGCAAGTCTGTGGCAATAACAGAAAGAAATACCCTCCACCTCGACAAGGTAGCAGTTTCATCGCTATATACTCCAAGAGGAATGAATGGGGTAAAGGGTCCGCACAGGGCTGGATGACTCAGGCAGACACGTGACAGACGCGCAGAGGTCCTTATGGGTTTCATACTTTAATATCCTAGTCGGGCTGCTCGAGAAGGCTTCTCTTCGGCGCAGTTGGACGTAGCTCGATCTACCTTAGGTAGCTCAAGGAAAGCTACTATATGGTGGAGCGGATTTCTTTTCAATAAGCAAGCCTATTTGCCATCCGTCCGACACCTTAAGCTCAAGTGAAACATGAAAAGCAAAACAAGATTAGAAGGAATATAGCGACAGGAAATCGATACCTACCGATTAGGGTAAAACAACCAAGTGCTGATTGGCTGTTCCGATGGAAATCGACCTACAGAATCCATTGTCTCGGCCATTTAAGTAACTCAGCCCTGCAATGCTTTGAAAATATGCAAAAAGTACATCCCAACGAGAAGAGAGTTTTCCGGAATTTGTGTATTGTATTCATGGATGATGAATAAACCCAAAGGGCCGGAAAGCAGAAAAAAATTAGCAAATGTGAAAGTATCAAATTATATAAACCGAGTAGAAGAAAACCAAAATGGAGGAGAAGTAACTGAAAGAAAGATCACACAAACGATACTCGAACTCTCCACAACATGTAGAATCAAACTCGTATACCTATATCATAAAACTAAGTAATAATATAGCTAAAAGCAGCCGCGGGGTCTCTAACTCACGTACGCATCACGGCTGAAACGCTGCTACCCCGCTGTTGACTCTCCACGTGTATCATATGAAAGGTTATATAATAAAGAACCAACGCCATATGACAAACTGTCTCTCACCTTACAATCTGAAAGAAGACTCATTTTCATTACTTTCTCTACCGCGAAAATATCTTCTGTCGGGCTATAGCTATCAGCCAGATGAGTTCTGAAAGGATTTCCGAGCTTTCAAGGGCTAATGTTGCTCTCAACTTCAATCAACCCTGAAGATGAGAGCGACGGTAGCTCTTGTATGCCCGGAGATGAATGAGATGGTGATGGCCTAAGGGAAGATGTTTTTATATCGCCGCCATGAAAGCCTCAAGTGATGGTTTCTCCAGCACATTCATAGTGGATAAAGAAAGTATTGTATGTCAACCAAAACTTTGACACGATATTTCATTGGAAATACATGTAAGAGGTCACTGGATACAAAAATGCATTGTATTAGAGAAATGTCCGGGTGTATACAGGTATGCGAACAGCCGAATTAAAAAAGTCAGATAAACACCAAACTTAGCACCGAAGTACAACATCTTCCGAGGATACGACAGGAAGATGTTAAAGAAATCCGTCTGAAACTATCGAAACATCATTTCAAAAACTTTAATTTCCTCAAGAGCTCTAGCAATTTTTTTTAAAGTATCACATGGTTGAGACACTCTCATGATAAATGTTGAACTTTCTGATAATGTCCACAGAAGTCGTCTTCATTCTGTATGATGCTTTCATACCTGGTAAAATCGTAAATGTCTTCAGGTGCTTACTTTTTCTTCAAATAGGTCTTCTTAGAACACAATGTTTATGTCAAATGCAGCTTTCAGTGAAGTTAAGCTTTTTCCCAGATTTATTCGATTATTCGTTTATACTTACTGAACATGCAAGCAAAATAGAATAGCCAGGCCATCACATATAGAGTTTCTCATAAAATAATTACCTATCACTTAAGCTTGCTGTATCCTCCTATTCTAAAAACATTTCACCTATAAGGAAATATTTAATAAGACAGTTTATAAAACGTTTATATCAATTAGCATGAAGAGAATTAAAAGCTCTTAGTAATATTTTGTACAAGAGTGAATAGAGATATCACATTCCCCCCAAAAATTCATATCGAGTTTTCACCAAAACTAAATCTTTTGGGACCTGAAATTTGAAATCTGAATTTGAAAAAAGATTTTTAGAAAAGTTTCCGGGTGTTTGTGCGTGTGCGTATGAATAGCATGAGTCAAAAACGAAAAGCTAGTTTAAATACCAAACTTGATACTTAGTTCAGCATTTTCAAAGGAAGCAGCACGAAGATTTTAAAGAAAACTTGCTCACCTGACATGCAGCTTTTTCCGAAAATTTTCATTTTCTACAATGGCACTAACAATTGTAATTATAATACCATATGTATAGGATATTTAAATTGCAAATGAAATATATTTCTTGAATTTCCAGTGAATTTCCTTAGAAGTGCTCTACGTTCCGAATAAATTTTGAATGTCTCAAAAGTTTAAGAGCCAAACAATCTTACTGAGAAAAGAATAGTAGATATCGTTAAAATACACAAGCTATGCTGACCTCTTTATGGAGTGCACCATTTAAGAGAAATTTCTTCAAATTTGTTTGAATTTTCCAGCAGTTAGGTGTACTTTTCTAAAACGGAAGTAGCTAATCATTCCTTATATCTTATCACGGAAGGACTACGAAAAGAAAAAGGGAGGATGGGAAGAACAAAGGAAAGAAGGGAGGGATGGAGAGAGAAGGAAGGAAGGAATGAGGGAAGGGAGGCAGGAAGGACATTTAGTGTTTCTCTTCGACATTCTTTTGAGGTAGATAAGTAACCTGACAGTCAAATGTTTGGAATAATGAACGAGGTAAGGGCGATCGTTCTTTCGTATGTTAGACATGGATCTGTCAGTAGCAATATAAACAGCTGCGTTTTATGGGACTCAGATTTTCTTCACCTGAGCATACTTACTAAGACAAAGAGAACTTAAGAGATCCATTGTTATATTTGTTAAATATTTCGTTTTGATTGCACTTCACATACTTTCTCTTTCTCCGTACCTAAACACACGCAAGTGTATATGCATTCTGCTAATAACTACAAGTGTATTTCTCAATGATTTTCTTAATTCATGTATAATTTCAGCTTCTTATTGCTCAAATAAAATTCTACCATTTTCATTACTTGCTCAGGATTTTCCCGTTAATCAATACGAAGAATAAAAACATTTTTGTTATATTGTATATATACTTATTAATTTGGAAATTGTGACGGTTATCTCATACTCTTTTTTAATATTTAAGAATTTGTTCTGGATTGTTCTGGAAAAAATGATTTGTATAGCATAGTGTATGAAATAGGGTAGGTCACATAATGACACACCTTACCTAATAGTGGTCCTAGTGATTATTATAATAATGTAATTGCGTAATGTTGTGATGTGGACAAATAGGATAAAGGTAATTTTAGATGTTCTAGAAACATCGTGCGCAGAGTATCCAATATATGTAGATAATTTTGTATAGTTCTGCAAAAGATCACCATCGAAGTAACACGCGTTTTCTTTGGTGTCGTTCTGCAAGTCTGCGGAAACTGATAGCTCAACGATGCAACAATAATTGCTTTAAGAAAGGATAGAATCAACTAAACTTAACATTTTTATATAATATATTATCGGTTTCCCGGAATAAATTCCAAAATTTTAAAGGAAAGGACTTGTTATTTACCACAGTAACAGCATAAAATAATTCTCACTCCGATACTACGGCTAGAGATAAGACTCGTTGCTTCCAGATCGTCATCAAAGGTGAGAAAAATTTATCATCCCTCGCGCCTTTTGCACAATTATACGGTTGCAAAATGTGTCAAAAATAAGTAAAATGAATAATATGCTTTATACGTCCGACATGACGGCTCAATCTGGGAAAACTTGCATACATTATGTACTACATAACCTCCACATTTTTCGTGCTCTACATTTTATTCACATAAACAACAAACTATGAATTAATTATACCTAACTTGCATACAAAACATGTGGCATTTATCTCAACATTATTGAAAATAATTTGTAAAAAATAAAAATATTAAGAAGCATTTTTTATTTAAAGGTAAGTTTATTTCAAGGAATGTTAAAATATTCGTTTCACAATTTTGGAAAAGGCTCTCTCTCTCTCTCTCTCTCTCTCTCTCTCTCTCTCTCTCTCTCTCTCTCTCTCTCTCTCTCTCTCTCTCTCTCTCTCTCTCTCTCTCTCTCTCTTATATGCATACCTTTTAATAAGAATCATTTCTTTGGACGGGTTCAAGTTAGTATAAAGGAGTATTGCAAATAAAATTTTGACGTTGAATTTTTGCATTGAATTTTGCATCGAATACGATACTTCTGCTAATTTGATTGTGGATTGGCGGTATAGAAAGCAAAAAAGTCTGGAATTTGTACTCTTAACGATATTCCAATATCAAATGTAGTACTTCTATGACTTAGAATAAAAAGGGCAGCAGGAACAATTCTGAATCTTAAGCAAATACTTTCAAACTTCATTAGAATATACATATGTCAAATAGTGCTTTATATCAAAATGAGATTAATTTCGGGGTTTAGATGTGTTTAACTGCACTAAGCATCTCCATGCATCTGCAGAGCAGACCTGAGACAAATGGGGAGCCTGGGGACTTTAGAGACTTCACTATTTCACGAGGATGTATGTGCAGAGAGCCACTGAATTATACGCACTAAATGTTTCGCTAGTGTTTGCCCTGAAGAAACACAGAAGCCACACAGGAAATATCTTACTTTGTAGAGTTCATTTGGAAGAAATGATCGTTAATACTGTACTTAAAACCAATATTTTTAACGCAATATGGAACTATAAACCAGAAACTTATTTCATGTGACCAATATGACGAAAGAAGATAGGACCAAAAAGACGACGAAAAGTTCATATATCTTATCCGGCCACAGCAATTTCAGCTACACTAGATCAATATGTGTCTCATAGAAATGTTAACAAAAATGGCATGCTATTCCCTGATCAGCCTTTGTGTATTCAGATTATATGTAGAGGTCAAGAAAATGTATGATAATAATAGTTTATTCTTTTAAGTACAGTACGGTAACCTATTTATCACATTGGTTGGGCTCTAACTGTGTGATACCATACAGGGATTATAAATAACGAATCACAAAGACATTTCTACAATGTGGCTGTAGCAATCTGTAATACAGCATACAGGTCGAGGTAGATCACGCTGTGAATCGGCTACCCTAGTGTGGTCATTCGTCGCCCTTAGTGGCAACATATATATATATATATATATATATATATATATATATATATATATATATATATATATATCTGTGTGTGTGTGTTAAGGAGCAAGTAATTGCTTCAATGGTTGTACTTATTTTTTGAGAACTACTAATCTATATGCTAGGGTATTTTCATACATAATCAACATTATAATTTGAGACAAATCATCAAACATAATTTCGCAGTATATAACTACGTAGTTGTTCAAACTGATGAAAGTAACTTAGATTTTCAGTTAAGTCTGACACACTAAGAAGGCTTTTCTCTTCGTATACATCAAACCTGTACCTCTACTATATATTCTTCTAGGCAAAGGCAATTTTGAGGGAAAACTTTTCATAAGGAGCTATATGGCCTCCACTGACGAGCACTGTATTCGCTTGTTATCTTATTCATTAGAAGAGTAAAATATTAGTAACATTGCGTACAGTAAGCTACAAAACTAAATAAAGCACTTAGGAGCTCTGTGTCTGATATGAAAGGTTAGCCAATGAATTATTATCCTCCAAGGTAAATTATCATTGCACTTGTCCAACTTGTCACTTAACAAAAAGGGATTTTGATTCCCACTTCTTTCTCCTTATCCTATATGCAATTACGTTATATACAATTTTTCGCGTCGATGTATGACGCCTTTTTTGATGCCTTTTGCATCTGAACAGAATGTACATAAACTGACTTGCCATGTTTGTGCGGTAGGCTTGCGTAAAACTCAGTTGTTTACATATTTTACGACACACTTCCACGCTTTCCATATAGTGCTTTAATACCTTCATATGCTATAAGCAACGTTTACTTGTGGACACACCCAAGGTGCAGATAAACAGGCAAGTGACGGCTGATAATTCTCAAGCATTGGAATGTGTTCATTCTTTGTGCCGGATGTTTGTGCCCAGTTTAACCCAAAACAGCGGATAACATTGATAATGAAAGTCTACCTCAATATTCTCCTTTATCTGAAGTGTGACTGGCAGTTTTATTTTCCAAAACTCCCTGAGTAAAAATACTACAAAGGCAACTTTACATTCACCAATATTCACAATTTCCATAACTGATTTCAAAGTTGGAAAGTGTGATAGGGAATTTAATTTTAAATGTGTAATCTATAAGCTTAGTTTCCTCCGAAAAGAATTAACAGTACTGACCATGGCTGAAGTGTTGCGATTCTTCCCTTGCAATTAGAGGGTTTGTTCATTTAATTTTGAGGTGTTATCTGCCAAGAAACCTAAATCTAAGAGCCATGGTGTCTCATCAAATTCTTGGCAATATAACCCGGGCGATGATTTCAGAAGACCTATTATTTCATCCATAGGAATATAGAATCGTTCAAGAGTTTTACCCCTACTAAACCAGCTTACGTCTGCATGAAGAATTGCGTCACCATACTTAGAATTTGTTATATTCAAATGATTTTTCAACAATCGGTGACGTGTGAAAGTTGACCTCATGTGATTTACTACAATAGTTAAAATTTTCATGACATGGTCGGACTTCAAAACCTTTGCGCATAAAGCTTACCGGTGAATAATACAGTGATAATAAGAAATTTTGGAAATGAATCACCTCAGCATAAAGATTATTCTTTCCAGACAGTGAAGGTGCCCCATCTGTTGCCATAGCAACCAGTTTAGAAAATGGAATACTACCACTTTACGCAAATTTCAGGAATGCATTAAATATGTCTTCTCACATAGTACGCTCATGAAGTGCCAGCACTTTAACAAATTCCTCTTTAACTCTAAAGTCAGGAAAGGCCATTCTAATAAATAAACACAACTGTCCAGTATCCGAAATATCAGAGCTTTCATCAAACTGAAGCGAAAAATAGTTACATGATTGCAGGTCCTGATACAATTGAGATTCTAAAGTTTTAGAAATCTGTTCAACACGTCTAGGAACAGTTTAGTTTGACCATTGAAGTCCCATTATAGAAGACGTAAGTGTAGATATCTTTGTGACCATCGAATAGAGAGACCACAGCACTTAGCATTGATTCTTTTACTATTTCCCCGTCACTGAAAGGTTTCTTTTACTTTTTGCTAACATATAACAGACTTTGTCTGAAGCAATTGTCACTTTACTGTTTTGCTAAACTGGCTTTGTAAATACACTTTGCTGTAATGTTATTTTACATTTTAAGTCCCTAATTTTGTGTCTTCCTAGTTCAGAATTAACAGGAAATTCACTATTAAGGTTTGTGTCATTTGTCGAAAAATGACGTTTTACATTACTCTTCTTGGGAACATACACTCTAATGTTACATAATAAACACACGAGTTTTCCACTGAATTCCACACAATACTGCTCCTCCCAATCACTATTAAGACTGTTAAGTTCTTTGTCTCTTAGCCATAATTAAGAGCATCCAACCAACACAAGACACAACAGTGATCCTACATTCACAATCTTTTAAGTTATACTGAATGTTTGTTTCTAAAACCCTGACTCCTCCATTCCTATCACTATAACTATAAACAAGCCGACCCTTTCGCTTTCGCTACTAGCAGCAACGTTTAGAGGTGTGAACTTACTGCTGCGATAAACCTTGGTTGGCATTAAAGTGACTTTACATCCAGGCTGAGGAAATAAGAGTACAGTTTCGTGTGTACAAAAGCAAGTTTTTTGGTCTTGAGTGTATACTAAAATGTTCGCAGGAGAGTTATTTTGTGCTGAAATGTGATTTAAATTTGAAATTCTCAGAATAAATATTGGTTAAAGAAGGGGCACCAAGAAATCACATTTCGGGCGCAGCGTTGAAAAGGGCTGCCCTAGGGTGTAACGATGCGACGACAACGCGCAAGTGCTCCTGTCTCACAGCTAGAGCCATTTGGACGGTGTCGAATTGTTGACCTCCGCGAACCTGGATAGACCTATCGACAAATTGCTGCACATATTGGGCGCAATGAATCAGTGGTGTGTTGGTGTTTTCAGCAATACTCTGTGGAACTTTCTCGCTCCCGTGGACCAGGTTCTGGGCGACCACGTTCTATAGACGCACGTGCCCGAACAGCATCTTGGGAGGCGATGCGGGCTCAGGTAGCACCTGGAGTGTCAGCACAGACTACTGAAAAGCGTCTTGCTGCAGCAGGACTCAAAACAGGTGTGCCCCTAGCCGAGGTACCTCTTACACCACAACACCGTCATGCACGTCTCCTCTGGTGTCGAGAAAGGGCTCATTGGAACATGGAATGGCAGGCTGTGATGAGAGAAGGTTCTGCCTGTGTGCAAGTGATGGTCGTGTACGCATACGGCGTAGAGCTGGTGAGCGAACTCTTCCAGAGTGCATTCGCCCACGACACAAAAGCCGAACTCCTGGCATTATGGTGTGGGGTGCCATAACTTAAACTCGCGCTCGCCTTTGGTGTTTGTACAGGATGTGAAACCAGTGCCAGCTGAATCCAGCAGGTAATTAATCCCGTATTAATGTAATTTCTTCAACAGGAAAGTGATGTGCCGTTTCAGCATATAACGCATTCCCCCATACAGCTGCAGCAACGCAACGTGCTCTGCATGGTATACCCACAACAACTACCCTGACCAGCACGGTCCGTTGATCTCTATCCCATTAAAAATGTATGGGACATGTTGAGAAAGAAAGTGACTGGGTCTCCACGGCCAGCCACAACCTTTGCCGAACTGCGACAATAGGTGCAAGATGCTTGGGACAGTGTACCACAGGATGCCATTCGCCACCTGTACGATCGTATGCCTGCAAGAATAGATGCCTGTATTGCCGCGGAAGGGTGTTACAACAAATATTGATGCAACTTTTGGGACATACCTCCTTGTGACATGTCTACATCATTTGTGCTGATTTTGTTATCATATGATACTCTCATGACATAGTACCGCTCACTTAACTCTGTATTCAATTTTATAAATCCTTGGTGATGATGCATTTTTTCCCCGCCAGTATGTCTATATTTCTGTTTATATTGAATCATGTCTATATAATAGCGATAATTGAAACGCATTTACGTAGTGTCCTCCAAATAATTTTGAAAGTGAGAGTGATACTTCAACTATTGCCGTTAAACAAATCTGGCAGCGTTTCCAAAATGTCTGCTTTGCCTTTTCGATGAGAGTAAATAATATCGAAGTAATTGTGAATGAAAAATTGGAATTTAGAGAATGTATTCCAGTTATTGATGATAACTGATGTGAGGTACCTGTGGTTTAAATTGGTGTATCTTACCTTCCAACCGGCATTTATTGCATGTCCCAATATACATAACAAACTTATTCCTGTATCCACATTATTCATTGCACATTTTTATTTATTGATGCTTTAAGACTAATCAGTAAGCATTTATATTTGATCCGGACTTAGGGCAAAACCTGATGTAAATATGTTCTGTAGCCTCATGTTCATATCAGTTGTGAGAAACAAACTACTCATCAGTAACAAATGAATAAAGAGAGGTGAACAACACGCACATCTGATCGGGAGCTATAATCATCTTCAACTTTTGCTATTCATATCATGTACAGTCTGGTGCACGGAGATTTTCCGATATATGGCACAGCTGTTTAGGTTGGTAGGTGAATGGCACCACGCCCCCAGTTCAAACCCCTGTCAGCGATAAGAAGGGGTGCTTCTGCCCTTTGTTTCATGATGGTATAACTTCTATGCTCTAATAATAGCATATCACATTGCTATAACTATTATCATAGCTAGTTATTTTGATCTTTGTATTTATGTGTTATTTTAACTAGAACAATAACATACCTTCCTGGTAAAATAGGGTTATTGCATTTGTAGAACAAATAATAATAATAATAATAATAATAATAATAATAATAATAATAATAATAATAATAATAATAATAATAATAATAATAATAATAATAATAATAATAATAATAATAATAATAATAATAATAATAATAATAATAATAATAATAATAATAATAATAATAATAATAATAATAATAATAATAATAATAATAATAATAATAATAATAATAATAATAATAATAATAATAATAATAATAATAATAATAATAATAATAATAATAATAATAATAATAATAATAATAATAATAATAATAATAATAATAATAATAATAATAATAATAATAATAATAATAATAATAATAATAATAATAATAATAATAATAATAATAATAATAATAATAATAATAATAATAATAATAATAATAATAATAATAAAAATGATAATGATAATAACAATAATAATGACAATAACAATAACAATAACAATAACAATAACAATAATAATAACAATAACAATAACAATAACAATAATAATAATAATAATAATAATAATAATAATAATAATAATAATAATAATAATAATAATAATAATAATAATAATAATAATAATGATAATGATAATGATAATGATAATGATAATGATAATGATAATGCTAATGATAATGATAATGATAATGATAATGATAATGATAATGATAATGATAATGATAATGATAATGATAATGATAATGATAATGATAATGATAATGATAATGATAATGATAATGATAATGATAATGATAATGATAATGATAATGATAATGATAATGATAATGATAATGATAATGATAATGATAATGATAATGATAATGATAATAATAATAATAATAATAATAATAATAATAATAATAATAATAATAATAATAATAATAATAATAATAATAATAATAATAATAATAATAATAATAATAATAATAATAATAATAATAATAATAATAATAATAATAATAATAATAATAATAATAATAATAATAATAATAATAATAATAATAATAATAATAATAATAATAATAATAATAATAATAATAATAATAATAATAATAATAGTAATAGTAATAATAATAATAATAATAATAATAATAATGAAGATGATGATGATGATAGTAATAATGACGATAGTAATGATAATAATAATGGGCTGGCCCCGTAGCTCAGTCGGTAGAGCACCTGCCTGCCGTGCTAGGGTTCCCAGGTTCGATTTCCGGCGGTGGGGGTGGGGATTTTTCTCCGACCAAAATAATTCCTCATCTTCACCAGAGTCTGGAAGAATGAATCAGAGTGTGAATGTATGCGTGATCTAATTATTAAAACCTAACGTTTACGAGTTAACACCTTCAACGTGTTCTAAAAGAGAATAGCCGCCGATATGACCATTGTAGTTAAAGGCGGGGTATAAATGGAACAAATAATAATAATAATAATAATAATAATAATAATAATAATAATAATAATAATAATAATATATCACATTAAGAGTAAATATCGGTTAATAAACTGTCCAAAAAACTAAACCTGTACTATTTAGAGAATTTTGACAGTAAGTCTTTCCCTGAGAATTCCTATTCTGCTAAAAGCCATTAATTCTCGCTAAATTTCCGTTACTTGGTAACAGAATAATGAGAATAATGAGATACATTTGATTAATTTCGACGCATAACGGACTAAAATTCGTCTTGATATTGTGTTTGAGGCAGTAACAAATGATATTGTTTTTATTACGGAAACCTTATACAACATTTTGGAAAATATTTTTATCTGACTTTTGAATGTGAGGAGTATCAGTAGGGTTTAAATTGACCACACTCTCCCTCGATTTGTAGCGGTCTTTCTATGGATGACTTGTTTTTATTGTGATCGGCAGTTGTCACATATCCGCCAGTGCAGTGGACCGGAAGAATGACGGTTGGATATTGCTAAATGCAGAATAAATAAAACAAATAATGGGATTATTAACTCTGATGGAACCATACTCTGGAATTAATTTCATCAGTCAAAAAACTGAAAGTCGAATTAAGTGAGAAAGACTTACATTATTTAAGTGGCATGCTCTGGATATTTTTCCCAATATTTCCCAACCAGTAAATAATTTTTACCAAATACGCAGTTTAAGCTTTCAATTGTTACTTCTAGTGCTTACGTTAACTGAGTTTGAGGATTAATGCTACTGGCATATTGACATGAAATTAAAGTCAACTGATATTTTTAGTTAAAGAAAAGGAAAACACATATTTCGTTTACCGTACTATATACAAAAAAAGGGCAAAATCACATAACTGTGTTTAAATAAGAGCTAGCTGTGAATCTGACAGGCGAAATGATACATAATCAGCCTGTGGTCCACAGAGCTTAGAGTTACCCGACATTCATCTTTCAGGATAAACAAATCCCTGTAAAACTACTTATCCAAATAAATCACCCTGACCGATTCTTTCTTATTAATGAGTGCAGGTTGTAAGAAAAAATGTGTATCGATTACATATTGCCTTTAGGCTTATATTAAAACATTGTAATTGCTTGGGTAGACAAGCGCGCGCACACACACGCACACATACACACACACCGAAAATGGCATAATCAAGCTTTGTTGGATTAGCAAACACTGAGACTATCTTGAATGGCGGGAATGGAGGTCAGTAACTGTAAGAGGTACAGGGATGAATGTCCTCGCTCTGTCGTAATCCAGCTAACTGACTACGGCGTGTAATAACATTTACAGTTCAGTGTGATACTGTGTCACATTGAGAATAACGTTATGGAGGCTATCGCTGATTTTGTAGTTTTGTAGAAGAATTATGTTTTTAAGTTTTGTGTCAGCTTTCATTTTTGCACAGAGTTCTTACTGCCCCCCTCCTAACAGGTCGACCTGTTGATTCAAAATAATTAAAAGCTTGTATTCGTGCTAGACAAAGATACAACGGAGAGCGATAGTTGTTTTTGAGGAAACATAATTGAGTAATCAAGTAAATAAGTCCAAGAAAACCTATACCTCGTATTACAACGAATCTTTTATGACGGAATGATTCTTATTTTATCTACTACGAACTTTGTTGATAAAATGATATTTTGAATTTCATTACGGAGGGGATTCGGTACGTAGGCCACCATGCTGGGCCTATTGTTCCTATGCCCCCAAGCGGGGACAACCCTGGAGGAAGGATGAGGTGAAGGAGACAGAGGGCGGCCGACCTAAGGGGCCACGACAATACAGAGGGCAGGGTCCCTACAATTCTACAATTTACTTGTATAGAGATCTCTCCCGACAGGCCAGGACAACGAACTCGCTCCCCTGGAGCGTTACGCAACGAGCCCAGCAGCCGAGCCCCAAAGGTCTCTGGCTGGCGATCCAGACATTGTCCCAGCAGAGGAGCGGAGACCGGCAACCGACCTACTGGAGGAGGAAGTAGTTTTCCTCAGAGCATATCATCCTGCCATGCACCGCCGAGACAGCCGCCGACACTTCAACCCTGAAAGAGATCACCAGATGAGAGATGATATGAAAGGATAATGGAGATGAAATGGAGGGACAGGAAATTCGGGGATGTAATTAACCTACCCAGCCTTCGCTTAGCGACACGGGAAAGCTCCCGAAAAAACCCATGGGCCAGGTAGATCAGCCACGGAAATCGAACTCGGGCCTCCCGAATGCGGGCACAGACGAAACCTCGTGAGCCATCCCGTTCGGTTATTTTTTAGATAAAGGAGATATTATATTCCACCCAAAAATTAGGGTATGGAGGTATTCCCGAAATGAAACTTGCAAAGCTGCGTGAATAATCAAGGAAAACCATTGTTGTTAGATATCTGCGGTTCTTGTGTGCCTGTGAATAACATACCTCCAACACGAAGAATTGTTTAGTTACCTAAGTTTTTATTTACTTCCAGCATCTTTCGATGATGGCACATGAGGATTTTGAAGAAAATTCTTCCACTACAAACTACATGGGCCATTTTCTGTACATTGTGATTTAAATATGGCTAAGGAGTTCGACTAAAGTATCATGGCATAAAATATTTTATGACAAATAGAAGTGTAATAGAATTTTCTGGAAATGTTTCTGAAGTCCTTTACATTCTCCTACGTTGGTGAACTGCAAGCAATAGATAAAAAATTGCTATACAGAAAATGTATATCCAATTTCAAGTAAAACGTTTATGTCAGGTATGCACACTTTTGAGGAGTTATCCATCTCCAAAATACATTTTGTGTTAATTTACTCACATAAGATGTCATTATCTGTTTTCCTTTCTTGTTCCTCTTCTAGTCATGCAAATAGGACGGTGGTTGAAAGTCATCACATAGTGACCATCTCTTAAACGATTTTATTATGGTTTACACCTATTGCATTCATTTATTCCTACTATACGTAAAATATAATGTGTAATCAACGTTTTCCTACATATGTATATGTATATGTATGTATATATATATATATATATATATATATATATATATATATATATATATATATATATGTGTGTGTGTGTGTGTGTGTGTGTGTGTGTGTGTGTGAGTGTTGTGTGTATGTGTGTGTGTAATTACTGATGTTAACAAAAGAATAAGCTGTTTAAAAGATGGTTGCTTAACAATTGGTACAGAAAGTTATGTGCAAGCGCACATCAGATTTCATTGTTGTAATTAATAGTCGTCTTTAAGATCTGAGATCAGATTGGCAGCATGTTATAGTTTGAACAATTTTTCATCGGGAGTCATAAATTTCTGAGCATTAAAGCCACGAAGGGAGACTTGGTTGAACTGTTGCCGGATTTTAATTTCTAATATCTACATTGGATGTTAAAGACTGCTATATTTTTCTAGAAATGTCCAGTATTTTTCAGGATTTCTTTCGCGTATTATACATCTACGACACAGGACTACCACCTTTCCTTTCCTTCCAAAGGAAGCCATGGTAACAATTTTTATGCGCGAAAAAATCCATCGCGCTCCGCCGGGTTTGAAGCGCGATCTCGGGAACCAGGCCGGAATTACGTCGTAGATAACAATCCATTATTCAGTGTGTTGGCGTGTGCACACCAATCACAAGTCCGCATTTTACCTACCAATAGTGCCAACAATTCATGGTCGCCAATATATTACGTTCTGAGTTTTCGTGATGGAAGCAACCGCCTACTCATCAGCAATGATGTTTACTCGTTTTACAGTTGGGTGGTGTTATTTTGGTTAATTGCATTAAACACACACTCCGAGTCATACTTTCCGACACTAGGGAGAGTGAGAAATAATCCTAGCTTAAAAACACTCCTCAGCTGGAATTCGAACGTGGGACTTGATGCTTAGCATTCAAACCACTGGACCACAAATGCAATCTATGAAATAATTTTCCTATCTCCCTGCTTTCCAGGTATAAAATCTTGTGATTTTCATTTGTGCCTGATGCTTAAAGATAAGGTTTCTGCAACAAATCCCCTTATGCCCAAAAAATTTAAAGTTGGTATTCAGTGTGCATTTTTCAACATTTCAGCTGCGGAAATTTGTTTTCCCGGCCGGTGCTCAACAGGTGCTAAATTTGTGTAGCCTCAGTATGACATCATTTCAAATCCATTTATAATGAGAACCTTTTATATTGTTTCACATTACCTCAAACTTATATAGAGGAGAAGATAAAGGCGGTCTGTAGCAGCTAGCTGCAAAGATGAATTCGTAGGTGTAGTGCCGTGTGAACGACTTTCATGTGAAGGTGCATTCTTAGCATAAACAAGGGGAGAAACTGCTGGTCGGTTCGCCTCAACAGTACTAACAAATTCCTATAGCAGTGCCTCGGGAACAAAGGGCTGTTACTAGCGACATTCAGTAGAAACACGATAGATGTACAGAGAACATACAGCTTACACCATAATGCGGCACTCAAATTGTTTGGTAATTGCTCTTGGATAATACTTGTGAGAAAAATAAAGAAATAAACCGTTGAGAGGTCCATAGAAGTAAATAATGATTTAAGTTGCTTTTGAATGTGTTTCTTCTTAGTTTTCAAGATCTACCCTACTAAATTTTCTTTCGTTTACTCAGAAACTCACACCGCACCACACATACATATAAATACACACATACTCCAGAGAGCGAGAGAGATAGATTTTTCTGAAACTTTTTAAAATAATCACATTTTTTAAAATGAAAAGCGTAATAATAGGCCACTAGCTACTACCAAACTATTATGTGTTTCAAATGGGAAGAGTTCTTGCCTGTAGCGAATCAGATGCATTAGTGCATTCAGCGTTGCCACCTCGTTACCCCCATTCTATTTATATCCCCCCTCTTTCTCTCCCTCATGCACGTGTGAGTCTTCTTGGCGATAGACGTAAGGCAATGTAAACTGAATTTTACAAAACTTTATAATAATGCAGTTGTTTAAACAATAATTGCAACATTAGCATTCGCAAATTATGCACATGCTTTTAACGCTATAAATCGAATGCTATATGAATTACCTATTTTTCTAATACAACGAAACTGCCAGTGGCGCATCCATATAGCTGCGAATATTACTTACGTCAAGAGACAATCCGTCATTCTTATTATCGTTATCGTCCGAGTATTCTAAATTTATGACGATAGGCTCCAAAATCTCGTCACGTGTTATTTCATTCCAAGAGCCGTCTCCTTTTAGTTTATCTTATAAATTAGTTTATCAGTCGTTCAATGTCAATCAGTTTAAAAATATTACTTCTGTTTGTAATATAATTTGAGCCCATTTGAACTCAATTGGATTGTAATGGCAGTGATAAGGGGTAAGATGGATTACCTCATGTCTCATTTAATTGCAAGTTGGTTCTAATGTTACACTTCTTCACGACATTTAAAGGGTGAAACAACTGAATAATACCGCTTTGAACTCTAGAGTAAATAGGGATTACGAACCATTCATAGACGCATATACAATGTGGCAAGTCACGTTCTGCTGATGCACTATTCTACAAGCCAGGAGGAATTGCCCTGTTTGCACTCACTCGAATATAATAAACACCTTGGCTTATTCAAAGTAATTCTTTTATCACGTCATCATTTCAGTATTGAGTAATTACAAATATACGTACACGCAAACATGCCAACCAATAATAATGTTTATTAGAGTGATTACGTTGCGATGCATTGTTATAATATAATATTACTTTATTCATTTGTATTATGAAAACTAGATGAGCTAAAAATATGGGGTTTTCATGGTTATGTTAGATGCATTACTCTCTACCTTCTTCATGTGTCACATTTTGGAAAACCTGAAATTTGCATCTTACCGCAAAAAGTATTTCATAGAAATGGATTAGACTGGGTATCGTCACACGCCAATTAGGGGGAATGCAATACAACACCACAGGGCACCAATTGTTTTTTTTCTGCAATTTTACATCCTCCAACGTTAAGTCATATCGGACGACGAATGAATTGGGTGAAGTGATGCTCAAATGTGTCAGGGGTCCATAGTGCTTATAGTTACCGGAGATTCGTTTTCCTGGTTAAGGGAAAATTCTGGAAAATTCTGGATTCTTATCCAGGTAACTCATCCTGACCGAGATTCAAACTAGGGACCTCTTGAACGTGAGGCAGACACGCTACCGTCTATGCTATCGAGACGAGCTTCCGATCGGTTGCTCATCTAGTAGCGTTCGACGACAAACATCGTTCCATTTGAAACACACAACATGAACACCATAAAAAGCCAAATTTTATATATACGGGATTTTAATGAACTACACTGAAATATTTTCAGAGCAGGTGGAAATATCTTAGACAACTAATATGTGATAGGCCTGTGGTTAAAATGTGAAAGTTAGGGCTATAAGTTTCTAAAGTGCCAGTACGCCACTGCAAATGATGATAGCACTTGGGTACAACACACACGAAAATGAACAGTCCTGTCGGAGCACTCCCTTGGCGCAATGGTTATGACATTAGCCTTCTAATGAAAGGTAAACAAGTTTGAGTCCACTTTTCTTTTGTATTTTTTTTTGTTTGTTTATTTGGTTGTTTTTTAAACTTTGTCTAAGCTTTTAATTCATGAATAAATTGAATGCATTTTACGGAGTAATTTCACCTTGTCGGCGTAGTTTATTACAATTCTTTCTAACAAAAGTTGAATCGTGCTTAATACTTTCACGTCTAAATGGAATGTGGTTTAAAGGGTGAACAAACTTACATAAAATAACAATTGAATGCAACTCTTTGCGTCAAGTTTAAAGGAAGTGCTTGAAAAGTTGACCTGCGTATTCAATGCAAAGTTGACAGCGGCCAAGGAACGACTGTCGTACTGTGCGCAAAATTCCTTATGCGGTTATTATCCGGGTAGTACGTGTTTAATAATGAAGAAAAAAATTAACAGCATGACAGGTACCGAATCAATGAACTTGGTAATACCATTTTTCGGCGTTATGGATTGGGCCACCAGAAGTGTTAGTGAGCTAAATGATGCAAGAAGGCATTCAATAGCTGTTCAGTGGCGTACTGGCAGGTGATTAGTTCGGGATTTGAGAGATATTTGAGGTAATAAATCTTGAGAAAACCAATAACGAGCTTCTAAAAAGCGATATTTTTATACTCGGGTAGCAATTTTTAAGCCATTCTAATCCAATAATGTCACTTACCTGGTTTAAATATCAGCCTATCACCATCGATGCCAATTAAGTTTAACACAATTAAGTGCGTTATGTTTAGCCGCAGACCACGTATTGCCTATCTCAACTTACTTAGATATAATAATCACATCTACAATCACTGAAATTATAAGTATTTCGGTGTACTTCGTTAACATCATGTATATATACGCCAAATTGTAGCCAATGCAACTAACATTGTGGTAACCTATGCAGACAATGCAACTCTGCGAGAACTCAAAGACAAAATTCGCTGCAAAAAAGTGTATTTCGGGTGAAATCTCCGAATTCTTTGGTGTTATGCAATAATTTATCTACATCTTATAGGTAAGCAGCAACTGATGGTACATTGGTTTTTTTCATACCTGATGTAGTATCACGTCTTTGTTGTGTCATAGAACGATTGGGTAAAGTCTGGGTGGAGTGGCATGTTGTAAAACCGTGTAACTCTTACACGCTGTTTCGGTGTAGGGAAATATATCACTGCATACAAGTGTATACAACTAATATCCTTTAACAAAATTAAACATTCCTCCCTTCTAATACTGGGGATAAAATTTGTAAGAATATGTGGTTGAGGAACCTGCACGCCTCGATTTCGAACTCACTGCGGTTTAATAACAGAGGTGCTGTATTTATTATATGCCTAATATTGCATACAATGTGGTCACATATAGAAAACTACTTGATTTGATAATCTATATATATGGATATTATATATAATGAAGGCTATATATATTATTTATTCTAAAGATTCCAAGATTTTATAGTTTACAAGTTTTGGCTACATTTATTTGTCTTTACCATGTTGCTAGCTTGGCTTACATGACACCATGGTCTTTTACTCTGTCAGGTAGCTCTTAACCTCCATGTCTTCTTGTTACTTAATTAGCCCCATTCTTCCGCACTCTTCCATTCTTATATTCTTACATTTATTGCCAAATTTTCTTCTCCGTTTGTAAGAACTCAAAAATATTTATTACCTTCTTTTCCTCCTTTCGCATTAACACATTGCAATCTCCTCGCATTCTGTTACATAGTGTTCTATGCTTTTTTCCCCCACACAATTCACAAATTCTCTTTTCCCTACCTCTTAGATTTATTGTTCCTGTTCTCATCAAAGCTAGCCCATCTCTCTGCTGCATATTGCATTTTATTTATTTTTTGTTGTAAAATTTTAAAGATTTCTTATAATATGGACAAAGAAATATACTCTGTTTTTGAGTAATTTACGTCCTCCAACGTTAAGTCATATCCGACGATGAATGCAATGGGTGAAATGATGCTCCAGTGAACCCGGAGTCCATGAAGTTTATCCGACATCATTCGTCTCTTAGGATAAGGGAAAACCCCGGAAAAACCTTATCCAGGTAACTCACCCAGACAAAGATTCGAACTCGGGACGTCTTGAACGTGAGGCAGACACGCTACCATCTACGCTACCGAAGCGCGTAAATACAAATATACTCTGTGTTTCACACATACATATGTAAAGGATCACGCAGTAAATATAATAATATTTACACAAATACCATAAATCGGATCGTGAGTAAACGACTGCCATTAAGTATGTGCCCAAGTTTTAGCTGTTTAGGGTCAACTACGTCTGCGGGAAGCCAAAAATAAAACCTGTAATACGAGTAATTTCATTCCGTTTTTGCATACTGTCAAAGTATGTTATCAGTCCTCTCGTTCCTCGTATAATGCATAGATCCTCGTAACAAAATCATCAGCAATTGGCGAGCATTTCACCCGCTCAACAGAAACGATGCTACTCTCAACGTCTGATTCATTCCGAATTCCAAAATTATATCCCTTTACCCCATCGTTGTATTTCTTTCATTTTGTAGCTCCAATAATGACCTTAATCTTTATTCAGTTTCTATTCCCTTCCTTTTATATCACAAGTCATTTTTGGCGTTTAAAGCCACTGTATAAATAAATGCCAGTCCAGCTGTATACAGTATTGTCAGTTACACAAAGTTAACAGAAATTGGAACACTTACCGAAGAGCCTCCCTGTAGTGATCAACTGCTCGGTCCAGCTGCCCAGCGTCCCTCAGGTAGTTAGCTAAGTTATAATGCAGCTTGGCGTTATGGGGCAAAGCTTTGAGACCAGCCCTGTTAAAAGCAAAATCAACAATCTCATTAAACTTTTTAATCGACACGACTAGGTAACCTAAGAGCCCTCAGGAACACAAACAGGATTGCTGGTATAGACTACAGAGGCTAAAAATGTAGTACTGAATTTTTTTTGTATTGAAAATTTTTATATTAACACGTATTATAGCTATACTTACGAATACTATCAGTAACAAGGAAAATATTTCACATCAAATCAGAATATATATTAGACATTTAAGAAGAGTTAAAACTATAAAATGTACAAAAATATGTTAAATTTAGAATTTTATGTAATAAAAACTAAAAGTGAAGTAAAATACAAATAAAACACAAATTAGAATTGGTTGAAACAGAGTAAAAAGGGAGGATGAAGCACTCAAAATATGTAATAAATTGGAGTTGTCGGCATAGTAAACGAAGCGGAAAACCAAGAAACGCATGGATGAGAACCATTAAAGAAACTAAAGAAGATAAACTATGTAACGAAGTGAAGAAGTTAGCATGAAAAATGGTATGATGGAAGTTTTCTGCGTATGCTATAATTCTCATAAGGGGATACAGGAAATTTATGATATTGAAGATGGTGGTGGTGGTGGTGGTGCTGGCGGCGGTGGCGGTGGCGATGGCGGTGGTGGTGGTGGCGGAGGCGGAGGTGGATGCGGCGGTGGCGGTGGCGGCGGTTGCGGTGGCGATGGTGGTGACGGTGGTGGTGGCGTTGGCGGCGGGGTGGAGGTGGCGGTGGCGATCGTGGTGGCGTTGGCCATGGTGGTGGCGGTTGCGGTGGCGGTGGCGGCCGCGTTGGCGGTGGTGGTGGTGGCGGTGGCGGTGGCGATGGAGGTGGTGGTGGCGGTGGCGGTAGCGGTAGTGGTGCTGGAGGTGGTGGTGGTGGTGGCGGTGGCGGCGACATGGTGGTGGTGGTGTTGGCGGCGGTGGCGGTGGCGATCGTGGTGGCGTTGGCCATGGTGGTGGCGGTTGCGGTGGCGGTGGCGGCCGCGTTGGCGGTGGTGGTGGTGGCGGTGGCGGTGGCGATGGAGGTGGTGGTGGCGGTGGCGGTAGCGGTAGTGGTGCTGGAGGTGGTGGTGGCGGTGGCGGTGGCGGCGACATGGTGGTGGCGGTGGTGGTGGCGGTGGCGGCGGAGGTGGCGGTGGTGGCGGCGGTGGCGGGTGTGGCGGCGGTGGTGGTGGTGGTGGTGGTGGTGGTGGTGGTGGTGGTGGTGGTGGTGTTGGTGGTGGTGGTGGTGGTGGTGGTGGTGGTGGTGGTGGTGGTGGTGGTGGTGGTGGTGGTGGTGGTGGTGGTGGTGGTGGTGGTGGTGGTGGTGGTGGTGGTGGTGGTGGTGGTGGTGGTGGTGGTGGTGGTGGTGGTGGTGGTGGTGGTGGTGGTGGTGGTGGTGGTGGTGGTGGTGGTGGTGGTGGTGGTGGTGGTGGTGGTGGTGGTGGTGGTGGTGGTGGTGGTGGTGGTGGTGGTGGTGGTGGTGGTGGTGGTGGTGGTGGTGGTGGTGGTGGTGGTGGTGGTGTATTGTACATTTTCCTTAGATGCGATGTAAGTCTAATTATAAAATGCACTATAACAAGAGTATACTTTGCTGTCAAACTATGGTATTTAAATACATAAATTTGATGAGTAATATTCAGCAACGTTTTTGCCTGGCTAGGTGGCAAAGAAGTATTATATACAACACATTTAGTCTATGACATATCAGTGTATGTTTTTCTCACCTGAGGAGAGAATGTCGAGAAGCCCAATCCCTATTCCTCACCACGGTACGTCCGCAGAAGAGTAGTAGCACCACCATACCAGCACAAACAATTAGAGACCTCTGGCGTAGGAAGGCACCCCAGAGAAGTTGCGCCCCATACACGACCAATAGAACCATGCCGAGACTGCGAACACATCCCATCATAATATCATTTAATGCCATTTCACTAGAACTATATTACAATTAGAAGCAACATACCCAGCATCTAAACCTCACGTTATTGTCTTACCGTGCAGCTACTCCAAACACTGAACTATCGTGGCTATTTGTTGACTACTAACAAGGCAAAGCTACACTGAAAATTCACCGAAAATGTTTAAATCATGGAATTTTCTTTTTGGGCATTTTTGGTAGCTTAGGGTTTGTAGTAACAGATGACATGCTATTTTTAACATTTGTACCATTTTAGGCCATCACGTAACAATTTAATGAGGCCTTTAACAATCGTTAAAAGTAGCAATGGTTACTTTAAAGTTAATTTTCTGAGAAACTTTTTTCTAACACTTTTCAGTATTCAAAATGCTTCACGCGTTAAAGTCTTTCATTTAACTTGGTGAAACCTACAGGATAGGTTCATAATATGTAAATAAGAAACTTTACATTCCCCTCTTTTGTTAGTGCTCATGTGTTGAAAATTACACGGTGTTAAGGAAGAAAAAAGTTAATATTTTCACAAATTTTACAAGAATATTCCAAAAAAATTTAGAATGTGGGTCTTCTAAAATTTCTCTGTACTAGAACAAAACAAAAATTCAACTTAAAAGCTCAAATTTCATGACGGGTGGAACCTTTTTAATTTTTACAATGTTTTTACAAATAATAATTAATAATTAACTATTTGGTGTAGCAACATGAAAATTTGCATGCACGTTTAAAATAACACTCATTATGACAAGTTGGAGTTTTCAGTGTCGCCTTACCTTAAACGTTTTTCTGGTAAACCCCAACGGGTTCTTAAATTCAATTTAAGGTAACATAAGCCGATTCAGACTTATCATTTCTCGAGTACTTAAAGTACTGAAGTACTTAAAGTCCAACTGAATACAATGGTTCACATCTGGGTATGATATCTACGTTTTCAGTGTTTTCCTTTCTATGTCCAATAGTTATCAGTATTTTAGAAGAAAAACAAAGGATATTATCTGGTAATATGATACTGAAATCGTTTAGTAATATACATTTTTCTCTTTCTACCGCGTGTACTTAATTTACAGTAAGTATAAATAGGTGAGGCATTCCATCCAAGATTTCGATAATTAGAGGTGTCACTGAAATGTATGTTTTGAGCATACTGGCTTAAAAATAAATAAAAAAATAAATAAAACAACTTTTTAAAAAAGTTGTGTATGTATATGTGAATGTATATTTTTATACAAAAACATGCTTAATTAAACTGTTTCTGTACACTTTAATCTTGAACGTTTAACATAATATACGAAGAACATATTATATTTAAGGCTTATTTACAGAACAGGTATACAATTAACATACGATACCTTCTTAATTGGACAGCCTTTTAAAAATTAGTTCTGTTATTAATATTATATATATATTTCCAATATTTATAAAGAAATTAAAATAAGATGATTAATCGTCGATAGAAAACCTGTAGGTAATGGAGAGCCCGAATAAGACTGAAAAAAATCAATACCATATCCAGATTTGAACTCGGAAACTATAGGAACGATAACCTGGGTTGTATTTTACTCAGCCGTTCTGTGCATATCTGTATACAAGCAGTTAAATTCTAATATGGGAAGCACACAAAGAATATTTTGTTTCAGTACCTTTATAATCAGTGTAAAATTCAGTAACTTAACGTACTTGTGGGGCATTGAAAGGACTGAAAACATACACCTAAACATTTAAATTCTGTCCAAAATATTGTTTTGCAGGTGCAGAATTCTCAAGAAATGTATTAAGATTCGCTCACCTTGGAATGTAGAGCACTCTCTCGGCCACCACAAAACCCACAGTTACCAGCAGATTGGCCGCAGGCATAAAGGGTAGCACCAGAAACAAACTTCCAAGTAATAGCGGTGGGTGACGTTGTTGCTGAAACAAAATAAAATAACGTTTAACTCTTGAGAATTCTCCTACGTTTATTCGCTATTATAGTAGATATTATTATTGTAGACATGTGAGAGTAACAGCTTAGAACAGCTAATATTACCATCCTTCTGAAGAAAGCCACGGCAAGGATGTGAAACAAAATTCACACTGCCTTAACTACTTCACCTATTATCTGTACAATTTTTGTAAATAAGAATATGTGAAAATATTTCTAACACGAACTATCTGGTATACATTTTAATCTTAATTCTAAATAGTTCCATTACGAATATTTTCGTTGATATCCTTTTAATTTAGCTCACACAGCACTAGACGGAATTAGTACATTCTTGCTACGCTACATTAAAGGAAATTAGTATGTTGATATTAAATGTTGGCACCAGATAGAAAAACTGATAAGTTAGCACAGGATTGACTACTGAACAGGAAGTACTAGAACTTTCCTACAAAATCTACTTGCCAAAATTGTATAATCTTCGAGACTGAAGACCTCGAATCTCTCGTTTCCCGGTCGTTCACCAGAGATCGCTGCCGTCATCGATCATCAAGTTGGCATCCTCCGGCACATTCAAACATGCTTTCTTGCCGAGTAGTTCCATTGCCATCTATTGGTCTATAGTTTTCTTGTTTTATTCAATTAACGCAAAGCTGATGGTCTATCGTAAGTTAGAGAATACTCAGTGAATTAACTGACTGATCATGAAAATTATTTCACTATAAAAGGTTTATCCATGAAAAATCCACTGTGTTGATTTGACGTATGTTTTCGGTTCATTTCCCAAAATAACTTGAATAGCTCATTGTTATGTAGGTGTATTTCACGTTAATCGATATAATATATATAAGTATATATATATAAGTAGATACGCTTTAATACTAATTGTATTTCGTTTTTGGTACAATGGGAATAGGGAAGGATACAGCCAGCTTAATCAATAATCCAATGTTATGAGAGATACCTTTTATATGATGAGCTTTAAATTGCATTCTCTTTGCATAAGTAGGAAAATGTTAAAAAAGGATGAAGGAAGGAATGAAAGCATGTAGGTAAGAAGCAAAGGTAAACCAAAATGAAAAAGCACTTTCCATTTCAGGAAAGCAAATGCACTGGAACATTCAAAATAATAATATGGAATGCCTGTAAACGGTTAACTTCAAATAAAAATACACTTTATATAAGAAATATTAGCTTCAAAGTGATTTACTTTTTTGTGTAATAAGAGTTTTGTATGCCATAAAGTTTACTAATTAGTCTAACGTGGAAACCTCATACAGTATTCACAGAAATTCTAAGACTACACAGAATATACAGTAATTCAATTTTTAATTAAATATTTTAAACATGTGGTGTTTTTTAAAACTTAATATTACTCTTTAAGTAAATAAAGAATACGAAACATTTTCCATGCAAAAGCGTGGTGTTTTATTGATAATATTAATTTCAAATTTGGAGGATGCTGAACTTCCCAAGTTTTGCACTTACTGGTCGCTTCATTTTTGAGTAACGCTGTTCACAGAAACAGACCCAAAGACAGACACATAAGGAAACTTTTACCTAATGCCATTTTTTTGGTTCTGTGGGCCACAGAACAAAAATTTTAGATGCAATGTTTACCTCGAGTAGATATTTGCTCGAATATTCTATTTACTCTGTATACAGAGAAAGAAATGTTTTCTCGTTAGAGTACTTTGTGGAAACTGTGTAATTGGTAGTAGGTAGAGAAAGGCATACGAATGTAACCAATTAGTTTTCTATATTTATAAGTCAAAAATAACAATGCAAAACTGTACAAAAGTGTGTACAATACATATGTGTGAAAATTATAACACAATGTCGAAAAGAATATATTATTCACATTCCTATACCAGTTTACAACTGCATAAGTGATAAAAATAAATGGTAGTGGATAGGGAAAGTCAAGTGAAGTAAACCGTAAAGTTATAGGTAGAGCACATGTGCCTTTATGTGCTTCGAACCTGAACTCTAGGAAGAAAGGATGAGATAGATCTTAGAGGGACCACATGCGGGATATGTCGTGTGAATGTTTCCTAAGGTTCCCAGGTTAAACGAATCCGCCGCCGCTGAAGCGCGCGCACAAGCTCCGAATCCCTGGGCCTGCTTAGTGAGTACCCGGAGGACGGGTCTGTAAGCAGTCCAACGGTTGCCAGGAAGATACCTTATACCGACCAGCCGCAACACTCCGAGCACCGTCGCCTTCATTCAAAGCAGAAACTACTGATGACATACGAAATTATGGATATTGTAAGTACTGGACAAGAAAGTCCTGGTAAGAAAGGAATTACCGAGCATTCACCTACTGATTCCAGAAAACCGCCAAAATCCACAGACACAGTGTGTGGTCGACGGAAACAAACCCAGCAGCTTACGATTACGAGCCAGGTATATTACGTAGCTACATTAGGGAGGTAGGGGTGAGGTGAAAGAATACTAGGCTCTAACCTAAAGAGACGACCCCCAAAGAAAACCTAGATGGCAGCTCATACAATAGATTCCCATCTTCAACTCCTTTGTACATCTCCTGGTGAGGCCCGAGGCTAGTTGACCTCTCCTGATCAGTAGGCCGAGTGTTTACAGAGAATATGTACGTGCATTGTACGCCGAAATTCCTGCAGATACTTTTAATCCTGAAATAGCCACTACCCTGGAAGAGAGATGAAACGAAATAAGAACTGAGGTGAAATGAAAGAACCGGAAATTAAGGGGTTATAATTGCGTTTCCCAGTATTCTCTTAACTACCTGGGGAAACCCTCGAAAAATCCCATGGGAGAGGAAGTTCGGCTACTGCAATAAAACCACAACCTCCCGAAAGTGAGCCACAGACGCTACCACCTGAGCCATCCTTTTTGGTATATTAAGATTTAATAACTGCATCATTGAACCAGGAAGTCCATTTTAATACCAAGCTACCAACCAAATGTAGATCTAGAGTTACGTGACATATATATTTAGTGTTTTAGGAGAGTTTAACTTCATCTCAGTGTGGTGCAGGTATCTGTTTAAAACAACCAAGGAAATAAAAAAGTAAAATCGGGAGGAGAAATTCTTACGTCTAGTAAGATGCTGGACAAAAACTGAAAGCCTAACAAAACGTGAAATCCATTTGATTCGGCGGTTTTACAGCCAAAACAGGATAAGCTTATATACGTACGTCACATCTCCTAGCGAAAACAGACGATCTTGCGAACCGAAGATAAAGGAAGGGGAAAAAAAGCTGATACGTTACATTCACGTGCCTTTCTATATCCATTGAAGTAAATTTTCTTTAGAACAAAGAATTTTACGTTAATCGGCGTAAACATTTTTAGAAATGCCTTTTACTATCTATCTCCTTGTACAATTGGAATAGACAAATACAGTAGGATTAAAGGCGGCTTAAGAGTTATTCGCAATGTGATGACTGTCAAATTCCATTCCCTTTGACTGACAGGGAAATATTGGCTTCCACATTTAAGAAAAATGTAGTGGAGAAAGGGTTTAGAAAATATAAAGCAATAACAAAGAATATTTAGGGAACCCAATAGAAAGGAATTGTTACACCTTACGTTACATCTTATTATTCTCTAAGGTTCGAATATCCCTTAGGGTTTACCGGTTAAGCATGGGTCCTTGAAAGTGAAGAGGACCTCCCGAATCTGTCCCAAGAAAATTAAGATAAACATTTCATTTATCACGAAAATATTTTAAACACATGGTATTTCAATCAAAATCTTTGTGGCTATTTTTTCGAAAATCAAAATTTCAAAATATCTTTCTTCTAAAATAGTTAAGGACGAGGAATTTCCTGCGAAATCTTCGTATGGCCATCTCGGAAGTTGTTGATTTTAAAAACCAACTTAGATATTTAACCTATGATTGCCTTTGGAGTTAAGCTGTTCATACACCCACACCTAAAGCAATGCACACATATACATTATACATGGATGAAACTTTTTGTATAAATATTTATTTATTTATTTTGCATTGATAGTGTCACAAAATATTTTTTGTTATTAATTCCAATATTGAAAATTTAGTGGAATGTCATACCGCCTCAACCTGTTCATGGTAGTCAAACAAAGAATGAGACTAAACAAAAATTCCATTCTTCAAGGAACTTTCTGTTAATCGCAAATTCCTAAATTGTACAACGGCAAAAGAATGTGCATTGTAAACTCCTCGTTTATTCAAATATGATTGTAGGAGCTCTCCTGGTCATTATTATCAGTTTTTATGCCTTTATGTTGTAACATGGAACCCCACTTTCAACATAGAGCTTGCTTTACACATCTATTATTTCCGAACTAGATTAGTGGTCATGTAGAAGTTTTTATGGGTTAGGTAGATTTTTGTCTTTCAAGTTTTACTTTCTCTAGCAGATACTTAAAGCTCTTAGAGACAGTATTCTATTCCGTTGAAACGTTAATACTCAACATTCCTTCATACATTTACATTTTTGAGCACCTCTAAAAAACGCTCTCTAAATCTAATGTCTTGATTCGAGACATCCTCTACACAGTCTTCTACAAACTACTCTTAAAATGCTCTTATTCTATTTACTTTTGTATATCATATTAATTTAGATAATTACGACATGAAACACATTTATACTATTAATCTTAATCCAAACTATGATTTACAAAGGAAAAGTTTTGCTGTCTAGTACTCTAAGGATAATCCAAATGAGTTTTATTAACGTGTTCTACGCTGGTAGCATAGCTGAAATGTATTTGAAGCGTCTACTTTTTCAGAGATTTTTTTTTATAAATGAGAACAGATACGATACAGGCAAAAGTAGAATATAAAAGGAAGTTTTGTTAAAACATTTACTTTATTTAAAGTCAAATTACTCTAATGCACCATTACAAAAATAATTGCCTTTATACGTTTAACTTGTTCTATGAAGAAGTTTATTTATGCATGCTTCCTGTCAACCATATCTTAAAATGACTGATTCTTCCTATTCTTTCTTCCTTTTTTGTGAGTATTGTGATTTTGTGGGTTCGTAGAATTAAAAGCCCGGTTTGCGGAAATTTAAAATGCTCTTTATTTCAAGTAAAACACGTTTTGTACAGCCCTGACAGCAGTTGCATGACGTAACATACACCAATGCAGTCTCTGGTTATTTCACCACATGTAAACAATGAATGAATGCACTTGCAGTACAGTTCAAATATCCACATACTGCACAACTGCAACTGTACCTTGGCATCTCCCTAGCAAACCTCCTTGTCGCTTATTTATACCACTGTTTCTCGAAGGTTGCCGAAGCTTCACGCCTTTCACGACGCAACGTAAAATTCCAGACTATCTCGGTCTGTTTCCCTCTCCGCAAGTTTCTGCGCAAGCGCGTACTTGGGCGTAGCTTGGTGCACCTTTTGTCTCTTTGTTTCCCCGCTTCTCTCTCTCTCTCTCTCTCTCTCTCTCTCTCTCTCTCTCTCTCTCTCTCTCTCTCTCTCTCTCTCTCTCTCTCTCTCTCTCTCTCGGCGTTCGCCTACGCACGAGTCGGCAGCGAAACAATGCCTGGCGATAGTATTAGCTTGTTAATAATAAAATTGGTCTTATAATACAAACAGTTTAGAATAGTCAAATTTGAAACTTTGGGAATGTGCAGTTTTTATCTAAACATTTTATCAATTAATGTGTTAACATTATGTGCAGATAAATGCTTTTAGAGAAAAATATTTTACTTTAATTGTGTTAATTAAGTTTTTTGATACTTCACAGGAAGCATAAATCCTAGTTTTGAATAGCTAAAAATACCACTACTGGTCAAATATTAGTGTACTACCTGTAACAAAAATATTTTCAAGAATTTAGATATAATGCTTAGTACAATTTACCCTCGGTGGTCGAATTAATCATACAATAACGTAGGGAAATTTGAAATTGAGCTATCCATCTCCAAGTTGATCTTGACAATCAGAACCTGGCAAAATATTTTTAACTCACAAAGGTGTACGGAAAATTGAAGCCGAGTAAGAAACACTGGAAATATTCGCAATATTTACATTACAGCGTGTGTTCTTGGGTAGTTTAAAGGTCATGTGTAGAGGTTTATGGGGTTCGGAGAGGAAAAGCTATGGTATTTAAGTGAGGAAAATTGGCGTTAAAGTACCTTTTGAATGTATTGAAATGTTAACTGGTTCAATTGTTTGCAACCTTAATATTCTAATTCCATTTGGTCCCTTAATAATTATAGATCCAAGATACCAGTTTTGTACTATTAATGGAATTTTTATGTACCACGTTGCGTATAACCAATTGCATATTGGCCAAAGCGAAACCGTTTCTAAACTAAATAGTTTGACAGTTTACGGTGAAGTGAGTGAAATGTTAAATTTCATGGAATAGAGTAATACATACATTTGTTAGTAGTTAGTGAAGTTGGTGTGGCTCTTACGCATCATATATTTTAATTCCGTTATTCGCGTGCTAAAAAGTAATATTTGTTATACAACAATTGTGACAGTTTGAAAGGTACTTACAAATGCATGAAATTAGAGTGACATAATACGATATCAGTAATTAAATTGAATACAACAGAACGTATTTGATACTAGGCGTTTAAGTGTAAATTAAGCTTAGTTTCCGGTTTACCATAAACTTATGATGCATGATGGAAGTAAGACTTCCAGGCTTATTCTAAGGGTACCTCCCAGACATTGCTACTTAGGAGGACTGAGGAAATCCTGGAAAGGCTCAGTTTTGGAGCACAGTTTCGAAGGTATTTAAGTTGCTCACATGCCTTAACGACCTCGGTTACCCGTGACTTTTCCGTGAATTTGATAATAAATTATTATAGTGCATAGGTGCGGAAAAGCGACAACGTGCAGAAACTTCTAGAGTAAGGCTGAGGTAATCATTTTGAGATTAGGAGAAAGAGGTCGTAGATGTAGAACGATACTAGAGACAGTGAATGGACATGATGGGGGTCTGACATTACGAAATAATTTCACTTGCAGGTCAGACTGAAATGTGTAACTCAGACTGCAAGTGTGCACATACCCCTTTAACTCACTGGTGCACAATGTGAAGCTATTAAAAACGTGTACTGTACTGAATAAATCACCAGACACACCTAGCGACAGTGTCTAGCACTTTATAAGAGTGCATTTTTTATTGCTGTCATGTTACAAACGCGTTTAATAATCGACAGTTCTAACATGGAAGATTTGATGTTCAACCCTGTAGAATGGTTAAAAAATTGAAAAAGAATGACTGCTATATTACGACCGGATGCCTATCTCTCCAGTGATTCTTCAACAAACTATAATTACAAAGGGTATTATTCTACTTGGTTTGTTAATACAGATAAACATTTTCTGAAATGCTTTTGAAGAAAATTTTCTTGTAAAACAGATTAGTGGAATCCAGTAGCTTAAACAATAATAAAATATTTAAGTTGGTCACTTTATGATGGAAATGAAAGCCAGTTGTCTTTTCAGAACAAAAGAGGTAAAATTTTCCTCTTGGGGAGGGTAAAGATTTGAAAATTCAAGCTAATAAAAAAGGAATATCTTCAAAATTGCTGATGCCGATGTCCTTTAACCACATCTAAGTTTCTCGGTAGTACAATTTTGTCTGTCCTTTATGTTTTACAATTTATGCAAACTTTTATTAGGTTTTAAAGGACTTCAGCTTTTATCCCGAGAAAATTGAGGAGATAACGTTTTGGAAATGTAGAATCAGACTGAGAAATTCAATGCCATAGCCGAAATTTTAACCACAATCTTCTGGTCTCCGTCCAGTCGCTCCAACCATTGAGCTACTTACTATGGCCAACGTGCCGATATGTCATTAAATTCTCCAACTGAGTCGCATTTTTTCCGGTAAACCACCTAGGAGTTCTCATACACGTTGGCCAATAATAGCTCAATGGTTAGAGCGGTTGGACGGAGACCACAAGATCCGTGGTTGAAATCCCGGCTATGGCATTTAATTTTTCAGTCTGACTCTATCTTTCCATACTTTAGCCTACACACGGCCAGTGTGAAAGAACAATTAATTTCGAGATAATCTTTTATTTTCCAGAAAAAATACCTTAAAGCGTATATGCAGTGGTTTATATGAAGTCATTTTTTAGAAAATACGAAATTAAAACACAGTTCCATGTAAATGGAGACTAGGAATTGGGGTAATTTATTGCAAAGCTTCCTGTCGCAGCTTTAGATGATTTTGAAGGTTCTTCTAAATTCCTTTTTATGAAGAGAAGGTAGGTACTAGTGTATTTTCAGTGAAATATTAACCTCCAAATTTTAGATAGAATATAATATTCTACTATTTACTGTACATAACTAAAATGTCCTCCGCCTTTTCTTTCCAATACAAGAGGTTATGAACAGAAACAAGACATTTTTTGCTCTATTTCCATATTGCAACTGAGCATTTACTGCCTATTTAAAATAAATACTCTGGACAATGCGTAGCCTCAGTAATGTAAATTGGGCAGAGGAAAGACCGTATATTAATACATTCTACAATATGTGACCTATATGTGCATTGTCAGGAAAATAGCACATCAGATTTTTTCGTTTATTACTTTCTGTTGATTAGCAGATGCTTGAGGATCTAATATCTCATAAAACTTCCTGCAAAAGAGATGTGTCGCAGTGTATCCGTTTGAAAAGGGTAGAATAGAGAGGTTCCAACAAAAGGACTTCGGGCTATAGGATGTCAAATTAATCGAAATCGTCACGTGATCAGAATAGCTTCCTGGTCCGTGACGTTATCAGCAGCTCCATCAGACAAAAACCCTGAAAGGAAAGCGACTTCAAAGTAAAATCTCCATCGCGCATTGTCCCTTTCATTACTCCACCTTCTCCCTCTATACTTCCTTCTTCTAATTAACCCTGAACCAACCTCTGTAATTTTGTGCGTCTCTCGAGCCCAGTCTCTCATTTCCATCACACACCTGAACCGCAGGCACGCCCTCGAGTTCCCCATTACACATACTTCTCCAGCAAGATGGATGGGAGCCGAAATAACATATTTTCCACTACTTGAGCACTTCCTGCAGAGAGCAAGGAAGCTGCTTGACTCGGCTTTGGACGCTGCTGTACCAACTTGGAAGAGATTTGCTTTGTTTAATGTATACAGGTTTGCTCATATTACTGCACTAAACATTCTCATTCGCCAACCCTTGAAAATAAATTCATGGAATATAAATAGTTGATTATTTTGTTAAAGCTTTTAAATACAAGCAAATGTTAACCCTTAATGATTACAATATAAGTTTTAAACTAAAATGGTTTTTAATTTTTAGTACATTTTTTGAAAATTATTTTGTGAAATTACTAAGCTGTGCTTTATATTTTCAATACACTCAATAACATTAGTGATTCCATGACAGCAGTGTTTAGATAAATTAAGATTTTTAGGCAATTCTTGAATAACCTAGATTCATTTTTTTCAGGATTTTAAGGTTATCATAAAAGAATCACACAAAATCCTCAGAAATCACAGTATATCTTTAATTACACACTATTTCATCATTACTATCAGAATTTTATTTATAAGCAAAGCTGTCAATAATATCTAGATTCATATCAGCGCCAGGGGATAATCAAAATTTTGTCCCGCAGAAGTTCATTTACATACCTTTAAGTCTACTTATATGGGGCTGTTCTTTTAAGCACACTTAGAACGCATCGATTGGGTTTCGTTTGAACCCGGGATCCGTTGGTAAAACCCTCTGAACCTTTATCCTCTGAGCCAACCGGACCAATGGAAGTTTATTTTTTCTATTGCACTGAAGTTGTCCAGATTCGTTAAAGGCTAAAAGTTAAAACACTTAAGCACCATAGCAATAAGTGTGCTCCATTTTAAAACTATATTATTTAATAAAGTATGTAATAATTTACCAAGTTTAGGTACTATAATAATCTAGGCACGTTTGTAAAGCAAGAAACTAACGAGCTTAATCTCTAACGGTAAGGATATATGCACAAAATGTGCGTTTTCAAGATGGAACGCAACTGTTTCTATTGGCACATCCTAGTCTACGCTGATCACCTTTGCAAAGTTCTCCAACAATCGAGTTGTACTGATTATAGCTACCATGCCTTCGAATACAAATGACCTCCGGC